>CM076571.1:672744470-673166089 GCA_034641835.2 Pinus albicaulis | reverse complement strand
GCAGGTGCTAAAATTATGGGTTCCACCATTATTTCTACCAGTGGGAGGGGGCTTAAGTTAAGGGCCTTACCGCGGAACCTCCGGCCTATCTTAGATTTAAAAGCGGGTTCATTAATGTTCCAACCATATAATATAACAATCTGCCAAGATTCATGTGACCTCATCCCACGTTTTCGGGCCCACCCATACATAAACAACATTTAAATAAATATTGGCGCCATTTTTAAAACAAATAGCGTTGTGGCCCAACGGTTAGACCGCTCCGTTGGCATGGCCCCGACCCGGTTTCAAATCCTATTGCGTGCAAACAAATTTTGATATGCCATTTCATTTGGACCTTGGGGCCACGTGGCGGCCTCCGGGCTAGCCACATGGCACCTTTTCATTGGCTGCCACTGGAATATTCTGCAGAATATTCTATGGAATATTCTTTTTTTAATAAAAATATTTTTTTTCTAAAGTCAAATTTGGACCATTTTTTAACTGAAATTGGAAAACTTCAAAACTGAATATATTCCTCATACGGCATCGGTTTTCAGTGTCGTTCACGTCTACAGGATCGTTTTTCCGAGCTCTTTCCATTCGATCTAGTTTGGACCAATTCTGAGCAACTTCATTTTTGAGCATTTTTCTACAAGAGACTTGATCTCCTGATCAATTATCCTAATCTAACAATTATATGCCACTATTAAATACAAAATTGCGTCTACAAAATCTTTCCAGAATTTAAAGCACAATCGCCAATAGCAATATCATGAAGAAAGATCACTCACACATAACAAAGATAATTTACTTGGGAAAATCATATAGCTAAAAACCCCATTATCTTCTATTATGTATTATATCATGGATCATGAAAAAATTACATACAAAGCTCCAATCCAAGAGCTCTTAGTACAATAGCTAATTGTCTCACATTGTCATACAAAAATTGTCTAGTTACTTAGCCAATTTACTATCTCCAAGTAGCTTGCCTCCACTACGCAATCCTAGCTGATAGAAAACCCTGAATGAATGGAATCATGCTTTCCTTGACTTCCAAATCCTCATGGGAACATCTAATGTGTGTTTGGTTGCATGTGTGCAACTGATAATGTCACAATTGCTATTCAATTGATCCCTTTCATCTACATCTCAATTGGGTCTCCACTAGATTTGACATGCTTGTAGTTAATAGTAGTAAATCTTCAGTTGCGTGTGAGGCCTCTGATTCTGAATTAATTAATAATTAATTCACTTTATCTCTCACTAGTGTATCTTAAGTTACAACTAGCACAAGTGAGTTTAACTCACTTAACTTAGCTAAACTACTTTACAACTTTCATTACTACACTTCCAACTCTATTACAACTTTGAGTCACTCAGTTACAACTATGTCCACTTGCATGTCCCACCAACCAACCACTCAACTTGAAATTCCTGTAGCTAACTGATTTTCCACTTCAGATAACTATTTCAAAGTGCTCATTGAGAATAGATTATTTTTTATTGTCCAACTAATATTAAGGGATAATAATAGTCGACATGCATCTATAAATAGACATGCAATCTGCTATATCTCAAGAAACAATCCCTTGGTTGTGGTAAGGAATCATTGCTTAAGACATTTTGTAAATGTATGTCACAATTATAATATCAAATGGCCTCTTTTTAACACCTTTGGAACCTAATTATTTAATACACTCAATAATTTGATATAATGAAAGCCTTCACAATGGCATAAATTGTTGATATCTGAATGAAATGAAAAGAAGAACTGTAAAGGAAACTTGAAGTGATATGCTAAGAAACAAAATATATCACTTTTAAGTTTCAGAAGAAATTCATGGAGAGAGAGGAAACTCAAAATAATATGTTACAAACACAAAATCTATTAATTTAAAGTATCATCAAGATTTTGTGAGGAAAGAAGAGATGAGGTAAAGGAGAAAAAATTAAGGTTGTTTAACTCTTACTTACAGACATAATTAAGACATCGACTGCTACATTATTTCACTTCATTCAAAGAGGAATAAACACAGAGTGAAACTGGAAAGACATATCAACATCAACAGTTGCAGGAAACTTGATCTTTTTTCATTTATTTCTCAGAAAATTTAGTACCAAATTAACAATCCTCCAGAGGTCCAAAACTCAGAACTTACTTTCTTTATTTCTATCTATTTAAATACATCACGGTGGTTCGTAACTCCTAAAATTATTGAAACTATTCGACTACCTAAACTGTTAATATTACTTGTACATAATTGAGAAAAAAAATTAAAATTGGAAATATTGTTCATTTTGTTGAATCTGATGTTGTTGATGCGTCCTCCCGAAGTGCCAAGGTGTCCTTTTTGGTTATGATGTAGTGGTTGTATAGCTCTATAACGACGCCTCAGTGTCGGAATCTTCCTATTCCCGTGTGCTTCAAATGATGTCAATCATTTCACCTGCTACACGAATCTACCTCTTATCCTTTGATCTGTGTTGAGTCACTTACCCGATTTTTTCTGCTGCATTCTGCCTATTTCTTCATAAAATGGTGGATAACCACATAAGCCCGGACTTGAAATCCTTTATATTTCATCTTGGAACCACATGGCATCCATTCCAACATCGCAATTCGCATTTCACTCTCTTTAACGTTTCCTTAGTGTTTACCTTTTAAAACATGCAATGTGCGCTATGCGATCGAGTCCCACCTAGGATTGCACTTCAGCAAACCAACACCACCACATCGTACATCGCACTTTAGTGATTATAACACTTACCCTTCACCCTTAACTTTTAAAACTTGCGTTGTGCGGTATGCGAGCCAGGGCCACATCTTCTGCCACGTCAGCTTGCCACGTTGCACTACACATTTCGTTGACTTTAAAATTTTCCTTAACACTTATATTTTAAAACCTGCGATGTGTGTTATGTGATCGGGTCCCACCTAGCATTGCACGTCGCACTTCAGCAACTTTATCAATTACCTACCGCGCTTATCCTTTGAAACTTGTGATTTGTAGTTTATAGTTTAATCTTCGTCATCTATCTCTCCTCTCCAGTTCTACGCTTTGATTCCGACCATCCATTTTTCCCTTTGCGCCTCCTCCAAAACTCTAAGTGTTTAAGGGAAATTAACCCTTTCTCTGCCTTCAATAAATTAGTTTGTTTTCTCCACAATGTAGCCCTCCTAAGATTATTTGGTATTATTTCATGCTGGTCCCTCCTGAGCTTGAGAATGAGCCAGACTCGACCCTATTCGGCGTGTAATGTTTAAACATGCCCATCATTCTGGCTCTTGAACTGTTCTGCACATGAATGAGCCCGACTCGACCCACCTTCACATCTCATCACGTAATGTTAATGTACAAATATATGAATCAAAATTCTTCTATGACACAAAATTTTACATTTTCTATCATATATGTTTTTTGGTGCTTTGAAAAATATTTCAAAGGTAAATACAAATGAACCACAACATCTGGCTTCACCTGGGGATCATTATTTTTTCCATAGAAGCACTAAGAACCAGAGATTAGTGCCATATCCATTGGGCATGGAGTCAAATATTTCTTGGTGACATATGAACAATGAAAAATCTGGTATTTACAATGGTGGAACATTGACTTTTAATGCTGGAAATAATGATTTAGATACTTCCAATTCACTAGGAGTTGTATTTTCTCTCCATCTAGATCTTCCAAAATTAATGTGTTATTTGAACTTGCCTCAGAGATCTTGTATGGACCATACCAGAGAGGTTCAAATTTACCATGCTTCCACTTTTTTTCTCGTCTGGTCTCCCAAATTAGTACCAAATCTCCTGCATGAAAGAGAACTTATTTTTATTTTCTCTCAAATATAGACTTCATATTTTCCTGATAAGTAATCAAGTTATCCTTGAATTTTTTTCTATTTTCACTTGATTCAATTATTTTGTTAAATATTCTTACCAGATCATTCGATTCTTCATAAGCTTCTTGAAGGAAATAAATCACTAGCTTGGCTAGCTGAGTAGGAAATAGTGATTGAATTCCATAAACTAGTTCATAGGGAGACTTCCTAGTAGATTTCTTGGTAGTGACCTGAACTGCCCAAAGGGAAAAATTCAACTTCATATCCCAATCCTTCTCATTCTCAGTGATTGTTTTCTTCAATATTTTGACCAATGTCTTATTTGAAGACTCTGCCAATCCATTCCCTTGGGGATGATACACTGTAGAATGTGATAAAATCAAATTATATGTTTGACAACAATTAATGAAACGAGCAGACTTGAATACCTGAGAATTATCATTCACAATTTTGACTGGACATCCGAATCTGCTGAAGATTTTTTCCTCCAAAAACTTCATCACCACTTGGTCATTCACCTTCTTAGTGGGTATTGCTTCAACTCATTTTGTAAAATAATTAGTGGTATTCAAAATTCACTTGAACCTTCTGCTTGATGGTGGATCGATCTCTCCAATAAAATCCAATCCTCATTGCCTGAAAGGTTCTTCAATAAATACTAGGATGAGAAGTAATGGAGCAAGTTTTTTTCTTTTCATCAAATAGTGGACACTTATGACAACTTCTGACCAATCTATAAACATCTACAAATAGGGTTGGTCAATAGAAGCCTGACTTAAGAATTTTATGAGTAGTGACCTTCTAGCTATAATTTCCTCCACATAGACTTCCATGATATTGTTTCGTGACTTAAATAGATTCTCCTTCGGTCAAACATAACAGCAAAATACCAACAAGATCTTTCTAGTATAGCTTTGCTTGTATGATAACATATGGCTGAGACTTTGAGAACTCTATATTTTGTTATATTCAATGAAGTTGGATAGGAAAAGAAATGCAGGTAATGCACAATATCTTTATACCAATCAGAGCACAAAAATTTGTATTGGATACCTGTTTTGAAGTTTCTTTGACCCTCTTAATTTATAGCTCCATCCACTGGTGCCAACAGATTAATTCCCAAGGCTTGAAAATTTGTCTTTGTCAACAACTTTTCTAACCCTTGTCCCTTGACCAGCTTAGTGGGTTTGATGTCCAAATCATACTCTTGGATTTTTGCTATCCACTTCCCCCTTTTTCCTTCAACATCACTTTGGACTAGCACGTCCTTCACAGCATAATTAGGAACATAAGCAGTTATTTGGGATTGCAACACATAAGTCCTAAAGGCTTTTAGTGCTTTGACCAAAGCATACAGTTGTTTCTCTAGAACATCTTATTTGAGCTTAACATCTATAAGAATATTGTTCAAAAATGCAACTGGCTGCTCCTTATTGTCTTCATTATTCTACAACAACACAACATCAATATTACTGGGGGATACAAATAAGAATACCTGAAAGGATTTTTGATAGTCTAGGTTAATCAAAACTGGGGCATCCTGCAGTGCTTCCTTTATTCTAGCAAATGTATCTCTTGCTTCCTTATCCCATTTCACTTCTGTATTTTTCTTCAACATATATGTTATACTTCTCACGATCTCAACATAATTGGGCACAAACCTCCTCAGAAAGTTTATGTTTCCTAGGAATCTCTGGATATCCTTCTTGATTTTGGATAAAGGAATAGTCTGAATGGCTTCCACCCTTGTTAGGTTAATCTTTACTCCTTGTTTAGAAACTATGTGACCCAATAATTTACCTTCTTCTAAGGAAAATAAAGATTTATTGGGATTTAATGACAGACCAATATTTCTGCACTTTTGAAAAGTCTTTTGAAAATTCTCCAAGTGTTCATCATTTGACCCTAAGAAAACAGTTACATCATCCAGATATATAACTAAAAACCTATCACCAATGAAGGCTATGTCCATGGCCCTCTGAAATATTGCACCTACGTTCATAAGGCCAAATGGCATCCTTGGGTACATGAAGGTGCCCCAGGGCGTAGTGAAAAAAGTTTCTTCTGATCTTATTTTTCTACTGCTACCTTATTATACCTAGAGAATCCGTCAACCATAGATAATCTGTGAGCTCCTGTCACCTTCTATAAGACATAATCCATTTTCGGAAAAGGATAATTATCTTTTAGAGATTCTCGGTTCAAGTTCCTGAAGTATACACGAAGTCTTATCTCTCCATTCTTCTTTCTTATAGGGGCCATATTAGAAACCCAGTCTGAATATCTGAGTGGGACTATAATTTTCTCCTGCAATAGTTTCTTCACTTATTTTTCGATTAGAGCTAACAACAATGTATTGATTTGTCTGATCTTATGTCTGAGTGGTTTGAGTCCTTCCTTCAATGGAATATTATGCTAAATAATGTGTTTTTCATATGTTTTCAGGTCTTCATACGACCAAGCAAACACATCCATATATTTCTTAAAAATATCGATGTATCTTTCTTTGTAGTTTTTAGGAACACCTTTGAAGAATTTCATTATTTTGGGTTTCTGCTGAGTTCCCAAATTACAATCTTCCATCTCTTCTTATTGATGTGTTTTCTTTGAATCAATAGCAACATCATTAGCATAGAATAATATTTCAAGGGGAATCAACCCTTTGGGGAGCACATTATCTTTCAATTGGATAATCTTATGTTCACCTATTGACTGCTTAAGGTTTCTTTTTTCTTCTTTCTGCTCTATTTGTTCTTCCTCTTGGTCTATCTTAGCGTCTTAAAAGTTTTCAAAATAGAGGAATAACCTATTCTGAGTATTTTTTAATAACTCACCGTTTCGGACTTCATGAGTGAGTCCATCTTCAAGGGTAAACGCCCAATATTCTTTGAAATATTTTTGAAGATTTGGGCAAAAGAATCATAATATAAATAGTAAACTATTGAGGAAAAAAAAATTAGTTTTTATTTTTATTAAGGAAGTCGGTTTGAAAAGAAAATATTGTAAATTTAATTTATTAATGTTTTTTATTTATTTAATTATTTATTTATTTTTTATTTATTTATTTATTGATTTATTGATTTACTTTATTTTATTTATTTATTTATTTTTTATTTTTTATTTTTTATTTTTATTTTTTAATAATATTGTTAAGAATTATTGTATTAAAAATTTATGAAATCAATAATTTAGAGAGGTAATATTATAGGGTAGGCTAGAAATTAAGAGAAAGTTTGAGACAGGTTATAACTTTGAATATTTATTATTTTGGAAATTGTTATGAGAGGTATAATATATTAAGGGTTTCCAAGTATTGTTGATATTAAGCCCATCATCACGATTCATGCTATTTTTCCTTTTTTCGTTTTCTGTCGCCTCTTTGATTTTTCTTTTTAGGTAATGCTCCTCTTTGGAGATAAGTTTATCATCCTCCATTCATATGTAATGTGAGGATGAGAAAGCATGTTCTGCCAATTTTCAGTTTTGTTCCTAGATATGTTAGCAGCATGTTCTCTAAGTCTAATGTTAAGGGATCTACCATTTCACCAATGTATTATTTTCCACAAGAGCACGGTATGATGTAAACACCTTTTTGTAGTCTAGGGTTTATGGGGTCCTTAGCGGATTCTACCATATTTCTAATGGTATTAAGGGGAGTGAAGGAAATATTAATGTTATGTTTGTTTAGGATTCTAGAAATTTTATCAATTGTTCCTTTTATGTAAGGCAAAGAGATTTTAGGGATGTCAAAAGTTAGTTTTATGTTATTTTTATTAAGGGTTTGGTAAATATTTTTATTGATGATGTCTTTATTATATCCATTATGTTGAAAGACATGGCAGAGGTGATTTATCTCATGCTCTAGGTGGTGAGAGTCCGAAATTCTAAAAGCCATAGTTGTTAGGGTTTTGATGATGCCAACTTTTTTCTTAGGATGGTGATGACATTTTGCATGAAGGTATCTTTCCATGTGAGGCTTCTTTATATAGACTTTGGTGCTAAGTTTTCCATCTTTTTTTGTTAAAGGTATGTCTAGGAAAGGTAATTTTCTATCCTTTTCGATTTCAATGGTAAATTTAATGTGATTTGAGATATCCTTAATGTGAGTTAAGAAATCATTTAATTTTGATTTGTCATGGATCGATTTTGTGAAAACATCATCTACATATATTTTCCATTCCTCAGGGGTGAATGGAAAGGATTAAAGGGCTTTTTGTTCAAAATGTTCCATGTATATGTTAGCAATTATAGGATATAGAGGCGAGCCCATGGCTACACCATGAGTTTGTACATAAATTATTCCTTTAAAGCTGAATAAATATGACTTTAAACATAATTTGAGGAGATCTACAGTCTCACTATCTGTAATATTTTTCATAACATCAATGGCTTCATCTATAGGTATCATAGTGTACAGGGAGACAATGTCGAAACTTACCATGAGATCTGTGTCTTTCATAACAAGGTTTTTGGACCACTAAATGAAGGATGTGGAGTCTTTAATATATGATGAGGTGTTTCCAGCAAGGGGAAAAAGCTTTTTGGCAAGGTATTGAGCCAGGAGGTAGGTGGGTGAGCCTATGGTGTTGACTATGGGTCTTAGAGGGATGTCTTTTTTATGAATCTTGGGAGCACCATATATTCTAGGGGTGATCGAGCTCGAAGGGTTGATTCTATTTTTTATGATGATGTTAAGAGATGAACCTTTTATTATTTTGGTTACTTCCTTAAGGATTTTAGCATTGGGGTCTTTATTTAAGATTTTGTAGCAACCACTATTGTTAAGGTGTTCTTCCATTTTTTTATCATATCCAGACCTATCCATTATTATGATTGCATTACCTTTATCTTCTTTTAAGATAATTATGTATTTATTCTTTTTTAGGCTATTTAGAGCAAGTTTTTCTTCCTTAGATATGTTTCACAAAGGTGGTCTAGCATTTTTCATGACTTTAACAATGACTTTTCTTATTTCCTCTGCTTCAATAAGGTTAAGATATTTTAATGTAACTTATATATTACTAATTATGTTTTCAACCAGGATTTTGTTGGAAGTGATGGAAAAATTTAAGCCTTTATAAAGAAGGGTAGTGGAGGCCTGGTTCAGATTAACATTGGAGAGGTTTATGACAGAGGGATTGTTAAATTCAACATTCTACACATTGTTGTGGGTTGGGTGAGAGACTGAATGGGAATCGATAGGTATAGGTATGGGTTCTGCATACCACGGTTCATGGTTAGCAGGTAAATATGCGATGTTAATGAGTGGGATGGAGGTGACGGGGTCGATGCTTTCTAGGGTAGAGATGTCGTGAGAAGAACCGTTAATGTTGTCACTATTCCAACTGCTTGGATGTGTGTGTATTGCTACAGCATTGGAGTCTAGTATGGGATTTGTGTGCCACGGCTCACGGTTAGCAGCGAAATATGCGATGTTAATGAGAGGGATGGAGGTGATTGGTTCAATGCTTTCTAGGGCAGAGATGTCGTGAGAAGAATCGTTAACATTGTCACTATTCCAATTGCTTGGATCTGTGTGTATTGATGCAACATCGGAGACTCCAGGAGCATCGATCCTTGGGCAATCCGAGGAATCAAGCTCGACCTGTGAAATGGCGGGGATCGTTAGGATTGGGTCATCTACCTTCATCAAATTGACTTGGGTATTGTGGTTGATCAGAATGTTGTGTCGACCAGAAACAATGTACGCGCTGGTGTGAGGAGCGATATGGATATTTCCAGAGATGTGGCAGGATGGCAAAGAGGGATGCATGGAATAAGATAACGCTGCTATTTTTCTATCCTTCTTATAAGTGTCTTTGGATTACCAACAGTCATCTTTGATAAAGGTGTGGGAATCTAAGGAACGCCACAGTTAAAACAATAGCGATGAGGCTAACAAGAGATGTAAGCTCATCAGTTCTTAAGAGATTTTGATAAGGCGCAGTCTTGTAGTTTTTATTTCCTTTTTATTAAGGATTCACTCAGTTTTCTAAAAATTGAAAGGTTGCGACCATGATTGAGCGGATGTTTACAAACATCGAAATTTGGAGTAAGGTTGTTGTCTCTACAATTTTTTAGAAATGTCAGGTTTGAAATGAGTTTTTCCCTAGATAATCGCAGTTTTTCAAAGAGGGTAGCGCTATCCATCAAGTCCCTTCCATGGTAGGACTGAATATTTTTAAAAAGATAATCCATACCAGGAAATTAGTTTTCAAAATAAAGGAATAACCTGTTCTAAGTATTTTTTAATAACCCAACATTTTGGACTTCATTAGTGAGTCCATCTTTAGGGGTAAACGCCCAATATTCTTTGAAAGATTTGTGAGGATTAGGGAAAAAGAATCATAATATAAATAGTAAATTATTGAGGAAAAAAATATTAGTTTTTATTTTTATTAAGGAAGTCAATTGGAAAAGAAAATAATGTAAATTTAATTTATTAATGTTTTTTTTATTTATTTAATTATTTATTTATATTTATTTATTTATTTATTTGTTAATTAATTTATTTAATTTATTTATTTTTTTGTTTTTTTATTTTATTTATTTATTTTATTAATAATATCATTAAGAATTATTGTATTAAAAAATTATGAAAATAATAATTTAGAGAGGTAATATTATATGGTAGGTTAGAAAATTAAGAGAAAGTTTGAGACAGATTATAACTTTGAAGATTTATTATTTTTGAAATTGTTATGAGAGGTATGATATATTAAGGTTTCCAAGTATTGCTGATATTAAGACCATCATCACGATTCATGTTATTTTTCCTTTTTTCGATTTCTATGGCCTCTTTGATTTTTCTTTTTAGGTAATGTTCTTCTTTTGACATCCCAATAATCGATGCACACTTTGATGGTTCCTTGTTTTTTCATAATAGGAATGATGTTGGAAACCCACTTAGTTAGTAAAATAGGGTAAATTAAACCAGCACATAAAAGTTTTTCAACTTCTTCTTTAATGGCAGCGGCCTTCCTCGGATGAATAGGATGAAGGTGTTGACGTACTGGCTTGACATCAAGGTACATATTAATCATGTGTTCAATGATACTAGTATCTATGCCTAGCATTTCCTTGTAAGACCAAGTAAATACATCACAAAATTCAAGAAAGAGAGAGTGATATGTTTCGAGTTCTGATGGAGAACAAGACACGCTGACATGAATGCTTTCTACAATGTCGGGTTTGGTCAAAATATCGATAGAAATGGTTTCTTCAATATTTGACAAATTTCGCTTGGAATTGATTGCATTAATAGGAAAATAATTCGAAAATAAATTTTTGATCGATGGGTGATATAGTTCAATAAGATTATTTTCTTCATAATTAGGAAGATGGGAATGATGATGATAATCTTCCCATGGTTGTCCTTCCGACATCATGGTTTCTATAATATTCTCATCTATCAATAAATTTGAGGAAAAAGGATCAGATGGAGTACCAAAATCTAATGAACCATCAACCCAAAAAGCTAGTGATGATGATTTCGGATTTTCCGCCAAAGCCAGATAGATTGATTGATATGCCAGCTCAATAGGGTTGGGCGACAGAAACTCACCCAACATAACAACTTCAAAATCACCCGTACTCTTTCTTAATCCAGATGGAGTGGAAGAGATCATGTAGCAGGTTTATATACTTGCAATTTCTCCTGTCATCACAGGTGGCGGTAATGAAAAGGTTCCCAAGAGAGTGGAATCTCTTAAGAGTCCTACACCAATGTTCTGAAGTGCGAGTTGGGATGCGTGAACTAACGAAACACTTCCAGTTACCTGGAAACTGAAGACAAAGAAGGATAGTTGATTGATGACTGCGATAACACCTTTATGGGGAAAGGAGATCATTTTAAAATATGTAGAGACGATCGCAGTCATATCATATACCCATGGCCTTCCAAGTAGAATATTGTAGTCAAGGGATCCATTAACAACCTCAACTTTAACATTCACCATTTTTCCCCATAGTTCAACATGCAGGTTATTGATAATATCGCAAGGCTTATATGTATTTCCATCAAAAGATTTCAACGTCATTGGTGATTTAGATAGGCACGACGAGCCAAGTGACTTCCAATAGTTTAGAGACATAATTCACATAGATGCTCCCTCATCAATAATAGTACGATCAACAAGGTGATTGAGAACATTTACTTGGATGGATAATGCCAATTCTATTGGTAATTGTGGCACATACCCGTATGATTAAAGACTACGAGATTAGAATCAGTCAAATCAATTCCACCAATTGCCGACAAAAAAGCCTATTTCTGGGAGGGACAATTTTGAAACACCTCAAGTGCTGAAGGGGATTCAGCCAAATTTTCAACTATACTTTAATTTTGAGCATCTCTAGCTCAAGGGTTAAATGTTGATTTATGAACGACTCTCTTCAGTGGCTTGATTGTCAATTCAGGAATAGCAAGTGGTGGTATCGATTATGTAGATGGATTCATGGTAAAGGTAGTAGGTTGATCAATATCCTAACTAGTGTAATATTCACTAGGCATTGACACTAAAACATCTATCGATGGCTTCATGATAGATAGCATAATCACTTTGGAACTAGAAGTTGGATCAGTAGCAACCAAATGTTTGTCCAGATTCGGAAACGGATCTATCAACACAGCTGATGCATGTGAGGTCTTAACCATTTTTGAGACTTCAACATGGTGAGGGAAATCCCAAACAAAGTGTTCCTCATTACATATTATGTATGGATAATGAGGTTTCTGATTTCCAGACGATTGATCAAATGATCTTTCCTGCGGGGAAGTTTTATTTTTCTTTGATTTCCCTTTTTTCTTACTTTCGTGTTGCTTGTCACTTTTTCCCTTGTTAGATGACACGGCATGGATTTTGAAAGAAGGTTCAGGATCAGATGAAGTAATGTGATGTGTGCTTGTAGTACCGATCATACCATCTTCGGAATGAGAGTACTTTTATGGAGGAGGAACATAAAAGTAGATCTTGGTGCATTAGGAATTTTCTCATAGAGCGTGCCAAACTGAGTATAAATCAAGTCCAAATATTGGGCATGAGCAATGACCTGCTCTTCAGTGAAGATGTCACCCTTAGCCACATCCTCAGTAATATATGGTAACAGGGACTTAATAAACCACTTAGTAAGGAGCTGATCAAGAACAAAGGTCTTAACCATTCTACGACGACAACGCCACTCATGAATATGATCAGAAATGTGAGTAGAATTAGTCTTCTTAAAATTAGTCAAGAGTTTCGTTCCAGTTTCATTTCGTATAGGTAACAAGAAGTGAGTCAAAAATACAATATCTAGGGTAGTGAAATTATCAAAAGAAGCTCTAGTTAACTCAATGTACCATTTTTAATCCGGACCAGTGAATGTACACTGGAAAAGATGTAGTCAACCAGAATCATCATTCAGAGAGTTAGATGAACACCAAAAATGATAATTCATAACATGAGTCGATGGGTCTTCCCCAGTGTTTCCATTGAACTTAGGAATATCCAAGGGTAAATTATGAGGTATCACCAGCCACCAAGGAGCATAGTTGATTGGATCATTGGTGAGTCGGTTTAATTCCAGTAAATCTAAAGTTGCAACAAAAGGCAACTGCCGATTGAGGTTGGGTTGAGCATAGCCAAGGTATTTTTATCACTTTAAAAAAATTCAAAACATCATTCTGATAATATTACTTAGGTTCATGGATCAAAATAGGATCTTAGGATTCATTTCTTGAGTTTTACCAAGAGAAGTATTACAATTTTATAGTTAAATCCTACCCTAGTGTTTAAATAACTCATTTTTAAGGTCTTTCATGTCAAGACTTTCATCATTTTAGGATTCATTTCATTTCCCAAAGTTTTTGTATCAAAACTGCTCAATTAGCCAAGAAACCACAGTTTTGTAGCACATCAATTTGAAAAAACTCACTTTGCGCTAAGAAAGCGTCGAGAGTTTCATAGCGCAAATAGAAAAAATTACACTACAGATGCTACAAAAGCACGGTTTTGTAACTGTCTTGTCAGTTGAGTTTTCAAATGTCAGAAACCATTGGGAAAGGGTAAGATAGAGGCTTTTTGAGTCATGTAATAATGAAATCGAAGTACACACCCATGTTTGTAGTAATCATGGTCAATATAGGTTATGAGTGGGCCATCATTTTCAGTTATGAAAGGACACTTTAAATTCAAATTCTTTCTTAATTAGTCATTCTCATTCCTTTTCCCTTCATTTGTAGTGTCTGAGCTTGGAGTATCAAGCCAAACTTGTAGTTAGTTCTTACAAAGGTTTATTACATCCATATAAAGCGAGGCTGATACATTTATTCAAGCGAGGCTGATAGATCCATATCAAGTGAGGCTGATACATTTATATCAAGAGAGGTTGAAAGGTTCTCTGAAGAATATGGTAGAGGAAAGAAAAATACACAGAGGAGTACAATGCTTAAGGCATGAACTTGAAGACATGAAGGCAATAACTTAAGACCCAGCTAAACTGAAGTTAGTTTATGGTTTGTATCATTTGTAGATGATGAGGACAGGTTATATTTTGAGATTTTGGGAAACCACAGTTTTCATTTGAAAAATTTATGAAAAACTCTTCATACTCAGCAGTTTCGTAGTACCTCTAGGCTTAAAAAACAAAAAAGCACTACGAAACTATTGTAGCTGCCTTTTTTGTTTCCTTTGATCAGTATTTAAGGGGTTAAAGGTTGAGTTAAGAGTTGAAATTGCTATGAAAGAGGTCTTGAAGGGTGATTAAAATGATGCAAGAGGAAATATTCAAGCTTTTGGAGAACAAAGGCTTGTAATGGCAGTGCTATAGAAAGCGCTACGAAATTGTTTTATTTTCATAGCACAATACATTACATCTTTTTGAGCAGCTTTTGAAGCGTTTTTAGACAATTGGAGGCTAGGAAAGAGTTATGAGACATGTTAAACCAACTTTCAACAGCCAAGGACCATGAAATGAAGATTAAATGATAGTCATAATGTTCAAAGAAGGAAAAAGATCCTATGCCTAAAAAATAGGGTATTGTTTTCTATTTTTGTGGAGGTCAGCTAAGTGGTCATGAAGAACTGAAAGCCATTATCCAAATTCGACCATGCGATGATAAAATTATCAATGATGTAATTTAAAATAGCTAAGGTTGTTATAGATAGTAATAAGGAGTTGGAGTCCTTTTCGAAATAGGCCTGTCAAGTAGGATAGGTGTCTTTTTGTAATAAATTTCATGTTTTATGGTTATGGAGGGTATCAATAGATAGAAATTTGATGTATCTAGCCTATAGGTAGATCATATGATAATGTAAGAGGTCTATTAAAGGCCATAGGGTCAAATTTTTCAAGGGTTGGACATTTTTGGCAAAAATGAGCTTGTTGTGAATTGACTATTTTCAGCTAATACAAAGATCTTCTATTTGACCAACTTGAGATTATGAAGGAGGTTTTAGTATTTTCTATTCTATTTTTATTTCCTATATATCTCATTTTCAGTGGTGTTCATCTATATTACTTATAATTCATCTAAAAGATGCTTTGACTTCCTTTATAAGTGATATGACAGTGTTTTTACATGTTTCATGTGTGTGTGCCTTATCACTAAAAACTCTGATATGCCTCAATTTCCATGTTAAGTACACTCACTGAATTACTGAATTTATTTGACTCCATAAGCCCAATGTATACATGATGATGTTATTTTCAACCTACATCTATCATTATCAGTTTATTTCCTAAATAGAGTGAGCCATCTATATCTTTATCCATATCATTAACCCTTGAGAGAGCCCTCTTAAGCTGAGAAGGCTAAGCCTCAGTCACAAGATTAGGTTTGAAATAGTTACACGAGACTGTATGATCGAGCAACCTATTATGTCCAATTTTGTGATAACATTTGGTGTGTCTTCCGGGAGCCTGAAGATTATACTTTCCTAAAATTTTGAAGCTGAACTTCTGAAGGTATTAGGAGCGCAGAAAGTTGTTTTAGGTTACATCTACCTTGGTGACTCCTTTCAAAATTTATATGATCAAAGGTGGCTTCGAGAAGGAGATACACGAGGAGTAATCCTAACCCAGATCCACTTTGGACAATCCAAACACCATTTCCAGAGGAAATCAATGCATTTCTGAAATATCAGGTACTTCATCACATACAAAATCCTTGTCCTATGAAATGTTAAGAAGTCCTGAAGATAAGAGTTGATGATAAAATCCAGGAAGTCTTGCTTATATTTGAAAGTGAAAAATAATTAACTGAAATTATCTTAGACTTGCATAAGAGAGGTATTGATACCTCAGCCCTAGTAACACAGGAAGATAAAGAAGAGTTTTGGGAACCAGTTACTTCTGAGTTGTTATTGGAAAGAGAGTCTTTAGATAAGTTGAAAGAGCTTGACCCTTTTGAAATATTGTTGAAAAGTAAAGTTGTTTTTCCTTTTTATGATTGGATTTCAATTTTTAGTGGACAACAAAGACCAAACAATCCTCCTCATAAAAATTCTTCATCCTCTATTGCTACTATCCCTAAAGCTACCACAATCCCTTTCACCATGGTTGGAAACGTACCTCCTCCACCTGTTGCACCTGCTAGATATTACCCTCTTGTTCTTCCAGTTGTTTTACATGACCTCCCTATCAAATATACTGCTAGAATCAAAACTTGGGGAAGTGATGCAGAGATTACAGCAGAAGAACATGTAGATCAATTTAATGATTTTATAGACACAGAGGATGAAGATTTCAAGTTGATATTGTTTACTCAAAGCTTTACTAGTGAATTTAGGAAGTGGTTCAAAGCCCTTACTCTTGGAAGTATTCATAATTGGAATGAGTTTGAAGATACCTTTTTGAGGAAATGGGGAAATATAATTAATCCAGTACAAGGCCTCACTAAGTATAACAGTTTAAGAAGAGTTGTTTATGAAATTGTTCAAAACTTTTCAAAAAGGTTTAATAAGGTTTAGGACTCTATTTCTGTCATTTAAAACCTCCATAAGCCGTAGCTCAGATGATATATGTCAAAGCTTTCGATTATGAATTGTTTATACTGCTGAGAGAGAGAGAACCCCCTTCACTTGCTAAAATTCAAAATGATGCAGTGAAGGTGGAGGTTAATAAGATAGCAGCCAAAAACTAAAAAATGGGTAAGACTAAGTTAAAAGAAAAAGAGGAGCCTTCCTCCTCTACCTCTAATGATAAATTTGATTCAATGATGAAAACAATGTAAAAGTTGATGGATAGGCTGGCCCTTGGGAATACCTTTGTTCCTCATGCACCACATGAACCTCAGTTTAGAAACCCTCAGTTCAGGAGACCTCAGAATTAGTAAAGACCAAGAGAAAACAGAAATCAGCAGCCTGATCCTCCAATGAGACCTCCTTTCCAGCAAAACTTAAATGATGAAGAATATGAACCTGAAATTCCTGAAGATTTTATTCAGTGTTTAGTTGAAGAAATTTCTGGAATTTTCTTGACTAAAGAGGAACATGATGAAATAGACCAAGGTAATCATGGAGAGGAACCATCAGATTATTTTAAAGGGCATCAACATGCTATTTTTGAGATGCAAAAACAATACAATCTCAGAAATAGAAATGTGCTGATCATTAAAAATAAAACACAGCCTAAGAAAGATACATCTAAGGCTATTGATGGCAAGAAAGATACTCCTAAGGTTGTTGAAGGTAAGAAAGATACACCACCTCTTCCTCCTATCAAACAAGCTGAAAATTTTGTTACTATTTTCAGTTTGGAAAATGAAATTTCTAAGATCAAAATACCAGTACCTTTTAGTGAGATTCTCAAGGTAAATGAATATAGAAGCAATATTTTTAAAATGTTGAATTCACAACCAGGAGCACATGATATCTTGAATGTACAAGAGGATCATCCAACCATATACTTGGTTATCCAAGATTAGAAGATCAACAGAATGAGGAGGTGCCTAATTTCTATGTGAGCCTTAGAATTCATGACATGACATTACATAATGCTATGTTGGATTTAGGGGCCTCTCACAATCTTATGCCCAAAATAATCATGGAAAGGATGGGGTTAGAGATAACTAGACCATATAAGCACTTGTTTTCTTTTGATTCAAAAAAAATTCAATGCATTGGTTTAATTAAGGATGTTGTTGTTGGTCTTACACAAGTCCCTGCCAAGATAGTGGTCATGGACATCATGATAGCAGACATTCCACTAAAGTTTGGCATGCTATTATCAAGATCATGGACAGCAAAAATGAAAGGTACAATGCAGATGGACCTTACTTATGCCACCATTCTTGGTTTTGGTGAGCAAAGGAGATTGTATCGAGAGACAAGAATGGCTTAAAAGGTGAGCAGTAAAGATAAACCTCAAAATTTTCCAATTTATGCTCTTGATACTAAACTTGGATCTGCTATTATTTTCAATGAGTTGACTGATGAAGCAGAGGATGAGAAGAAAGTAGAGAATCATCAATCTGAAATTCAACAGTTCGAAAATCAGCAAACAGAAGATCAGTAAGTCAGTGATAAGAAGGCGGAAGGTTGGTGGTCATTGCATTTTGATGGATCAGCAGGAAGATAAGGGGTAGGAGAAGGGATTTGGATCACAAGTCCAAGTGATGAAAGTAAGTTATTTTCCTAAAAATTTAACTTTGATTGCACAAATAACATGGTTGAGTATGAACCTTTGATTTTGGGCTTAGAAGTTTTGAAAAGAATGAATGCTCAAAATATTTCTGTTTTTGGAGATTCGGAATTAGTCATTAAACAAGTTGATGGTGTTTAACACAAAAAGGATATAAGGATGAGGACATATAGAAACTTAGTTTTGGACATGTTGGAAAATTTTCAAACTTACTCATTCATTTTCAAAACTAGAGACCAAAACTCCATTCCTGATTCTCTAGCTGTCTCTGCAAGTATTTTCATTATTCCTATATGACAACAACAAAACTGAATTCGGCCCCTAAGGAGAGCTGGTCTCTAGTGTAGCTCTGCCAACATTTCCACTCAATTAACTCAGTCTATTTCCACGTAGTCTTCCTCAATTTCTTTGTAATTTTATTTATCAATTTCAGAGAAATTGACAAATAAATACATTCAGCAAACTTTGGAAAATTTGATGTATGTCTCCCGAAATTTAACTCTATCGTCAAACCTTATAACCAAGGTTACCACCCTTCGAAACTTTATATTAATAACCTGATAATATTTTCAAACAAACACTTTAATATATTCTGGGCCCACACATATAATCGACAGTTCACACTTTTAAACGTTCATACCTTAGATTATCCTTCATGCTACTTTCGAACACGATCGTCGTTCAATGAGCCTTCCTCTAGATCGACGGCATTCGTCGATATCACACTGCCTCCTCAGTCGAACTTTAATGTGTGATGGCACGCGGAATGGGGGTTTTTGGGGTCCCACCTTATGCTACATGTCCACGACTCTATGGAATCACTCCCAATTGGAAAATACCACTTATCTCACAAAAGCGGTGCGATCAATAAAACTTCCCGCTTTGAACAGTACGTGACCATAGGTTACACCAAGGTTACTCTATCCTTCTACCCGCTCGGTTCATAGACTTAGGGTCTAACCTCAGTACAGGATTCTAATTAATAACAAAACAAATCTAATTCTGTTATAAGCGGGGTTCTGCCATGACCCGTATCAATAGTTCTGTGGTAATCACACTACTGGAGCACTCATTCAAAGATTGGCATTCTACAATTTCTGTGACGTTGGCTATTGTATCACCCTCATCCTGTCACGCAATGAAATGTGACCGTTTCACAGAAACCTAAAATCAACCATAGACAGGTATTGTGGAGATTACACAACAATTCTCTTCATTGAACTAATCACAGGACAATACGCTTGGGACCAAAACAAATTTACACAGAGACGAATTAAATCACACACAAATAATCAATACAATATCGGCTTTTATTCAAATAAATCAAAAGCTTAACACACAACTTCGCTGCGAAAATCTCCTCCCTTCAATGAACTTGGGCGGTTACATTTATACATCAACATATGTCTTTTCGGTTCCTCTGTGAGGACCGTTTTTGGTAAATCAAAAGCCTAACTGCAGTTCATTAGAATTAACTGAAACATGACAAATGGACTGAAACTGAAGCTATTCGACTTCTACTGATTCTAACTGTCCTAAATGCAATAGACAGCTAAGGTATTAACACCTTGCTGCTACAATTCGAATGATTCTGAACCCTCCTAGCCACAACATGTGGACAAAATTTTCTACAATGCTGGCTAGTGTCTAATGCCCTTACATCAGACTCCTGAGGGCGATTTTCTTCATGGGATCCTGTCCATGAGCTCTTCCACTAATCTACCTATCTCCTACAACATTCCTTTAGTCATCCAAGTGGCATCTTCCTCTGGCTTGTCCTTCCATTTGATTAAGTACTCAAAGTACTCTTGTCCTCTAGTCTTCCTGAACACTCTTTTGTCCAATATCTTCTCTGGTTGCAATGGTTGTGCTGGAGGTAGCTGCTTTTCCCACTTAATATGTTCCTTGTCTGCTAGTCCTTCTTCTGCACCATAATCTTCATACTTGTACAAATCTACAACATTAAAAATGGGAGATATTCCAACATCAGGAGGTAATTCAATCTCATAAAGAGAAAAGAGAGATTGGGCCATGCAAGATACTTAGAAAATTTTTGCATGGCCCAATCTATCTTTTTTAACTTTAATGTATTATACTGCTTCTTTGGGAATCTCTCTTTTCTCAAGTGCGCCAAAACCAGATCTCCTACTTCAAAATGGACTTCTTTTCTGCTCAAGTTTTCTCTGCCTTTATATTTAATGTTGCTGCCTTGTAGCTTCTATTTCACTTGTTCATGTATGGTTTGGATCTCTGAAGCAAATTCCTCACCATCAGCATTTCTCAGCTCTGCCTTTCCTAGATTTCTTAACTCTGATATTCCTCTGGGATGCATCCCATAAACAATATGGAATGGACTCTGCCCTATACTTCTGTTTGGTGAGTCATTGTATGCATATTCTTCCTGAGGCAAAATATGGTCCCACTGCTTGGGATGCTCTCCTTCAAGACTTCTCAATAAGTTTCCCAGACTCCTATTCACTACCTCAGTTTGTCCATCATTCTAAGGATGATAAGCTGAGCTGAAAATTAGTTTGGTACCAAGTTTCTTCCACAGTGTCCTCCAAAAATGGCCCACAAATCTGGTGTCTCTGTCTGAAACAATACTCTTGGGCAACCCATGCAACCTAACAACTTCTTTGAAAAACAAGTTAGCAACATGGGTGGCATCACTAGTTTTATAACACGGAATAAAATGTGCCATTTTGGAGAATCTGTCCACTACAACAGAGACTGCATCATTCCCTCTCTGAGTCTTGGGTAATCCTAGAACAAAATCCATACTCACCATGTCCCAAGGCCTGTCTGGAATAGGCAAGGGAGTGTACAATCCTACATTCTGGCTCCTTCCTTTGGCATATTGACAGATTTTGCAGTTTTTCACAAAATTATCCACTTCTACTCTCATCTTGGGCCAATAATAGAAGTGACTCAGTTGCTCATAAGTTTTATCAGTACCAAAGTGTCAAGCAAGTCCACCACTATGCTTCTCCTTGATCAAGTTTTCTCTCATGGAACATTTTGGTACACACAGTTGGTTTCTTCTGAATAGTAAGTCCTCCTACAGGAAATAATCCAGCCACTGGCTTCTATCTGTTAGAACAGGGTTACAACATGCCTCAAATGCTTCCTTAAAATCTGAATCTGTTTTATACAATTCTTTGAGAAAATCAAATCCTACAACTTCAAAATTGGTTTCTTGAACAAGCATGTGCCTCCTACTCAAAGCATCAGCTACTTTATTTGCTTGGCCACTTATATGTTTCAAAACAAAGTTAAAGATTTGAAGATACTCAACCCACTTGGCATGCTTATGATTCAACTTGGGCTGTTGTACAATGTACTGCAAAGCATGATTGTCAAAGTATAACACAAATTCCTTGGACATTAAATAATGTCTCCACTTTTTCAATGCCTGAACAATTGCATAGAATTCCTTCTCATAAGAGGAATACTTTCTTCTGGTGTCATTTAGCTTCTCATTGAAATAGGCTATAGGCCTATCATCCTGACTCAACATAGCTCCAATGGCTTCTCCACTGGCATCACATTTCACTTGAAATGGTTTAGTAAAATCAGGCAGAATCAATACAGGCTTTTCAGTTATCTTTTGCTTTAAAAGTTTAAAATTTATTTTTGCTTCAGAAGTCCATTTAAATAGTTGTTTGCTCTTTTTTATTGTCTCAATGATGGGTTCATTAATCTTACTGAATTTTCTTATGAATTTCCTGTAAAAACTGGCAAGTCCATGGAAACTTCTTACCTCAAAAATATTTTTGGGTGAAGGCCACTCCACAATTGCCTTAACCTTTTCTGGGTCCATCTTCAATCCTTCTGCAGAAACAAAAAAACCCAAATACACCAACTCTTCTTTCATGAACGAGCATTTCTTTAATTTTATCAGCATTTTCTCTTAGTGCAGCTTCTTCAAGACATAATTAAGATGCCTTAAATGTTCTTCTTTAGTTTTGCTGAAAACTAATATATCATCCATATACACTATCACAAATTTACCAATGAAGTATTTCAATACTTCATTCATAAACCTCATGAAAGTGCTAGGTGCATTTGACAATCCAAAAGGCATGACCATCCATTCATAAATTCCTTCATTTTTTTCAAAGGAAATTTTCCACTCATCAACCTCTCTTATTCTAATCTGATGATATCCACTTTTTAAATCTATCTTTGAAAAATATTTAGCACCACTCAAACAGTCCATTAAATCTTCAACTCTGGGAAAAGGGAATCTGTACCTGATTGTTATTTTATTGATATCTCTGGAATCAGTACACATCCTCCAGCCTCCATCCTTCTTTAGGCTCAATACTACTAGTACTGCACATGGACTCAAACTTTCTCTAATCAGCCCCTTTTCCACCAATTCCTGTACTTGTCTCCTGATTTCCTCATTTTCTGTGGGAGTCATTTTGTAGGCTTCCTTGTTTGGCAGATTTGAACCAGAGATATATATATCTGATGGATGATCTTTCTCATAGGTGGTAGCTCATCAGGTAAATCATCCACAACAATGTCACAATAACTGTCTAACATCTCTTGGATTTCTATTGGAAAATCAGAAATCTTTGTAGATGTAAGAACTACCTTAGGTTTGCAAACTAAAGCAAAGCTTACCTCTTCTTCTTCAATCTACTGCAAATGATGGATCTACTGTAATAACTATGCTTGATGGATGTCCTTCTTCCATGGGTATCAATGTATGATGTACCCCATCCTTGAAGAACTTGTAAGTGTTCTTCTTGCCATCATGCACTGTTGCTCTGTCAAACTGCCAAGGTCTACCCAACAGTAGGTGACACACATCCATGGGCATCACATCACCCAAAAATTTGTCTTTGTATTTTCCCATTTGTAGCTCTATCTCACACTATTCTTTTACAATCAACTGGTGCCCTTTATGCAACCAGGACACCTTGTAGGGATTTGGATGCTCTTTTGTCTTCAACTTCAACTTCTCTATCACCTCAGTGGAAACCAGATTGTCTGTGCTTCCACTATCAATGAATAGATGGCAGCATTTCCCCTGGACTTTGCATATGCTCCTAAACAAAGTCTTCCTTTGTGCAGGCTTAGTGACCTCTTTGGCTTGCTTCAGTAACCACCAAGGATTCTCCCCTTTCTGGTAAAATTGCTTCTTCAATTGTTGCCTCCTCTCCAGCCTGAGCAACAATAGAATTTCTTGGACGAGCACCCATATTCTTTGGGCACTCATAGTTCTTGTGTCCCACTTGATGACACCTATAGCACCTCAATTCTCTACCTCTGCCTCCTCTTCCTCTATGAGAACCCCTTCTGGCTCTTGCATCACCCTCTGTAGATGCATTCTAAGGTGAGCTACTGTTAGCTCCATCTCTGGGTGTAGTAGGCTTTCCTCTACCAACCTAACTTCCCTTCCCACGGAAAGTACCTCTCCCTTTGGTAGACTGCTTCCTCAGGAGTTTCTCCTCTGCTTTCAAGGCCATCTGGTAGGCCTCTTCTACTGTCTTAGGAGACAGAAAAACAATCTCATCTTGGATCTCCAGCTTGAGACCATTCACATATCTGGAAGTCTTCTCTGGTGTGTCTTTAAATTTCCCAGCTCTTATGCTTACTCTATAGAATTCTTCTGTGTATTCCTTTACTATCAGCAACCTCCATCTCAGGTTCTTCATTTTCCTAAACAATGTTAGCTGATAATCACTAGGAAAGAATTTACCTTTTAACTTAGCCACCATTCTGGTCTAGCTCTTGATAGGCTGCTTTCCAACTCTCCTTCTTTCTGCTTGCACTCCATCGCACCAAAGTGTAGCATGTCCCTTCAGCTTTGTTACTGTAAACTTGACCTTCTTATCTTCACTCATTTCTTCATAATCAAAGCACTTGTTCATTTCATTAATCCAGTCCACTAGCTCTTCTGGATTCAGTCCTCCTGCAAAACTTGACACTTCAATCTTGGGCTTAACTGCAGACCCCAGAACTGTTCTAAGGAGCCTCAAGTCAGGAGGAATCTCAAAATTTTCTTTAGCCTCTTCTAATTCAGTTTCACTGATGTCTTCAGGATCTCTGGTCTGTCTTCGCTCCATGGCATCCATTCTGGCTTCAAACCTCTGCAAGGTCTCCAACACTACTGCATTGGCAACAGATCTCCTCCTGCCAGCACCTCTACCAACTCGGATTGCCATGTTAATTCTCTGCAAAAACAACTCAAAACAACAGCTCTGATACCACAAATGACAACAACAAAACTCAATTCGGCCCCTAAGGAGAGCTGGTCTCTAGTGTAGCTCTGCCAACATTTACACTCAATTAACTTAATCTATTTCCACGTAGTCTTCCTCAATTTATTTGTAATTTTATTTATCAATTTCGGAGAAATTGACAAATAAATGCATTCAGAAAACTTTGGAAAATTTAATGTATGTCTCCCAAAATTTAATTCTATCGTCAAACCTTATAACCATGGTTACCACCCTTCAAAAATTTATATTAATAACCCAATAATATTTACAAAGAAGCACTTTAATATATTCTGGGCCCACACATATAATCGACGGTTCACACTTTTAAACGTTCATACCTTAGATTATCCTTCACGCTACTTCTGAACCCAATCGCCGTTCGATGAGCCTTCCTCCAGATCGACGACATTCTTCGATATCGCACTGCCTCCTCAGTCGAACTTTAATGTGCGATGGCATGCCGAAAGGTGGTTTTTTGTGTCCCACCTTATGCTACGTGTCAACCACTCTATGGAATCGCTCCCAATTGGAAAATACCACTTATCTCACAAAAGCGGTGTGATCAATACAACTTCCCGCTTTGAACAGTACGTGACCATAGGTTACACTGGGGTTACTCTATCCTTATACACGCTTGGTTCACAGACTCAGGGTCTAACCTCGGTACAGGATTTTAATAATAACAAAACAAATCTAATTCTGTTATAATCGGGGTTCCGCCATGACCCGTATCAATATTTCTGTGGTAATCACACTATTGGAGCACTCATTCAAAGACTGGCATTCTACAATGTCTGTGACGCTAGTTATTGTATCACCCTCATCCTATCACACAATTAAATGCGACCATTTTGGGGAAACCTAAAATCAACCATAGACAGGGATTGCGAAGATTACACAGCAATTCTCTTCATTGAACTAATCATAGGACAATACGCTCGGGACCAAAAAAAATTTACACAGAGACTAATTCAATCACACACAAATAGTCAATACAATATCGGCTTTTATTCAACTAATGCAAAAGCTTAACACACAACTTCACTACGAAAATCTCCTCCCTTCAATGAACCTGGGGGGTTACATTTATACATCAACATATGTCTTTTCGGTTCCTCTGTGAGGACCGTTTTTGGTAAATCAAAAGCCTAACTACATTTCATTAGAATTAAATGAAACATGACAGATGGACTGAAACTAAAGCTATTCGACTTCTACTGATTCTAACTATCCTAAATGCAACAGATAGCTAAGGTATTGACACCTTGCTGCTACAATTCGAATGATTCTGAACCCTCCTAGCCACAACATGTGGACAAAATTTCCTACATTGTTGGCTAGTGTCTAATGTCCCTGCATCATTATACATTCCACTGAAAAATATGAGGTCGAATTTTTCCATAGACCAGCTATCCCTGATAATATTATTCATTGGCAAGTTTTTGAGGATGACCAACAAGTGAAGAAATTTATTGAGCTAAAAGAAGAGTTTGAAAATGTATAAGTAGATCAGCAAAATATGCTTGTTGAATCTAATGGAAATTCTGAAGTTTTGCAGCTAAAGAATAATTCCATACCAAAGGGTCTCATACCTCTTAAGAAACGTTTTGATCAGAATGATGTTTTCAAATCTCCTAAGATACAAGTTAATGATGAACAAGTAAAGGTTGTAACCTTGGTACAGTACCTATGCCTAAAATGATTAAAATTTCAAAGTTTATTTCAGTTGATATGAAGTACAAGTATATTTAGATGATGAAGAGATTCATAGATGTTTTTTCTTGGAATTATGTTGATTTGAAATAATATGACCTCGCTATTATTCAACATACTATTCCCATCAAAGAAAATGAAAGGAATTTCAAGCAGAAGTTGAGGAGGATTAATCCACTTCTGATGCCATTGATTGAGAAGGAAATCCATAAAATATTTGATGCTAAAATCATTGTCCCAATCATATTCTCAAATTGGCTTGCAAACTTGGTTCCAGTTAGGAAAAAGAGTGGAGAAATCAGAATATGTATTGACTTCAGAAACTTGAATAAATCCTCTATGAAGGAAAACTATCCTCTCCCAAAGATGGACCAAATTTTTCAAAATATTGTTGGTTCTAAAAGTATGTCTATGCTTGATGGTTTTTCAGGATACAATCATATCCTTGTACATCTGGATGATCAGGAAAAAATAGCCTTTACTACACCATGGGGCACTTTCATGTATGCCAAGATGTCGTTTGGTCTCATGAATGCAGGAGCTACCTTTCAGAGGGTAGTGGATATTAATTTTTCTGAAGAGAATGACAAGATGGTGGTTGTTTATCTTGATGACATAACAGTCTTCTCAAGGAGGGAAGAAGATCACTTGACCCACCTAGAAAGAATTTTGCTGAAGTGTAGAAGGTTTGGCATCTCTCTAAATCCCACCAAAAGTATTTTTTTCTTTAACTTCAGGTAAATTACTTGGACACAATATTTCTAAATATGGGATTAATATTTATCCAAATAGGTTCAATGCAATTCATAAAGTGGATTTTCCTAGAAACATGAAGGAGATTCAATCTTTCTTGGAAAGGTAAATTTTGTAAGGAGATTTATTCCTAATTTTGTTGAGATTGTGAAGGACATAACAAGGATGTTTAAGAAGGGAGTTGACATTAAGTGTACAACAACGGAAAAGAACTCATTTGAGGAGATAATAAAGGCACTCACTCAAGCACCAATATTGATCAGTCCAAATTTCTCAAAAGAGTTTCTGGTTTTCAATTTGCATCAGAAAATAATACTGCTGGAGTTTTTTTGCAAAAGGGACAGCAAGGTATTAAGCAGGCCATTTCGTTTTTTAGTAGGACATTAGCTAAATCTGAGCTGAAGTAAAATATCTTAGAGAAACAATCTTATGCCTTGGTTAAGGCTATCAGAGATTTCAGAATTTATATTCTTCATTCTCATATTGTGGCTTTTGTTCCTAATATTGTTGTGAAAGACATCCTAACTCAAGATGATCCTGATGGTAAGAGGGGAAAATGGATTGCTAACTTGCTAGAATATGATATAGAGATCAAGCCAACAAAATTGGTCAAAGGACAAGGCTTAGCAAAGCTGATGTAACAGTCAAACTTTGACTGCCTTGACATGAATTTAATTGCAGAAATATCAGAAATTTCAGATGAGGAAGAAGAACTAGTCCCTATTGAAGAAAAGTACATCACTTTTTATTTGTATAAGGATATTGTTTTTTTCCTACATCATCATAAAGCACCTGCTGAGATAACAAAGTATAAGGCAAGATTTGTGAAGCTAAAATCCTTGAGGTATTACATTTTTGAGAAAAATATTTTTTGGAAGGATACCGATGGTATTTTGCTGAATTGTTTGATGGAAGAGGAGGCTAATAAAGTAATTGAGGAGTTCCACAAAGGATATTGTGGAGGTCATCATTATTGGAAGGCCACAGTGAAGAATATTCTTAGAGCAGGGTATTATTGGCCTACAATGTTTAAGGATGTCTACAGAAAGATTGTTGTCTGCCATGAATGTCAGATTTTTGATGGTAAGAAGAAGCTTGTACCTTTGCCTTTAATGCCTATATATGTGGAAGTGTCATTTCAGCAATGGGGGATAGATTTTATTGGAGAGGTTCATCCATCATTATTAGGCCAACATCGCTATATTCTCACAGTGACTGATTACTTTAGCAAATGGATTGAAGCAATCCCAACTAGGCGAGCAAATGATTCTATTATTATTTCTTTTTTGGAAAATAATATTTTGTCTATATTTGGTTGCCCCATGAAAATCATAACTGATAATGCACAAGCATTTATGTCTACGAAGCTGATTAATTTTTGTCATCAATATCATATTACTCTTGGGCATTCCACTGCATATTATCCATAAGGGAATGTTCTTGCTAAATCTTCTAACAAGAGCATTGTAAGGATCATTAAAAAGGTGTTGCAGGAAAATAAGAAGGCTTGGCATTTGAAGCTGAAGTATGCCTTGTGGGTTGATAGGATATGCACAAAAAGGTTAATTGGAACTTCACCTTATGAACTGGTATATGGAGCTGAAGCCATTTTTCCTACATCTTTAGGGGTACTTGTCATGAAGCTGCTTCAAGGGTTAGAAGAGGAACAAAATGAAGTTCAGAGAAGAATCAATTAGCTAATAGCTTTGCAGGAGAAGAGGGATGAAGTTTATAATAGTAATCAAAAATCTCAAAATAGAATCAAGAGGACATTTGATAAGAAAATCAAGGAAGAAAGTTTTCAAATTCAGGATGTAGTGTTGAAATGGGAGGCCAGAATTGAAGAGAAAGCAAAACATGGTAAGTTTGAGAACTTGTGGAAAGGTCCTTTAAAAATAGTTGCTTTCCATGGAAACAATACTTACATACTGCAAGAGATGGATGGAAAGTCATATGCTGGAGGACCTGTCAATGGCAGGCTTTTAAAGAATTACTTTTCCTAAAATCTGTTGATCATTCATATCATTTTATATATTCCATTTTATGAGTATTTCTGCTAATAATGACAAGCTAAATCAGCAAGCTTGAGCCCGAGGTGAAGGCCATTAGAGTTTGAGGAGAAAGCTTGGCTATTTCAATATTTTTTCTGTTTTGTCAAGAAAATTGATAGCAACACTGGAACAACTGGTTCTTAGTGTACCACAAGGGCACACTATACAAAGTGGAGCCACTGTTATCACTTTAAAAAAATTCAAAACATCATTCTGACAAGATTACTTAGGTTCATGGGTCAAAATAGGGTCTTAGGAGTCATTTCTTGAGTTTGACCAAGGGAAGTATTAATTTTTTATAGTTAAAGCCTAACCTAGTGTTTAAATAAACTCATTTAAGGTCTTTCATGTTAATACTTTCATAATTTTAGGATTCATTTAATTTCCCAAAGTTTTTGTATCAAAATCGCTCAATTAGCCAAGAAACCACAGTTTTGTAGTGCATCAAGTTGAAGAAAGTCACTTTGCGCTATGAAAGCACTGATAGTTTCGTAGCGCAAACAGCAAAAATTACACTGCAGTTGCTACAAAAGCACGATTTTGTAATTGTCTTGACAGTTGAGTTGTCAAATTTCAGAAACCGTTGGGAAAGGGTATGATATAAGCTTGTTGAGTCATGTAATGATGAAATTGAAGTACGCACCCATGTTTGCAGTCATCATGGTCAGTATAGGCTATGAGTGGGCCATCATTTTCAGTTATGAAAGGACACTTGAAATTCAAATTTTTTCCTAATTAGTCATTCTCATTCCTTTTCCCTTTGTAATGTCTGAGCTCTGAGTATTGAGCCAAACTTGTGGCTGGTTCTTACAAAGGTTTATTACATCCATATCAAGCAAGGCTGAAAGGTTCTCTGAAGAATATGGCAGAGGAAATAAAAATACATAGAGGAGGACAGTGCTTAAGGCATGAACCTGAAGACATGAAGGCAATAACTGAAGACCTAGCAGAGATGGAAGCATTCAGAATAGTAGGTTGACTATAGTTTTGTGAGAAATTGAAGGCCTGTCACACATAGGTATCTAAGTAATTTGCTATGAATTTCAATGGGACAACCACTAAAGTGGGGATGCTAAGTTTTTTTATCACACCAGAGGTCATTGTTGCCATTACAAATATTCCAAGAGGTCAAGAAACCTATTTCAAAGGGTTCAAATTTAATATGGAGCAGTGTAAAGAGTTCATGAAGCCTGAGCACATCGAGATGTATCTCAACAATGCTATCCTAAGAAGCTTGCATCAAAGATAATTATTCAAAACTGCTACTCAACATTCAAAAATATTTACTTGTGAAGGCAGGTATCACAAGGTTTATTCATACCATTTCAAATTACTTCTACACTTCACTGGTAAGATTTCACTTGAATTGCATTTTTATCTGCATAGAAGTCTTGCAAATATGGTTGATAAGGTGCAATAAAATTTTGAGGGGAATGAGACATCATTATTTCATCATGGCTTAATGAAATTATTAATTTTAGATGAACTACAAAAGATAGGCAGAGATTGGTTCTCATTCTTGTTTGTTAATGGTTTTGAGTTGGAAACCCTAACTCCTGCAAGAAACCCTAAATCTAAACGAGTTCCATCATCACCAACAGTAGAACTAAGTCAACCTATGGTTTCAAAACCAAAAGAACCCGCAAGAGTAAAGTCAAGAAATAAAACTGAGAAAAGGCCAGAGAAAATGCAAATTCTTGATACACCAACTCTCCCACCTGCAAAACAGAAATCAAAGGTTGTCAGCAAACAAGGGACCAAAATAATAACTATAAGCCAAGCAGTGGTTTTGAAAGGAAAGACAGTTGTTATAGAAGATAGTTTAGTAACAAAGGGGAATCTAGAGGATATTCTTCATGCCATTAACATAGAGGAAATGCCTATTTTCCAAGATAAATTTATTGGGGAAGATGAGCAGAAGTTCAAAAAGGCTAAGTCTGCAAAGAGATTAGAGTTTGAGGGGGAAGATGCAGGTTTCATTTTTCAAGCAAGAAAGCCTATGACAAGGCATGCAAGGAAATTAATGGAAGGAAACAAAGAAGTTCAAAAACCCACTAAGACAGCTAAATCACCTAAAGAGATTATTGATCTCTCATCACCCACAATGAAGGATACAATCAGAAAATTAAAAGGGGGAAAAGAGAAAGTGATAGAGAAAACAAAGTTTCAGCGCCTTGAGGAAAAGTTAAAGTTGGAAAATTAGGAAATTGTTGTCATGAAAAGGAGAGCTAGAAAACATAGTGTCGAGAAAGTACAGTTTAAAAGGATGAAGGCAGTGTGGGAAGGACAAGTTGATTCTATTTTTGAAACTTTAGACAATACAGAGCAACCTTTCAAGTGGACAATTCCAGCAATAAAAGAAGCTAAGTTTGTCAGAATAATAAACACCCATCTGAGAGATATAGACAAAAGACGTAAAGACTAGGTGAAGGATTTACAAGAGTTAATTCATGATGAGCTACTTTGCAAAGCCATTAAAATGACAATCATAGAAGAACCAATAGGCCAACCAATTGTAAATGAAGAATAAATGCCTCAATTAAGCTAAAATGAAGTTAGTTTATGGTTTGTATGGTTTGTAGATGATGTGGACAGGTTATATTTTGAGTTTTTGGACAACCACAGTTTTCATTTGACAAATTTATGAAAAAATCGACATATTCAGCAGTTTCGTAGCGCCTTGAAGGGTGATTAAAACGATGCAAGAGGAAAGAGTCAAGTTTTTGGAGATCAAAGGCTTGTAATGGCAGCGCTACAGAAATTTCTACAAAACTATTGTATTTTCGTAGCGCAATACATTACATCCTTTTGAGCAGTTTTTGAAGTGGTTTTAGATATTTGGAGGTGAGGAAAGAGTTATGGGACATTTTAAGCCAACTTTCAACAACCAAGGACCATGAAATGAATATTAAATGATAATTAGAATGTACAAATAAGGAAAAAGATCCTATGCCTAAAAAACAGGGTACTGTTTCCTATTTTTGTGGAGGTCATCTAAGTGGTCATGAAGAACTGAATGCCATTATCCAAATTCAACCATGTGATTATAAACTTGTCAACGATTTAATTTCAAATAGATAAGGTTGTTCTAGATAGTAATAAGGAGTTTGAGTCCTTTTCGAAATAGGACTGTCAAGTAGGATAGGTGTCTTTTCGTAATAAATTTCATGTTTTATGTTTATGCAAGGTGTCAATAGATAGGAATTAGATGTATATAGCCTAGAGGCATATCATCTGATAATGTAGGAGGTCTATTAAAGGCCATACGGTCAAATTTTTCAAGGGTTGGACATTTTTGGAAAAACTGAGCTTGTTGTGAATTGACTGTTTTTAGCTAATACAGAGATCTTCTATTTGACCAACTTGAGATTATGAAGGGGTTTTTAATTTTTTCCTATTCTATTTGTATTTCTTATATATCTCATTTGTAGTGGTGTTCATATATATTAATTAGAATTCATCTATAAGATGCTTTGACTTCCTTTATAAGTGACCTGACTGTGTTTTTACATGTTTTATGTGTGTGTGCCTTATCACTAAAAACTCTGGTATGCCTCAACTTCCATGTTAACTAGACTCACTGAATTACTGAATTGCTTTGACTCCATAATCCCAATGTATACATGATGATGCTATTTTCAACCTACATCTATCATTATCAATTTATTTTTTAAATAGAGTTAGCCATCTATATCTTTATCCATATCATTAAACCTTGAGAAAGCCCTCCCAGGTTGAGGAGGCTAATCCTCAGTCACAAGATTAGGTTTGAAATAGTTACATGAGATTGTCTGATCAATTAGCCTATCAGGTCCAATTTTTTGATAACAGGTATGATGTAATTGTTTTGGAAAGAGGCCTTTAAGCACTAGCATAAGGAATATGTTATTGATAACCCAGATAAGGGTTGTTTTGATAGGAAAACGCTTCAGGATTATGTTGACCAAAACCTCGATATGATACTTTTTGAAATGAAGGTTATGGAATTTGTGCATGTGGCTACCAAGGGGTCTGTCCACCAATGTTATAACCCAAATTAGGATAACTTGGATTTAGTTGAGGATAGGTATAACTTGGTTTTGGCTGTGACATCTAATAATATGGTAATCCAACTTGTGAATAAATGATTCCAGATATAGGTGGTTGTTGTAAACCAGCCGAAGGAGTTGGAGTCTGAGGGCCCAATACTTGAGGGTATTGAGTTGAAGGAACCACCTGAAATGGTTGTTGTACACCATTTCGAGTCTGTAACAAGGGTAAATATGTATTCAAAAGTGGAGTTGACATGGGTGCAATAGGTTGAACCAGTTGATACGGGTGTACAACCATTTCTGGTTGGATAGGTAGAGTGGGCTACCATCGACAAACATTAATTTTGACATTAGGATGACCAAATAATGATGGAGTATTGTCAAAGTGGGTGACCATAGGTTTTCCCCCAGCATGAGGAGTATAATAAGATGGGAAATATTGTTCTCTGAATGCAGGGAGTCCATTTGATATTGTACTGGATGAAGTATATCCAGATGGACAAGCTTGATATTTCACTGATGATGGATATAAAGGATCAAGCCATTCGGTACTCACTGTAGGTTTACCAATTAGAATACCAAAAAATGACATTGGTGCAGTCCATGGATTTGAAGATGCACCAGAGAAAATTCTAGATAAATATTTATAACCTGATGGGACCATAGGGCCACCATGTAAATATGACTCTAGTGAAGTTGTGAACATCGACAAGGTAGCAAGAGAAGGTTCTGACGCAATTGGAACAGATGGTCTGGCCGAAGATGTTGGTTCAGGCATGGTTACTTGACCAAATGTATACCCTATTGGATCGACGAGAAATTGAATAGGAACAGTATCAACAAAAGCGGAGGCAGGTGATTGAAAAAAAGACTCGTACAAGTAAAGCTCCCCTCCAAAATGAGTTAGAGCTAAAGGTGTTTCATCTTGTGGTATTTCTTCAATCAAAATTAAACCAGGTCGAAGGATTTCACCGCCAGGCCCAAAGTATATTACAAGTGGTTGACAGGGCGATATGGGAGACTCAATGGCTACAATAGATTATGTGGTGACCGATCCAGGAACAAATTCCAGTCATTTGACTTCAGGATGTAGATGTTCTGGAAAAAAAGAGACAAGATCTAGATCAACTTCCAATTGAACAACATCGGGTTCGGGAGGTATAGTCTCACTGATTGGATGGATCGTGACCACAGTAGTTGTGAGGAATCCATCTTGACAATAGTAGACAAACCAATATTTGTAGAAACAACTTGTGCCGACTGTGGTATATGTGAAAATGATGCTTCACCAGAGGTACTGATGGTACTGGTTTCAATGGAGCGATGTTGCCTTCACCGACCACAAGCGACTTTCGGTGGTAAAGGTGGTTTCAATACAAGTCTATGCGAATGATGGGGAAAGGGATTTTGTTATTACACGATGACTAATTTATTTTATAGCCAAAAAAAAATAAACAAAATAAAAGGGTAATGTTAGGCTAAAGGTTTACTACAAAGCTATGAACTACAAAATACCTCCTGGCGAACCAAGAAGTACGGGCAAGTAATCTCCCCAAATGATGTGTCCGGTGTATCAAAACTTACAAGGCGGTCAACTCAGTTCAATATGGATGGATAACAACATAAATTTGTCCTCCAAAATATACCTGAAGATACATGGAGGCCCAGGTCCATATTAGCTGTCTAATGTGAAATCGCACAGTGAGAGCGCCCCTTTATACTTTTCGTACTATAACACTGCCCGATATACCTGAAGGTACGTGGATGAGTTATGATATACTTAATTACATGGAGTGATGCATAACACTTAGAATGTATCACTGACAATTAACGACATATTCTATGTTTAACGACGACGGAACACGTCTCTAGCCTAGACCTTCTAAATGTTATCGTTATGGCTCTAATGCTTTTTTAGGTAAATTGATGTAAATTTGAAGTTGATTTTGTTTATCAATTTTCCTTTCAAGTTCCATCGCGATGATGTGAAGGAAATTCCTGAAATGAAAAATAAAATGATAAGAAAACTTTTCAATTTTAGTTTTTTCAATGAAAATCCTAGCTACTAAAGGGAAAGAGCAATCAGTTTTAGGAGAAAACAACAAAGAGCACAAACTAATATGCAGCTTCCCTAATTTATTCCTATGCAAAACACACAATTCACTATATGAAAATGTAGGTTTTTCTTTTCACTCCCCTTAATTTGAATGAAAAAACGGAAACTATATACTTCAAATCAACAAAAAACAAATCTTTTCTTCTTTGAGAAACGATGAATTTAACAACAATTTCTCTTTCAGGAAAAATGAAGAATGGAACTACGATTTTTCCTACATGAAGCGAATAATTTAACGATAATTTCCTTTACGAAAACAAATGGAACTTATGAAGGAATAAAATACTTTGAATTTGATTTGTCAATGATAAAGAAAAGCACTTAAAGAGATATTGAACGAACTTACTTTTCAAAGGAGGAAGAATCAAGAAAATTAACTGGTCTCTATGAGGTATCAGACAATTGAAAACACAGCAAACAAAAGGCTAAGTATGATGGAAATGAAAAATTCAAAGCGAATTTGGCTGGCTAAGGGGGAAATGTAGTCTCTAAGGGGAGATAGTGTGTTGCAAAGCACCCCTGAGTGGGAGACAGTGCTATGCAAAGCACTGTGTCTTGACCAACAGTGTCTTGGGCACAACAAAGATTTAAAATTCAAGCTACTAAACACACTTTTAATGTAATTAATTGATTCAAAATTTTAATAATTGATAGTAGATGCTACTAGGTAGATAATTAGAGGCAAAAACACAAGGAATGATAAGGAAAACTCCCCAGCGGAGTTGCCAATATGTTATGCAGAATTATGAATTACGGATAAAACACATTCCATAAATGTGGTGCTATGCATTTAGAACAATAGATCAAAGACTTCGCAGACACTTTCTTTAAGAGTAAATAGACACACAGAAAGATAAAAGGACTTACTTGTGATCCAAGTAGTTCCTATTCTCCTTTTGTCGCTCTTGTTGTAGCTTCCAATCCAACTTAGATTGCGAGACTAGTTCCTGCAATTATAAACACTAAACAACAAATAAATTGCAATATACGGATGCCTATTTATCTTAATCAGTTAAATTGATTGAACATTAAACATATATATCAGTTAAGATCCATCCTATGAAAAGTAGAAACATAAACAAATACATATATGGGAAAATGAACATCAATCTTTATTAATGAGTAGAAGGGGGAGGTTACAACCAATGATCAATTTGATGCCACTAGCTCCAGCATCATCCCAGCCTCATCATAATAAACATCTCACCAACATCATATCACTTCTATCACTCTCTCAATTGAGAATCCAACAACGTTTATTTACCAAATTTCTCCCTTCTCTAGCACTAGGATCTGTGCTCAATTTATACGGTAGCTGATGGTAGTTTCTCAATCAATGAATTTCTAATAATAGGAAAGACATGTTCCCAAGCTCAGAGGTGTTAGATGGACACACGGATTCAAAGTTTGACATATATGGACTCTTCTAGAAGGTATTGGCCATGTGGAGATTTCGGAAAAATGAGAATTTCGCTCCCATTTGACCAACACACTCTTGAATGTCGGGAAGTACTTTACAAAGCACCCTTGAATGGAGGTAATTGCATATGAAAAGAAGTTAGTCCCTTGAGATGCTGCATTGGTGAGCTCATAAGTGATATAACATATACTTCAAACCTTGGGAACCTTGCAATAGAAGTCATGAATGATTTGTTCTTGTCTTAAGGCATGTAGCAACTGAAATGATAGGGGATGATAGAACCTATTTCATTGATCTTAGGGATGATGTCTAGTTTGAATAGGTCATTTGGAATGATGCCCAAATTGACCTATAACACACCAAGTCAACCCTCAAACTTTAACTGCTCCTAACTCCTTCATATGGACTCGGAATTGAGTGTCGTCTATGCTGTTGGAATCAGAAAGACGAAATATTCACCCTGACACTAAGTTTGTCATCTTTCCAACACTTTGATTTTTGAGCCTTTGCACTTAAGCCACTTGTACTTAGACCTGTACAATCCACCTGGATCACTGTGATACCATGTCTAAAAATCTGCTAAACAAGATTAAAATTGATCTTATAATGTACTAAAACAAGATAATGAATCCTTCTACAATTTGTTGAAACAAAACATGATCACACAATCACAAAAAATGTAAGATAAAATGTAAATAAATCACATAACATGAGATGTATTTGGGGAAAAAACTACTCAAAACCCCGCTATCTCTATATTGCATATGGTCAAGATCATCAAACAATACACTGTTATTCCTCACACTGAGAAACCTCTACACTATTGATTGTCTCACTTCGATCTTGCTCGAATTAGGCTTGCAAAATCAGTGAAGTATTTAATTACTGGCCCAGATGATGAAGATCTCTCAGAAATGATTGTCAATGAAGAGACCTACCAGTTGGTCAAAATTTGGTTGCCTCCTATTTGTTTACGTCCACTGAGAATAATATTTGTGGATGTAGCAGACAAACGTGTTGTGGATTTGTTAGAGAGAACGCTTGTATTGAATCCGCATAAAAGAATTAGTGTGGTAGAAGCACTTCAACATGAATACATGGCCGAGCTTACAGTGGAAGTGTTTACCCAAAAGATGAATTTAATTCCTTATCAGGTTCAAAGGTTGCAATTTTTGACTCCTAACTGCATCCAGATGTTTGCGCAAAATGCCTCCTGGTTGACCAAGCCTGTATCGAAGATTCTTCTTAATCGATGTTCGAATTCTCAAACATTTTAGTAAATGTTAAATATTTGTACAAAGTGAGGAAATTCATAAATTATATTCCCAACATTGGAGCCATTGGTGAATTTTGTAGTGAATTTGGAAAATAGTGGTGGATGGTACTTTTATTGTGGTCACTGAAATGAGCGCTTAATGGAGATGGTCCCATTGTTCCCATACTCGATAAAAGTGAAATTCCCTGTTGAGTCAACTTACCCGAGATAGTTTGACCCCATACCCTTAACATTATAAGATTACGAAAAGCTTATGAAACCATTATTCTATCTATCATTGGTTGATGATTTGTACTTTCTTTTGAGTTTAAAATAGATGGGTGAAAAACTTATGAAATCTAATATTATGTCATTGGTTAATGATTTGTTTTTACTTGAAGTGATATCCATCTGATTATGGAAAACAATTTGAATTTAAAATGTAAAGGTGAAATATTCATCGAAAGGTAATGGATTGATTTAAGCCTATTGTCAGAATATTTTGGAACCGGATGCATGGGAGTGAGATAAAATTTATTTTTAATAATTTGATTGGGAAATATTTTCAAAATTAACACCAGAAATAAAAATGGTTATTTTCAATCATATATTATATAATTTCTAAAATTATAAATTTAAATTTATTTTATTCAAAACATATTTTAAATATCAACAAATCAAATTCTGACATAAAATTATATCTTCAAATTTATAATGTTTATTAATTATATACAGACATATTAGGATTTGATTCGTTAATCCTAAGACAATTTTTACGGAACAAAGGTTGAACTATTCACTTAAAACATCCATCGATGACCATATTTTTTGAGTGGAGCACCTCTTAGGAGTGTGCAATAAATTTAATTTAATTGATGATTTTGGACATATAAATTAATTTCAATTTTAGTGATCATGTTTCAAAATTTTCTAAAAATAAATTATTAAATAAAAATAACTCTCCTACGCAGAGTAGTCAGATTTCAATTTTAGTGGTCAGATTTCAAAAATTTCTAAAATTAAACAAAAATAACTGTCCTACAAAGAGTATAACTCCCTTTCCTATAGAGTAAGACATTGATAACATCCCAGAAAAAAAAGAGAATAATAGTTTTCAATGTCGCCAAGATTTATGAAGAATTAATGTCTTATAAAAGAATTTACAGAAATAATATTAGTTATTAAAATTTTAATAAAATTATGTATTATTGATTATTGATTTAAAGATTTGTATAGATTTATCTTAAATATAGATTTAATATCAATTTTTTTTTATGGTGAAAAATATAATGTGCTATTTCTCTTTGTTTAAATTATATTTTTGAATGCTAAGTAGATTATATATAAGACCAAATTATATATATATATGTGTGTGTGTGTGTGTGTGTGTTAACATAGATGTTGGAAGTAGTTTATTTAAATCTCTTATTGAACTATTTTTGAAAAGTATAAGATTTAAACATCATTTTTATTTTATTTTAAAGGACACAGACCAACTAAAAAACTTACACCATCTCCTCATATTGTTTTGTAGAATAAACCAAATCAAATTTCTCAAAATTTTAAAAACTTATAAAAAAAAAACATAAATAGTCTCTAGATTTGTCACTCTAACATATGATTGCATCAACTTGCATTGATCCATCTTGCTATTGTATACTGTGGGACCCCGTAGCAAGGTAATTATCCATGAGACAAAACATCTCAATAAACCCTGTCCAAATTTCTACACTCTTGGGGCTATTTCTTCACATTGCCCCACCTCTCACCTGGAGGTATGGCTACATGTGCTCCCTCTGCCCACTTGGCTCGAAATTCCCCCCTAATGGAGGTCTCTGCTTCAGTGGATGTCTCCTCTTGGCCTCCTCTCTGCTTCTCCAATTGTGGCTACTCGACAACTTGCAGACACTGCTTCTAAGGTTGCATGTTTTGTTAATTCTACAAATGTTGATCCCATCCCTTTCCCATCAGAGAATGTGGATGATGATGTGGCACCGGTCTGGAAAATTGATTCTACTTCGGCAATGTATTTCCTTGTTATTTTTTTACCATCCGAGGAGGCAATTATAAAATAAATTCCTAGTGTAGAGATACTATGAGATGATTTTCATCATCAGTCCTATTTTCTCCCCAACTTGTAGAAAGTTGAATCAAATTTATCTAGTCCTCTCTCTAATGGAAATATTTATAAAATTGTAAACCCTTTGGCCCCATCACATATTTTTGCCGAAGGTAACATGGCTAATATTTCAGAAACTATTCCAGTGAAAATTTCCAAGAATCCCAATGGTAACGAGAATATCTTCATTAAAATTGAGTGTGCCCTTGAAGAAACCAAAATTTACAGTGATCTCTTTAAATTTTTTAGAGATGTATTCACTTGGTATTATGAGTAAATGCCTGGGATTGATCCTAGTATAGTTTAGAATGAGATCAAGGATTATGAAAATGTAAATCTTGTGCATCAAAATCTTCGACTAGTTAACCATAAGAAAAATGCGACTATCAAGGATAAAGTGGAGAATATGCTTGAGGCAAGTTTCATCTACCCTGATCCTTTAACTGAATGGGTTTCAAATCTAGTACCCGTCGACAGAAAATAAGGAACAATCTGGGTATGCATCGATTTCAAAGATTTCAATAAAAAAATTCCTAGAAAAAATTTCCCCTCGTTTATAGATCAAATTATTGATGAGTTTGATGGGAATGCAATATTTTCCTTCATGGATGAATTTTCTGGATATAATCAAATAACATTTCTTCATGAAGATCAACATAAGGCAAAATTTGTTTTCCCCTACTGTATGTTTGTAAATAGGAAAATTCCTTTTGGCCTTAAAATGCTGGGGCTGCTTTTCAATGGGCTATGTCATATGCTTTCTGTTAGCACCCAATCTGAACCTCAGGCTGAAAAAGGAAAATCAGGGTAACATCTAAACCACGCTCAGCCTTGTAGCTAGCCCTACAAGGATAGGAGAGGGCTCTCTCCGTAGAATAGATATTCAATAACACAATAATGAACTGATTTAGGTTAGGTATATAAATGTGAAAGAGGTATTTAATAAATGACTGAATTTTCAGGGATGTATGGACAAAGGACAACATGAGCTGAGAAATTAAATCAAGGACACAGAATATTTCATGGGGCAAGATAGGCAGGAGATTTAGCAATCAAATTGAAATAAGATGGAGTGGAAAGACTGTTGAGAAGCTAAAAAGGGCATAATAAATGAATCCTTTTCAAACAGAAGGAAACACACAGAGTATGAATGATTTCCCAAGGCAGAGCATATAAAAAGGATTCTACCTTCCTAACTTGAAAACATTCTACTGGAAATGTTTATGAATGAATGTTGCAACATAACAATGTACATATGAAACACAAAGAGGAGACATATGCTAAAAATCATACCACATGAATCCCACAAATCAGAGCTGCATCACTATATTAATTCCCTGCCAAATTGTACAACGGAGCACAGAGCTCACTGCCACACTATTCCCCTACTTCTGAGTTTTCAGACCTCAGACTGTCAGCCTTTTACAAATATTAGCCTCTTCCATAAATAGACAGATTTTGTGGGAATATAGATCAATGGGAAGAGGAGAAAATCATAACTAAAGATGGAAGACCAAGAGCCAATAATCTCTCCGTGAAGGGAGAACAGCATTACAATTATTCCACTTGAAATTTTCAGATGACCAATGAAGAGGCGAAACCTATCGTGGAAATTCCTTTGAATCGTTACTGAGGAAAAATAGGCAATCCGACCCTATTTCTTTGCTGTTGTAGATATCTCTATTTTATTTTTAAGCTTTCTCGGCCTTTGACTCTTCGCTTTCCATTATTTCTTTATTCTCTGAATTTTCTAAATAAACTGCCATTGAAAGAAGACAGAATGAAATTCCATGCTCTTGTGAAGGGAAACCAATTTTTAATGGGAAAGAGGAAGGGAAAGAAGGCGGGACCCACATAAATCGCAATCGGAGTGAACCAACGGAGAGATATATTAGTGTAATCGCAATCGGAATGGAGCGGGAGCAGAGAAATAATATAACAAACAGTAATCGCAATTGCAATCGGAGCGGGGCGGGTGGAGGAAATAAATGGCGGGACTGGGGGGTACAATTGCAATCAGAAATCAGAGTCAAGAGAGGGAGCGGGATGGAATGATACATATAAAATATCTTATGCGATTGGGAAATAACCTTTGTATAAATAAAGTAAATGAATTTTTGACTTTCACAAAGGAAAAAGGAGTTTTATAATGAATGGGCAGATAGACCGTATGGTGGGGCCCGGGAGTTAATCGCAATTGGAGTGAACCGGCGGAGAGATATATTAGTGTAATCGCAATTGAAATGGAGCGAGAGCGGAGAAATAATATAAAAAACAGTAATCACAATCGGAATTGGAGTTGGGCGAGCGAGCAGGATGGAATGATACATATAAAATCTCCGATGCGATTGGGAAATAACCTTTGTATAAATAAAACAAATGAATTTTTGACTTTCACAAAGGAAAAAGGGGTTTTATAATGAATGGGCGGATAGGCCATATGGTGGGGCCCGGGAGTTAATCACAATCGGAAATCGGGAGCGGGGGTAATCACAATCGCAAATCGGGAGAACAGAATTTGCGACGCAATCAATCGAAGGAAGGACACGATCGGAGGATCGGAGGGAAGGACTTGCGATTATGCGATCGGAGGATGGTGCGATCGGGTGGATCAGAGCGATGGTGCAATTAGAGGAGCTGAGAAGGACTTGCAATCGGAGGATCTTGCGATGCGATCGATTGCATCACAAATATTTGCGATGAGCTGATCGGAGTGATTCAAATAAATATTGTGATTAGAAAGATTTGTGATTGCGATTAAATAAGGGGATGCGATTGCGGCGGGTTATATGTAATGTAAAACTTTATAATAAAATTTTTTTACAATGCATCGCGGGGATGGAAAGGGGAAGTGGTTAAGGGGCGGAACTTATAATAAACTTTGATATTTGTTTATTATAAAGTCCTACGGGGTATGGTTGGGGAAGTGGTTTTATAATTAAATCGCATATTATTTAAAATATTTATAATGCGATTTTGTTATTGGAAAGGGGGAAAAGGGGTTTTTAAAAGGAAATATTAAAACTTTAAACATAAAGTTAAAAGGTAAAATGGGGAATAGGGGAGGTTTAAGGAATTTTACTTCACTTAAGCATAAATTTCAATCCAGAAGTCAGTTTTGCGAGTGTAGTATACCATTGGAAAGATATTTTCGGGCTCTTTCTGATGGATCCACTTTGAAGATGATCTAGTGCTAAACATGTTGCAGAAAACTTCTCTAAAGGCAGAGTGATGATCTTGTCAGAGATGACAGCTTCTAAATTGTGACTGAAGGGCAAAGTATTATGCTTTCACCTCAAAACATGGTTTTGAGGTGAAACTTGCATCAAACTAAATAAATGATATCTCTAATCTTCCTGGTGCTGTGACTTTGTATTTATTGACTTCCTCATGACCTTGTTGATCTTTATTTGACACTTGACTCATTAATTTGACCATGGCGAGACCTTAGATACTAATGAGACCAATCCTCTGACCTACTGATATGATTTTGGAAATGAAAGTGACTAATGACTGAAGACCATAGGAAGGAAAATCAGCAAGTACCTCATGACGGAAAACTGATAAAAAACTACTACCATCAATGAATCCATGACCTAGCGGAATGGTGAAATTTATTCGGTATGAGACACCTAATATGAAAATGCAAAAGAGCAGTTTTTAACACTGATGGTAGTGTGACTAGACTGACACTAACATTGGCTCCAATGGGGATGGTATCTCCTTGGAGGTGCCAAGAACACCGTAGACCAAGTAGCCTTATCCATTGGGCATGGAGTCAAAAATACTGAAAAACTGACACAATGCAGACCGACACTGACTTCAAGACTAAGACGAGAACTGAAATAAATCCATACCATACACATATCATCCAAGATTTATAGCCTTCACCTTAGGCCCCAAAATTCAATGACTGTGTACTTTGAACTCTGATAAAAATGACATGGTATATACAATGATGATGACATAATTATGATCCTTTGTTTTCAACCATGGTAGTGCTTCAAAATATTACCATTCACTGCTCCCCCGGGGCAATCCTGGCCATCCATTTCTGAGAGCAAGAAGTCATTATGTCCTCTGTATGTTGAAATCCTACATGGTCCTTTCCACAGATTGTCGAACTTACCATGCTTCCCTTTGTCTTCATTTCTGGCATCCCATTTCAACACTATATCATCCAACTGAAAATTTTCTGTTTTTGTCTTCCTGTCATAGATATTTTTAATCTTCTCCTGCAACTGAATAGTGTTTTGTGACACTTCCTCTCTTGTTTGCTGAAGGTGGATCATTTCATTGATTCTTCGCTGATTTTCATTGTCCTCGCTGCCAACTTCTTGCAATAATCTCACAATTGGGACTGGAGGGGATGTAGGAAATACAATGTCGGTACCATAGACCAACTCAAATGGGGACATACCTATTGATCTTTTACTACTAACTCTTTCTACCCACAGTGCGTTGATGAGCTTTCGGTGCCAGTTTCTTTTGTTTGCCTCCAGCATTTTCTTAATTATATTTACCAATGATTTGTCAGGTGACTCAGCCAGGCCGTTGCCTTGTGGATAATACGTTGTTGAATAGCCCAGCATGATGTTGTATTTGTCACAAAAATCGATCAGTTTCTTTGATCTGAATGTTGTTGCGTTGTCTGTTACGATTTTCCATGGGCAACCAAAATGAGATAAAATATTCGATTTCAGGAATTGAATGATTACCGTGTCTGTTTCTTACCTAGCTGGGACGACCTCAATCCATTTCATAAAGTAATAAGTCCCTGTCACAATCCATCGGTGCTGTGCTGAGGACGCGGGATGAATCTCTCCTATGAAATCGAGCCCCCACTGCTGAAAGGATGCGTTAACTGAAACTGGTTTCAAAGGGAGTGGAAGCAATTTCTTCTTCCCTTGGAAGATTTGGCATTCATGAAATTTCATCATTGTCTTATATAAATTAGAGAATAATGTGGGCCAATAATACCCTGCTCTCAATACCTTGTTAGCTGTAGTCTTCCAAAACAAGTGACCGCCACAGTCGCCTTTATGAAACTCGTGCATTACCTTCTGCGCTTCTTCTTCAACCAAACAATTGAGCAGAATGCCTCCTGGATGTTTCCAATATAGAGCGCTGTCTAAAATGCAGTATTTTGCAGATTTTAGCTTCAGAGATCTACCTTTACTCTTAGACATGCCCGTAGGAGGTGACAAATGCTAAAGGACATAGACGATATTTGAATGCCATGGGGACTGCAGAAAAATATCTGCAATTGGAACCAGCAAGCCTTCATCTTCCTCTTTTGCCACTGCCATTATAAGGTTTATATCTAGAGCACGCATATTTGATTGGGCCATCAATTTCGCCAAGCCTTGGCCTTTGATCAACTTCGTGGGCTTGATCTCCAGATCGTACTCTAACATATCCACTATCCATTTACCTCTTCGACCTTCTGGATCAGTTTGCATCAACACATCCTTCACCGCAGCATTAGGGACATATGCTATAGTATGTGAATGTAGAATGTAGACCCTGAAATCCTTCAATGCCTTGATGAGAGCCAATGCCTGTTTTTCAATAATATTATATTTCAAAGTAGCGTCTCTAATAGTCCTACTGAAGAAGGCAATTGGCTTTTATATTTCATCTCTCTTTTGCATTAAAACAATGGCCAAAGTATACTCAGATGCAAATGAAAATATGATAAAGTCTTGAGTGTAGTCGAGACTGATCAAAACTGGGGCATTGGACAAAGAAAACTTTACCAGATTGAATGATTTGATAGCCTCCTAACTCCATTTAACAGTGCTATGTTTCTTCAACATATTAGTCATTTCCCTCAAATGTTTAGCCAGATTGGGTATAAATCGACGTAAGAAGTTCATCTTACCATTAAAAGCCTGAATCTCCTTCTTGTTTCGTGGCAGGTCTATGAGCTGAATTGCCTCCACTCTAGCTGGATCGATGCGAATACCATCTTTGGAGATGATATGCCCCAGCAACTTACCTTCGTCCATGGCAAAGAGACACTTCTTGGGATTGAGAGAAATCCCAAACTTTCTGCATCGCTGGAAAAAAACTCTCAAATGGTGCAAATGCTCGTCATCTGATGCTGAAAACATTCTCAAATCATCCAAATAAATAACCAGAAAAACATCTTTTTCATTGGCAAAAGCGATTTCCATTGCACGCTGGAAAGTAGCTCCTGCATTCTTCAGTCCAAAAGGCATTTTGGCATACTGGAAGATTCCTGAGGGTGTTGTGAAGGCAGTTTTATGTTGGTCCTTCTCATGCACCAAGATTTGGTTGTAGCCTGAGTAGCCATCAAGTAGTGACATCCTGGATGCTCCAACTACTCTCTGCAGAATATGGTCCATTTTGAAAGTGGATAATTATCCTTTAAGGAGGCCTTATTCAAGTTCCGAAAATCTATACACAACCTTATTTCTCTAGTCTTGTTACGTACCGAGACCAAATTTGAGATCCAGTCAGAAAATCTAATGGGGACTATAATAGCAGCTTTGTACAATCTGTTTACCTCTTTTTTGATGGATGGCATCAGCTTCGGATTGATTCTTCTCATCTTCTGTCTGAATGGCATTTGATCCGGCTTGATAGGGATAGTATGATGGATTATGTTCTTATCATACACCTTCAAATCTGACTAATCCCGTGCAAATACATCAGAAAATTCAGAAAGAAACTTCACATACTTCTCCTTCACTTCAGGGGAAAATGCCTTTGACAATTTCACGAACTTGGGCTGATCGTGTGTTCCCAGATTCACATCTTCAACTCCTTTCTCCATGGGCGCCAAGCTTGGATTCTTTTCCACATCGTCCTGATCAAACAACTCCTCTAAAGGTATAAGACCTCTAGGAATTACATTATCTTTCAGCTGCAGTATGTCCATTAGGTTTGTTTCCAATTCTTGATCATCAACCGCATACTCACCTTCTATGGGAGTGTCCTTGAATTTTCCATCACCCTGTAAAAATGCATTGATCTCATTATCATCCTAAAATACTTGCCAATACCTTAAATTATCCAGAACAACAGGCCTATGTTTGACATGGATCTCAAACTTGTTGCTGGAGTTCATCGGAATCTTCAGGTTACTTGCAGTAGTGGCAAGAGAATCAGCGATAAGATTCTGCATCCTGGGCAGTGTTGTCAAAGTGTACTCTAGGAATGTCTTCAAAATGTCGAGAACTGCATTTCTATATGCCCTCAATCTTGGATGTTTAGCTTGGTATTCTCCCTTCACCTGCTTTATTATTAACTCAGAGTCACCATACACAGAAATAATTTTTTCCTTCAACTTCTTCAAGATTTTGAGGCCTGCAATCAGAGCTTCATATTCTGCTTCATTGTTAGAGAAATCGAAAGCTAACTTATAGGCACAAACTCTAACATTAATCGGAACCTTCTCAGGTTGAAAAATAGGACTCCTAATCCATATTCCAATGCCATCTCCATCCTTACCAATAGCTCCATCAAAATCCATACTCCACAGGCCTTCTTCTTCTTCTTGAAGGTGCTGGAAATATTCTTCCTTCTCTTCTTTACCTTGGCTGATTTCTGGTTGTTCATTGTCTCTTTGCTACTGGCAGGCAGGTGGTTTAGAAGTGTTTGCTACTTTTTCCTTTTCCTTTTTGAGGACCTCTTTAAAATTCTCTGAAATCTCAGGTATTTCATCCACTTGTACCAATTGAACATTCTCATCATTTAAACCACCATCATAATACAAGACAAAAGACTCTAAATCTGTGTGGACTGCATTGATGGGATGGTTTATAGGCTTGTCTTTGCTAGTATTCATATATTTCATTTTCTTTTCCCTATATAACTTTCTCAACTGGCCGAATACAGGGATTTTTTCATAAGAGAAGTCAAGATGTATGGTTCCCTTAAGTTTTGCAGCCCAAGACCTAGATAGAAGCATTCCAAACCGTGGTGGGACATCAGCAACAACTACATCCATCAAGACATTTTTGGCTAGGATTTGATCTAAAGACACTACTAAATCTTTGATGAGACCAATACAATGGACCCTAATTGAGTCAAAAGAATACAAATCATGGTATTTTCTAGTAACATCAAGGCCTAACTTCTCCATGATAGCTTTGGGCATCAAATTATGCGAGGCCCTGGAGTCCAACATGGCATTATGCAAGATAAACTCATGCAACCTAAGACGTAGGTAAAAGGGGGGGACTTCATTTTCTTCAGACTCTTGTGTGGCTGGACCAAAAATACGTTTAGGGTAGTCATATTCCACATTAACCATATCAGAAAGAGGGTCAATTTGCAAGACTTTAAACACCTGACTTTTATATATACTATTCTTCACCAACTCAGTCAAGGGCAAAGACACTTTGAGTTTAGAAATCTCATTTTCTAAATTAAAGGAAGGAGATTTTTCTACCTCTTTAATGGGAGGGTATTTCTTCTCTATTTTCTCCTTCGCTATGCTCTATTGGCGTTTTTCATTTGCTGTGTTAGTATTTGTGGGTGCTTTGCTGGATGAAGGATTAGCCGACTCTTTTCTTTTCTTTTGTGCCTCATCCTTCATTTGGAGTTCTTTTCTCTTTTGAATGGGGTTGATTCTAAAATTTCTATTCCTCAGAGAATACTACCTTTGCTGGGCTGATAGAGCGTTCATATACCCTCTCTGGTAGTCATCAGATTCTTCTTCTAACACCACTTCATTGGAAAAAATGAAATCTTCGCCCCCTTGAATGTCTGGAGTCGCCACTGTGTATTCTTCGTCTTCTGTGAGGAAAATGGGCACACCATCAGCTGTGAAAAAATGATTGGTTTCAAAAAGGGGACCATCGTCATCTGAGTCAATCCCTTGCACGTAGTTCTGTTGCAATGGAGTTTTGATCTGCTGCTGTGGTGCCGTTTGGTCCTGCGCCCTCTGTTCTCTCTGTCTAATTCTGAATTGCGGTTGCTGCTGTCCTCTAAAATTTGGATTTCTTATTTGGGGTTCCGGTCTGTCCAAAATATTTAATCAATCAACCATCCTTTCCATTGTACAAATTAGTGTGTCCATTTTTCTGTCCGAAGGTGAGGCTTCCTCTTTCACTACGACTTTATTTTCAGCTCTGACTCGAGCTCTTCTAGCCAGCAGATTTGCTTCAACTCTTACTGCTATCTTCTACATGTCTTAAAGTGATGGCGGATCTCTTTCACGCAGTTGATATGCCATATTGGCATCAAAACCATCCGGAAACTTCAGCAAGGCTGAATCTACAGGAGGTTTTAGGTTAGCCGGAATCGCGTTGTATACAACATTGAATCTTAAACAATAGTCTTGCACAGTTTCACCCGCGTTTCTTTTGATACTCTCATATTTAGACAGAATTTGGAGTGGGTTATTTTTCACCTCCCACCGGTCTAAGAACTGCATGTGTAACTCCTGTAAAGTATGAACTGAGCCAGTTGATAAAGCTCTAAACCATTTTCTAACTTCACCTCCAAGGCTTTGAACAAACAACCTGGTAGCTACATTCTCTTCTTCTACTTCATGCAAGTCAAAAAAGCCATTCATCTTATCAACATGCTGCTGGGCTATAATGTCTTGAGTGGCATCAAAGATAGGAATTTTACTCTGATAATCAATAGGCATATCATTGAGAACCTCAGGCAAAAGCAAGGGTGCATACCGGGCAGCCATGACTCTGGGTGGATTTACCACAGTATTCGCAAGATTTGCGGGAGGCGTTGTTGGAGGAGATGATAACTCGGAGTTGACTGAAGGGGATGCTGATGAATTATGAGGAGGAAATTCTGCTCCTGATGATTCTGGAACCTCGGGAATATTAGTTACAGTGATGGACAAAGGAGAATTCAAAATGTAGTCATCAATGGAAGAATTTTCTCTCTGAACTTCAATATCTACAAGAAACTATGGATCTAAAACCATGTCTTCAAGTGTAGTTTCAGACTTATTTCTAAACAAAGAAAGCTCAAAACACTCATCGAAAGAAAGCTCTTCTACACAAAACCACTCACTGGGCCAAGTATGGGACCTGAGAATAGGTGTAGGACTTGGCTATCCCTCTTGTCTTCTCACTGTTCTTCGGATAAGATTTGGATTTTCAAACACAGGGGGAGGATTTGGATCAGGATTACCTCTTGTATATCTTCTTGAAGTCAGTGTGGTCAACTTACTACTGTACAATATTTATATCAGCCTAGTAAACTCTGAAATATCATCATCGAGACTTTAGAAGAAAAATATTACTGGGGTGATGAATCTTCTATGCAAAATTTTGTAGTCTTCCCCAGTATGGTCGCCAGAGATGTTAGCACCCAATCTGAACCTCAGGCTGAAAAAGGAAAATCAGGGTAACAGCTAAACCATGCTCATCCTTGTAGCTAGCCCTACAAGGACAAGAGAGGGCTCTCTCCGTAGAATAGATATTCAATAACACAATAATGAACTAATTTAGGCTAGGTATATAAATGTGAAAGAGGTATTTAATAAATGACTGAATTTTCAGGGATGTATGGGACAAAGGACAGCATGAGCTGAGAAATTAAATCAAGGACACAGAATATTTCATGGGGCAAGATAGGCAGGAGATTTAGCAATCAAATTGAACTAAGATGGAGTGGAAAGACTATTGAGAAGCTGAAAAGGGAATAATAAGTGAATCCTTTTCAAATAGAATAAAACACACAGAGTATGAATGATTTCCCAATTCAGAGCATATAAAATGGATTCTACCTTTCTAACTTGAAAACATTCTACTGGAAATGTTTATGAATGAATGTTGCAACATAACAATGTACATATGAAACACAAAGAAGAGACATATGCTAAAACTCATACCACATGAATACCACAAATCAGAGCTGCATTACTATATTAATTACCTACCAAACTGTACAACGGAGCGCAGAGCTCACTGCCACACTATTCCCCTACTTCTGAATTTTCAGACCTCCGACTGTCAACCTTCTACAAATATTTATCATCTTGCATAAATAGACAGATTTTTTGGGAATATAGATCGATGGGAAGAGGAGAAAATCATAACTGAAGATGGAAGACCAAGAGCCAATAATCTCTTCGTGAAGGGAGAACAGCGTTACAATTATTCCACTTGAAATTTTCTGCTGACCAATGTAGAGGCGAAACCTGTCATGAAAATTCCTTTGAATCGTTACTGAGGAAAAATAGGCAATCCGATCCTATTTCTTTGTTGTTGTAGATATATCTATTTTATTTTTAAGATTTCTTGGCCTTTGACTGTTCACTTTCCATTATTTCTTTATTCTCTGACTTTTCTAAATAAACTACCGTTGAAAGAAGACAGAATGAAATTCCATGCTCTTGTGAAGGGAAACCAATTTTTAATGGGAAAGAGGAAGGGAAAGGAGGCGGGACCCACATAAATCGCAATCGGAGTGAACCAGCAGAGAGATATATTAGTGTAATCGCAATCGGAATGGACCAGGAGCGGAGAAATAATATAAAAAACAGTAATCGAAATCGAAATCGGAGCGGGGCAGGCGAAGGAAATAAATGGCGGGACCGGGGGTTACAATCGCAATCAGAAATTGGAGTCGGGAGAGGGAGTGGGATGGAATGATACATATAAAATCTATGATGCGATTGGTAAATAACCTTTGTATAAATAAAACAAATGAATTTTTTACTTTCATAAAGGAAAAAGGGGTTTTATAATGAATGGGCAGATAGATCGTATGGTGGGGCCCGGGGGTTAATCGCAATCGGAGTGAATTGGCGGAGAGATATATTCGTGTAATCACAATCGGAATGGAGCGGGAGCAGAGAAATAATATAACAAATAGTAATCGAAATCGAAATCGGAGCAGGGTGAGGGAGCGGGATGGAATGATACATATAAAATCTCTGATGCGATTGGGAAATAACCTTTGTATAAATAAAACAAATCAAATTTTGAATTTCACAAAGGAAAAAGGGTTTTTATAATGAATGGGCAGATACACTGTATGGTGGGGCCCGGGAGTTAATCGTAATCGAAAATCGGGAGCGGGGGTAATCGCAATCGCAAATTGGGAGAACAGAATTTGCGATGTGATCAATCGGAGGAAAGACACGATTGAAGCATCGGAGGGAAGGACTTGCAATTATGCGATTGGAGGATGGTGCGATCGGGCAGATCGGAGTGATGGTGCGATCGGAGGAGTTGAGCAGGACTTGCGATCGGAGGATCTTACGATGCGATCGATCGCATCACAAATATTTGCAATGAGACAATCGGAGTGATTCAAATAAATGTTGTGATTGGAAAGATTTTCGATTTAAATTAAATAAGGGGATGCGATTGCAGCGGGTTTATGTAATATAAAACTTTATAATAAATTTTTTTTACAATGCATAGCGGGGATGGAAAGGGGAAGTGGTTAAGGGGTGGAACTTATAATAAACTTTAATATTTGTTTATTATAAAGTCCTACGGGGTATGGTCAGGGAAGTGGTTTTATAATTAAATCGCATATTATTTAAAAGATTTATAATGCGATTTTTGTTATCGGAAAGGGGGAAAATGGGTTTTTAAAAGGAAATATTAAAAATTTAAACATAAATTTAAAAGGGAAAATGGGGAATAGGGGAGGTTTAGGGAATTTTACTTCACTTAAGCATAAATTTCAATCCAGAAGTCAGTTTTGAGAGTGTAGTATACCGTTGGAAAGCTCTTTCCGAGCTCTTTCTGATGGATTTGCTTTGAATATGATCTAGCACTGAACATGCTGTGAAAAAAATTCTCTGAAGGCAGAGTGATGATCTTGTCGGAGATGACAGCTTCTGAATTGTGACTGAAGGGAAAAGTATTATGCTTTCACCTCAAAACATGGTTTTGAGGTGAAAATTGCATCAAACTGAATAAATGATATCTCTGATCTTCCTGGTGTTGTGACTTTGTATTTATTGACTTCATCATGACCTTGCTGATCTTTATTTGACACTTGACTCATTAATTTGACCATGGTGAGACCTTAGAGACTAATGAGACCAATCCTATGACCTACTGATATGATTTTGGAAATGAAAGTGACTAATGACTGAAGACCATAGGAAGGAAAATTAGCAAGTACCTCATGATGGAAAACTGATAAAAAAATACTACCATCAATGAATCCATGACCTAGCGGAATGGTGAAATTTATTCGGTATGAGACACCTAATATGCAAATGCAAAAGAGCAGTTTTGATCGTTGATGGTAGTGTGACTAGACTGACACTAACTTTGGCTCCAATGGGGATGGTAGCTCCTTGGAGGTGCCAATAACACCGTAGACCAAGTAACCTTATCCATTGGGCATGGAGTCAAAAATACTAAAAAACTAACACAATGCAGACTGACACTGACTTCAAGACTAAGACTGAGAACTGAAATAAATCCATACCATACACATATCATCCAAGCTTTATAGCATTCACTTCGGGCCCCAAACTTCAATTACTGTGTACTCTGAACTCTGATAAAAATGACATGGTATATACAATGATGATGACATAATTGTGATCCTTTGTTTTCAACCATGGTAGTGCTTCAAAAGCCTACCATTCACTACTCCCCCAAGGCAATCCTGGCCATCCATTTCTGAGAGCAAGAAAGCATTCTATCCTCTATATGCTGAAATCCTGTATGGTCCTTTCCACAGATTGTCGAACTTACTATGCTTCCCTTTTGTTTCATTTCTGGCATCCCATTTCAACACTATATCATCCAACTGAAACTTTTCTGCTTTTGTCTTCTTGTCATAGATATTTTTAATCTTCTCCTGCAACTGAATAGCATTCGGTGACACTTCCTCTCTTGTTTGCTGAAGGTGGATCATTTGATTGATTCTTCGTTGATTGTCATTGTCCTCGCTGCCAACTTCTTGCAATAATCTCACAACTGGGATTGTAGGGGATGTAGGAAATATAGCGTTGGTGCTATAGACCAGCTCAAATGGGGAGATACCTATTGATCTTTTACTGCTAACTCTATCTGCCCACAGTGCGTTGATGAGCTTTCGGTGCCAGTTTCTTTTGTTTTCCCCCAGCATTTTCTTAATTATATTTACCAATGATTTGTTAGATGACTCATCCAGGCCATTGCCTTGTGGATAATACGCTATTGAATGGCCCAGAATGATGTTTTATCTTTCACAGAAATCGATCATTTTCTTTGATCTAAACGCTGTTGCGTTGTCTGTTACGATTTTGCATGGGCAACCAAAACGAGATAAAATATTCGATTCTAGGAATTAAATGATTACCGTGTTTGTTTCTTGCCTGGCTAGGATGGCCTCGATCCATTTCATAAAGTAATCTGTCCCTGTCAATATCCATCGGTGCTGTGCTAAGGACGCGAGATGAATCTCTCCTATGAAATCGAGCCCCCACTGCTGAAAGGGTGCGTTCACTGAAACTGGTTTCAAAGGGAGTGGAAGTAATTTCTTCTTCACTTGGAATATTTGGCATTCATGACATTTCATCACTATCTTATATAAATCAGAGAATAATGTGGGCCAATAATACCCTGCTCTCAATGCCTTGTTAGCTGTAGTCTTCCAAAACAAGTGACTACCACAGTCGCCTTTATGAAACTCGTGCATTACCTTCTGCGCTTCTTCTTCAACCAAACAATTGAGCAGAACGCCTCCTAGATCTTTCCAATACAGAGCGCTGTCTAAAATGCAGTATTTTGCAGATTTTAGCTTCAGAGATCTACCTTTACTCTTAGACATGCCTGTAGGAGGTGACAAATTCTAAAGGACATAGACGATATCTGAATACCACAGGGACTGTAGAAAAACATCTGCAATTGGAACCAGCAAACCTTTATCTTCCTCTTCTGCCACTGCTGTTATAAGGTTTATATCTAGAACACGCAGATTTGATTGGGCCATCAATTTCACCAAGCCTTGGCCATTGATCAACTTCGTGGGCTTGATATCCAGATCGGACTCTAACATAGCCGCTATCCATTTACCTCTTCGACGTTCTGTATCAGTTTGCATCAACACATCCTTCACCACAGCGTTAGGGACATATGCTATAATATGTGAATGTAGAATGTAGACCCTGAAATCCTTCAATGCCTTGTTGAGAGCCAATGCTTGTTTTTCAATAATATTATATTTCAAAGCAGCGTCTCTAATAGTCCTACTGAAGAAGGCAATTGGATTTTCTATTTCATCTCTCTTTTACAATAAAAAAATGGCCAAAGTATGCTCAGATGCAAAATAAAATATGATAAAGTCTTGAGTTTAGTCGGGACTGATCAAAACGGGGGCATTGGACAAAGCAAACTTTACTAGATTGAATGATTTGATAGCCTCCTCGCTCCATTTAACAGTGCTTTCTTTATTCAACATATTAGTCATTTCCCTCAAATGTTCAGCCATATTGGGTATAAATCAACGTAAGAAGCTCATCTTACCATTAAAATCCTGAATCTCCTTCTTGTTTCGTGGCAGGTCTATGAGCTGAATTGCCTCCACTCTAGTTGGATCGATGAGAATACCATCTTTGGAGATGATATGCCCCAGCAGCTTGCCTTCGTCCATGGCAAAGAGACACTTCTTGGGATTGAGAGAAATCCCAAACTTTCTGCATCGCTGGAAAATAACTCTCAAATTGTGCAAATGCTCATCATCTGATCCTGAAAACAATGTCAAATCATCCAAATAAATAAGCATAAAAACATCTTTTTCATTGGCAAAAGCGATTTCCATTGCACGCTGGAAAGTAGCTCCTGCATTCGTCAGTCCAAAAGGCATTTTGGCATACTCGAAGGTTCCCCAGGGTGTTGTGAAGGCAGTTTTATCTTGGTCCTTCTCATGCACCAAGATTTGGTTGTAGCCTGAGTAGCCATCAAGTAGTGACATCCTGGATGCTCCAACTGATCTCTGCAGAATATGATCCATTTTTCGGAAGTGGATAATTATCCTTTAAGGAGGCCTTATTCAAGTTCCAAAAATCTATACACAACCTTATTTCTCTAGTTTTCTTACGTACAGGGACCAAATTTGAGATCCAGTCAGAAAATCTAATGGGGACTATAATACCAGCTTTGTACAATCTATTTACCTCTTTTTCGATGGATGGCAGCAGCTTTAGATTGATTCTTCTTAGCTTCTATCTGAATGGATTTTGATCTGGGTTGATAGGGATAGTATGCTGGCTTATATTCCTATCATACACCTTCAAATCTGAATAATCCCGTGCAAATACATTAGAAAATTCAGAAAGCAACTTCACATACTTCTCCTTCGCTTCATGGGACAATGCCTTAGACAATTTCATGAACTTGGGCTGATCGTGTGTTCCCAGATTCACATCTTCAACTCCTTTCTCCATGGGCGCCAATCTTGGCTTCTTTGCCACATCGTCCTGATCAAACAACTCCTCTAAAGGTATGAGACCTCTAGGAATTACATTATATTTTAGCTGCAATATGTCCATCTTGTTTGTTTCCAATTCTTGATCATCAACCGCATACTCACCTTCTATGGGAGTGTCCTTGAATTTTCCATCACCCTGTAAAAATGGATTGATCGCATTATCATCCCAAAATACTTGCGAATACCTTAAATTATCCGGTACAACAGGCCTATGTTTGACATGGATCTCAAACTTGTTGATGGAGTTCATTGGAATCTTCAGGTTACTAGGAGTAGTGACAAGAGAATCAGCGATAAGATTCTGCATCCTGGGCAGTGTTGTCAAAGTGTACTCTGGGAATGTCTTCAAAATGTCTAGAACTGCATTTCTATATGCCCTTAGTCTTGGATGTTTAGTTTTTTATTCTCCCTTCACCTGCTTGATTATTAACTCAGAGTCACCATACACAAAAATCCTTTTCGCCTTCAACCTCTTCAATATTTTGAGGCCTTCAATCAGAGCTTCATATTCTGCTTCATTGTTAGAGAAATCGAAATCTAACTTATAGGCAAAAACTATAACATTACTCGAAACCTTCTCAGGTTGAAAAATAGGACTCCTAATCCATATTCCAATGCCAGCTCCATCCTTACCAATAGCTCCATCAAAATCCATACTCCACAGGCCTTCTTCTTCTTCTTGAAGGTGCTGGAAATTTTCTTCTTTCTCTTCTTTACCTTGGCTGATTTCTGGTTGTTCATTGTCTCTTTGCTGCTGGCAGACAGGAGGTTCAAAAGTGTTTTCTACTTTTTCCTTTTCCTTTTTGAGGACCTCTCTGAAATTCTTTAAAATCTCAAGTATTTCATCCACTTTTACCAATTCAACATTCTCATCATTTAAACCACCATCAGAATACAAGACAAAAGACTCTAAATCTGTATGGACTGCATTGATGGGATGGTTTACAGGCTTGTCTTCGCTGGTAATCATATATTTCATTTTATTTTCCCTATATAACTTTCTCAACTGGCCAAATACAGGGATTGTGGCATAAGAGAATTCAAGTTGTATGGTTCCCTTAAGTTTTGCACCCCAAGACCTAGATAGAAGCATTCCAAACCGTGGTGGGACATCAGCAACAACTACATCTATCAAGACATTTTTGGCTGGGATTTGCTCTAAATACACTACTAAATCTTTGATGAGACCAATACAATGCACCCTACTTGAGTCAAAATAATACAAATCATGTTATTTTCTAGTAACATCAAGGCCTAACTTCTCCATGACAGCTTTGGGCATCAAATTATGCGAGGCCCCGGAGTCCAACATGGTGTTATGCAAGATAATCTCATGCAACCTAAGACTTAGGTAAAAGGGGGGACTTCATTTTCTTCAGACTCTTGTGTTGCTGGACCAAAAATAAGTTCAGGGTAGTCATCTTCCACATTAACCATATCAGAAAGAGGGTCAATTTGCAAGACTTTAGACACCTAAATTTTATATATACTATTCTTCACCAACTCAGTCAGGGGCACAGACACTTTGAGTTTAGAAATTTCATTTTCTAAATTAAAGGAAGGAGATTTTTCTACCTCTTTAATGGGAGGGTCTTTCTTCTTTGTTTTCTCCTTCCCTATGCTCTGCTGGTTTTTTTCATTTGCTGTGTTAGTAGTTGTGGGTGCTTTGCTAGATGAAGGATTGGCTGGCTCTTTTCCTTTCTTTTGTGCCTCGTCCTTCATTTGGAGTTCTTTTCTCTTTTGAAGGGGGCTGATTGTGATGTTTTTGTTCCTTAGAGAATACTACCTTTGCTGGGTTGATAGGGAATTCATATACCCTCTCCGGTAGAAATCAGATTCTTCTTCTAACACCACTTCATTGGCAAAAATAAAATCTTCATCCCCTTGAATGTCTGGAGTCACCACTGTGTATTCTTCTTCTTCTGTGACGAAAATGGGTGCACCATCAGCTGTGAAAAAATGATTGGTTTCAAACAGGGGACCATCGTCATCTGAGTCAGTCCCTTGCATGTAGTTCTGCTGCAATGGAGTTTTGATCTGCTGCTATGGTGCCGTTTGGTCCTGCGCCCTCTGTTCTCTTTGTCTAATTCTGAATTGTGGTTGCTATTGTCCTCTAAAATTAGGATTTCTTATTTGGGGTTTCGGTCTGTCCGAAATCGTTAATAGATCAACCATCCTTTCCATTGTACGAATTAGTGTGTCCATTTTGTTGTCCGAAGGGGAGGCTTCCTCTTTCACTACGACTTTCTTTTCAGCTCTGGCTCGAGCTCTTCTAGCCAACAGATTTGCTTCAACTCTTACTGCTATCTTATACATGTCTTCAAGTGACGACAAATCTCTTTCACGCAGCTGATATGCCATATCGGCATCAAAACCATCAGGAAACTTCAGCAAGGCTGAATCTACAGGAGGTTTTACGTTAGCCGGAATCGCGTTGTATACAGCATTGAATCTTAATCAATAGTCTTGCACAGTTTCACCCGCATTTCTTTTGATACTCTCATATTCAGACAAAATTTGGAGTGGGTTCTTTTTCACCTCCCACTAGTTTAAGAACTGCGTGTGTAACTCCTGTAAAGTATGAATTGAGCTAGCTGGTAAAGCTCTAAACCACTTTCTAACTTCACCTCTGAGGCTTTGAACTAACAACCTGGTAGCTACATTCTCTTCTTCTACTTCATGCAAGTCAAAAAAGTCATTCATATTATCAACATGCTGCTAAGCTGCAATGCCCTGAGTGGCATAAAAGATAGGAATTTTACTCTAATAATCAGCAGGCATATCATTGAGAACCTGAGCAAAAGCAAGGGTGCATACCGGGTAGCCATGACTCTGGGTGGATTTACCACAGGATTTGTAGGATTTGGGGGAGGTGTTGTTGGAGGAGATGATAACTGGGAGTTGCCTAAAGGGGATGCTAATGAATTAGGAGGAGGCAATGATGCTCCTGATGATTCTGGAACCTCGGGAATATTAGTTACAGTGATGGACAGAGGAGAATTCAAAATGTAGTCATCAATGGAAGAATTTTCTCTCTGAACTTCAATATCTACAAGAAACTCTGGATCTAAAACCATGTCTTCAAGTGCAGTTTCAGACTTATTTCTAAACAAAGAAAGCTCAAAACTCTCATTGAAAGAAAGCTCTTCTACACAAAACCACTCACTAGGCCAAGTATGGGACCCGAGAATAGGTGTAGGACTTGGCGATCCCTCTTGTCTTCTGACTATTCTTGGGATAAGATTTGGATTTTCAAACACAGGGGGAGGATTTGGATCAGGATTAGCCCTTGTATATCTTCTTGAAGCCAGTGTGGTCAACTTACTATTGTACAATATTTATATTAGCCTAGTAAACTCTGAAATATCATCATCGAGACTTTACAAGAAAAATATTACTAGGGTGATGAATCTTCTATGCAAAATTTTGTAGTCTTCCCCAGTATTGTCGCCAGAGATGTTAGCACCCAATCTGAAACTCGGGCTCAAAAAGGAAAATCAGGGTAACAACTAAACTACGCTCAGCCTTGTAGCTAGCCCTACAAGGACAGGAGAGGGCTCTCTCTGTAGAATAGATATTAAATAACACAATAATGAACTAATTTAGGCTAGGTATATAAATGTGAAAGAGGTATTTAATAAATTACTGAATTTTCAGGGATGTATGGGAAAAAGGATAGCATGAGCTGAGAAATTAAATCAAGGACACAGAATATTTCATGGGGCAAGATAGGCAGGAGATTTAGCAATAAAATTGAAATAATATGGAGTGGAAAGACTGTTGAGAAGTTGAAAAGGGCATAATAAATGAATCCTTTTCAAACAGAATAAAAAACACAGAGTATGAATGATTTCCCAATTCAGAGCATATAAAATGGATTCTACCTTTCTAACTTGAAAATTTTCTACTGGAAATATTTATGAATGAATGTTGCAACATAACAATGTACATATGAAACACAAAGAAGAGACATATTCTAAAACTCATACCACATGAATCCCATAAATCAGAGCTGCATCACTATATTAATTCCCTGCCAAACTGTACAATGGAGCGCAGAGCTCACTGCCACACTATTCCCCTACTTCTAAGTTTTTAGACCTCAAACTATCAGCCTTTTACAAATATTTAGCCTCTTGCATAAATAGACAGATTTTGTGGGAATATAGATCGATGGGAAGAGGAGAAAATCATAACTGAAGATGGAAGACCAAGAGCCAATAATCTCTCCGTGAAGGGAGAATAGCGTTACAATTATTCCACTTGAAATTTTCTGATGACCAATGAAGAGGCGAAACCTGTCGTGAAAATTCCTTTGAATCATTACTGAGGAAAAATAGGCAATCCGATCCTATTTCTTTGTTGTTGTAGATATCTCTATTTTATTTTTAAGCTTTCTCAACCTTTGACTGTTCGCTTTCCATTATTTCTTTATTTTCTGAATTTTCTAAATAAGCTGTCGTTGAAAGAAGACAAAATGAAATTCCATGCTCTTGTGAAGGGAAACCAATTTTTAATGGGAAAGAGGAAGGGAAAGGAGGTGGGACCCACATAAATCACAATCGCAGTAAATCGGAGGAGAGATATATTAGTGTAATCGTAATCGGAATGGAGAGGGAGCGGAGAAATAATATAACAAACAGTAATCGCAATCGGAATCGGAGCGGGGCAGGCGGAGGAAATAAATGGCAGGACCAGGGGTTACAATCGCAATCAGAAATCGGAGTCGGGAGAGGGAGCAGGATGGAATGATACATATAAAATCTCCGATGCGATTGGGAAATAACCTTTGAATAAATAAAAGAAATGAATTTTTGACTTTCACAAAGGAAAAAGGGGTTTTATAATGAATGAGCGGATAGACCGTATGGTGGGGCCAGGGAGTTAATCGCAATTGGAGTGAACCGGCAGAGAGATATATTATTGTAATCGCAATCAGAATGGAGCGGGAGTGGAGAAATAATATAAAAAATAGTAATCGCAATCGAAATCGGAGCGAGGCGAGGGAGCGGGATGGAATGATACATATAAAATCTCTGATGTGATTGGGAAATAACCTTTGTATAAATAAAAAAAATGAATTTTTGACTTTCACAAAGGAAAAAGGGGTTTTATAATGAATGGGCAGATAGACCATATGGTGGGGCTCGGGAGTTAATCGCAATCGGAAATTGGGAGCGGGGGTAATCGCAATCGCAAATCGGGAGAACAGAATTTGCGATGCGATCAATCAGAGGAAGGACATGATCGGAGGATCGGAGGGAAGGAATTGAGATTATGCGATCGGAGGATGGTGCGATCAGGTGGATCGGAGTGATGGTGTGATCAGAGGAGCTGAGCAGGACTTGCGATCGGAGGATCTTGTGATGTGATCGATCACATCGCAAATATTTGCGATGAGCCGATCAGAGTGATTCAAATAAATGTTGCGATTGGAAATATTTGCGATTGCGATTAAATAAGGGGATGCGATTGCGGCGGGTTATATGTAATATAAAACTTTATAATAAATTTTTGTTACAATTCATAGCGGGGATGGAAAGGGGAAGTGGTTAAGGGGCAGAACTTATAATAAAATTTTATATTTGTTTATTATAAATTCCTACGGGGTATGGTCGGGGAAGTGGTTTTATAATTAAATCGCGTATTATTTAAAATATTTATAATGAGATTTTTGTTATCGGAAAGGGGGAAAAGGGGTTTTTAAAAGGAAATATTAAAACTTTAAACATAAATTTAAAAGGGAAAAGGGGGAATAGGGGAGGTTTAGGGAATTTTACTTCACTTAAGCATAAATTTCAATCCAGAAGTCAGTTTTGAGAGTGTAGTATACCGTTGGAAAGCTCTTTCCGGGATCTTTCTGATGGATCTACTTTGAAGATGATATGGTGCTAAACATGCTACGGAAAACTTCTCTGAAGGCAGAGTGATGATGTTGTCGAAGATGACAGCTTCTAAATTGTGACTGAAGGGAAAAGTATTATACTTTCACCTCAAAACATGGTTTTGAGGTGAAAATTGCATCAATATAAATAAATGATATTTTTGATCTTCCTGGTGCTATGAATTTTTATTTATTGAATTCCTCATGACCTTGCTGATCTTTATTTGACACTTGACTCATTAGTTTTACCATGGTGAGACCTTAGAGACTAATGAGACCAATCCTATGACCTACTGATATGATTTTGGAAATGAAAGTGACTAATGACTAAAGACCATAGGAAGGAAAATCAGCAAGTACCTCATGAGGGAAAACTGATAAAAAACTACTACCATCAATGAATCCATGACCTAGCAGAATGGTGAAATTTATTCAGTATGAGAAACCTAATATGCAAATGCAAAAGAGCAGTTTTGATCACCGATGGTAGTGTGACTAGACTGACACTAACACTTTCCATGGAATTGAACTTATAATTGAATCTTATTTGGATGACTTAGATGCTCACTCTTGTAATAGAGTGGGACATCCAAAAATTCTTCGTCTAATTTTAGATATATGCCATTATTATAAAATCTAGTTGAGCCCTAATAAGTGTGTTTTTGTGGTTACATCTGGTAGGTTTATTGGATTCATAATTTCTAATGAAGGGATTTTTGTTGATACTTTCAAGATTGAGGCAATACTTTAGTTTCATCCCCCATAGAACATTCATCAAATTCAAAGTCTCTAAGGAAAAGAAATTTTTTTAAGGAAATGTATCGTTAACCACGATGAGATCACGAAAGGATTTATGAATTTAATAAAAAAAGGAGTTCCATTTGTTTGGGATGATTTCACTCAATGCTCATTTGATTCTTTGAAAAATGCATTGAAATGCTGCTCCTCTTCTGATTCCACCTGATTTTAGTAGATATTTCCTCTTGTATCTTGCGAGAGCAGAATCAATTATTGGTATGGTTTTATTTCAGGAATATGATTCCATTAGAAAGAATGTGATTTATTATCTAAGTCATGGCTTATTTGGTCTTAAACTCCATTATTCTCATATTCAGAAACTGGCTTTATCAGCAGTTCATGATGTTCAATGACTCTGTCATTACATTTTGTTCAGAAAAACCTTTGTATTGCATGAAATCAATCCATTTCAATTTTTCCTCAGTAGGCGAGTGATTGGGGGAAATAAAATAAATGGATTATCATTTTTCAAGAGTTTGATCTCGATTTTGTGTTAGCTATGTCAAATAAATCTTTTGTTTTCTAGGAATTAATTTCAGAATTTCCTTGTGAAGGAGATGTCACTTATGAAGAATAATTTCTAGATGAACATATTTTTCTTATCTCCTCACAAAATCCTTGGTATGGAGACATCATAGTATATATAAAGAATTCTAAGTTTCCTCGGTCTTTTTCTAAGGAAAAATATTAAAAATTACATCACATGGATGAGAATTATTTGATCATTGGTGATAATTTATACTGTCATAGGGTTGATTCAATTCTTAGATGCTATTTGATCTTAGAATAAGGTAAGTTAGTTTTGAATGACTGCCATAGTGGGGCTTGTGGAGGTCATTTATATGGGCTTCCTACAACCCGAAAAACCTTGTATGCAGGTTATTTTTGGCCCTTGATTTTTTAAATATTGTATTGATGCAATCAAAAAATTCCATCCTTGTCAAATTTATACTTGAAAAATGCATGTTCATCCAACTCATTCTTTTCCTATCATCACTATCTGTCCTTTTACTGAGTAGGGTATTGATTTTTCTACTTGTAACCCGATTTCAGCTAAGGGAAAAAAGTGCATTATCATAGTAGTTGACTACTTCACCAAGTGGGTCAAAGCTATGCCTACTTTTAATAATGGAAGAGAGACAACAAATCTTTTCCTTTTCAATCAAATCATTTTGTGTTTTGGTTTTCCTAAAGATATTGTCACTCTATGCCTAATTTTAATAGTGATGGCGAGACAACACCTCTTTTCCTTTTGAATCAAATCATTTCATGTTTCGGTATTCCTAAAGAGATTGTCACTGATTGTGGCACACACTTTTAGAATAATATTATGTCTCATTTGGCATTAAAACTAGGATTTTGTAGGAGCATTCATCTCCTTATTATCCTCAAGCTAATGGAAAATTTGAAGCCGCCAATAAATTCCCTTAAATCTATCATGTAAAGGAATATTAATCAAGCTAATTCCAACCAACACATCATGCTATATCCTACATTATGGGCATACTGGATGTCTTTTAAGACTACTACGGGATTCACTCCTTTTCAGCAGGTTTATGGTTTGGAATCGATATTTCCTATACAATGGGAGATTCCATCTCTTGGGTTAGTAGTCCAACTTCTTCCAGACACCTTAGGTCTCAAATATCTCCTTGTTAATTTGGAACATATAGATGAGCAACATCGGATGCAACCATAATGAACAAGGCCCATAAGAAAAGAGTCAAAGCTCAATATGACAAGTCTGTACAACCTAGGGTTTTCTCTAATGGCAACCTTGCCTTGATATATGACCAAGATAAAGACACCTTGAGGGTAGTAAAATTCAAAAATATGTGGTACGGTCCTTTCATTGTTAAAAGGGTCTTGAAGAAGGGTGCTTATGAATTGATTGATTTTGAAGGAAATGTGCTTCTGGAGCCTAGAAATGGGCTCTATCTCAAGAAGTATTAGGCTTAGGATATTTATTATAATATTATTTTTTTTGTAAATGTTATACATAGTTTAAGTTTTTACCTATAGGTATCATGGTGATGATGGTTTTTTCGATATTCTTTGGCAGGTTTCAATGGGTGATTTAGCGTACCTAGGATTCACATATGGTGCTAGTAGACATACTCAGAATTTAACTTCCACTACTTGGGAAATACATTATCTATATGGTTAGTTGTGGTCACTAGAGGCATACATATTGGTCCTACTTCTAATAATATGGCTGAGTATAGTGTCGTTATTAATTGTGACTGTCTGAAGAAATGTTTTATGGTCTTGAATCATTAGTGGTTTACTTGGACTCACAACTACTCGTTTCTCCATTAAATAATGTCTATCATATGAGGGATCCTTTATTACATCGTAAATTTTTTAGAGTGAAATTATTGTAAACATCATTTAATTTTATTACTTTCATTCACATTCCATGATCAGATTATGCATTTGTTGATTCTATAGCTAACCAAGAATTGCATTGGAATATTAATCATTCATCACATTAAATAAAAACATCAAAAAATCATCTGTATATATAATAAAATAATCGCGAAATCATTGTATATAGATAGATATAGTATGTAAAAATATGGAAAAATATGGAAAAATGTCCTACAAAGTTAGCACTCAAGCCTGATCATGTCCATATAAAAAAATATTCATCATCTAAAAACCAATTCTCAAGGACCTGCCCTGGACGAACATCCCGGAATAAGAAAATGACATTCACCACTCATCAAAAGAGTCTCACCCACTCTCACGGTACTCCAACCACTTGTCTTTTTTGCAGCCTCGAGAAGATCCTTTACCACTGTCATTGGAACCTGGCGAGTCAAAATCCTCAAGTTCCTCTGGGCAATATGGAGTACTCTCTCTAGAATCTATTGTTTCTCTCTCTACATCTCGATCGCAATGTCTATGCATCAGTAGACCGTCAGGTATCAGTGGTATAATATATGTATCATGATCATGTATTCTTGTAAGATTTTTATTTCACGAAAAGAAATCTTTGAATTTCTTGAGGTTATATTCAAAAGCACAAAAAAAAGGTTAAAAATATATAACTTACCTATGTTTCCCCATGCAGCTCCTTATGGAAGTGCTAACTACGAGTCTGCTTAGAAGTCTAGTCGTACATACGGGTAATGCTCTATGCCCATGACCTATTTCTCTCACCAATGCAAGAACTCATCATACAAGGCTTACTAAGTGACTTTTCCTCTGCCAAGTCGCTTAATCAAATATTCTCATCTATCTATCCTAATATCTCTAGGACTGTTGATGTTAGTTTTTACTCTGGGTCATAGTGTCATATCCCGCTCAAAGAATAATGAGCAGAGGATGGTGCCATATATGAAGTTCTTTGTCTTCCCTTGTCTCACTAATGTTAGTTTTTTTTCATATTAGATAGGAGAGTTATGCCCTAGTCATATACTACTGGTTTTATTCATTCTGCTATAAAAAACGTATATGTTCACGAGGCCTGATGCAATGAAGAGAAACTTTATATCCTAGCAATAGTGAAAAGGATGCAGGCTTGTGATTTCGTTTATCAGGACTTTTGAACCAACTTTATTAGTCTAAGGTGTATAGTATACAACAATATAACCAACAATATTAACACCTCCATGGGAATTCCCTTTTAGATCTACTCCTCCCATTTTCGAGAGCCATGTTATAGAGTAGATATCTTCTACTTTGATCTATACAGGAATGTGATCTATGATGGATTTTTCCTGCTTTTGGTCGTAAAAAATGAAACAACATCTCAAATAATCGAGTTTGAGTTCTCATATTGGGAATCATGAATATTTTTAGATATCCACAGTTTCTCAATCCATCCAATGATTCTTCATCATTTAATACTTCATTGTCAAATCGTTGTGCTCTCTTTCCCTTCAAATGATCGACATCCTAAAAAATTGATAGATTTCATTTGTTAGAATCTTTTTTTCTAACTTTACTCTACAAGTACATTGAATTTGTAAGAGGCAACCGCATACAAATGAAACTTTCCCTTAATTAACTCAAGTAGAGGTATTTTTATACACGAATTTCAAACCCGAAACCTTCGTACACGCAGAAAGATTTTTTAAATTGAAAATTCTCTCAAAAATTTGATTTAATCTACAAAATTTTCGATCAAATGGACAATTTTAAGGTTATGAATTACCTGGAGTTCATTTTTTCTTGATTAGTTGTTAGATTTGGCCAAATGGTTTTCCCAAATTTTCTCCAAGAGCCCTCTTCTTGACACTTAGATGGTAAAAATGAAATGGGGTGAGTTCAAAATGTAGAAAATATATCAACGAGATTCAATCTATTCTTGTAATGTACTAAAATAAAATACTAAATCCTTCTACAATTTCCGGAAGCAAAACACGATCACACAATCACATAACAAATAAGAGAAACAAACAATTAATCGCACAACACAATATGTATCTGGGGAAAGAAAACTGCTCAAAACCTCCCTATTTGTATATTGTATAAAGTCAAGACCATGATCTAGGAAAAATCAGTAAAATAATTAACCAATTCTTAGCCTCTATATAACCAGCCTTTCTCACGAATTCTTGGAGGAATTTTGGCCCTATTAAATAGGAAATTCCCAAGAATTAATTTCGCAATTCCTTCAAGGCATCCTAATGCCTCTATAACTGACATGTACAATTTTCTAAATATACAACCGATATTTATCATCCCATTAAACTCAGTCTCTACTGAGCCTTCCTTAGAACTGACATGCAACAACTATTTATAGAGAATTATCAGTTCATTGATTGATCACTACTTGTAAACTAAATCATATTTAATGCACTGGACCTCTCACAAGCTCATCTCTCAGTTAGAACTATTTATATTGATTTTTACTCAATTAATTGAGTTAACTAATTACAACTCACAAATAACTGTAGATGGCCCCACTAAAATCATTGGAAAACTCTACATGCCTCCTCTATGAAACTCAACTCAAATTTCCTAAGCTAACTAAGTCTTCCAAACTCGGTCAACTCATGAAATATGTCAAGAGATGAAATTACAATTTCTCTTTCAATTTAATTAAGGGAAAATTAAATCAGAATCCCCCTTTCGGTGACATTTCAAGACTCCCTCTCAAAAAGATAGGGATTATTTTCTACCCCAATCATGCCTCTATGGAATTCAAATTTTCTCCTTGCAAGTTCATTTTTCAGGATGCCTGCATCTAGCTCCTCCATGGGAATGTAATCTAATGAAATAATCCACCTCTGTACCCAATATTTGAGATGGTGATACCAGATATCCATATGATTGGAACTATCATAAAAAATTGGATTAACCGAGAGTTCTATTAGACTCTTGTTATCCCAATGTATCACCATTGGATCCATCTCTCTTCCAAACAAACCAACAAGTATCTTCTTCATCCAAATGGCCTTGCATGCTACCAGTCTAGCCGCCATGTACTATGCCTCTAATGAACTGAGTGAAATTAATCTCAGTGTCGTGTTGTATTAGGAAACTATTTTTGATCCTATGTTGAAGATTCCCCCTAATGTTCTATTCTTGTCGAATGGACTCCCTGCCCAATCTGCATTGGTGAAGCCTTGAAGCTTCACTCCCTCTCTCTATATATACCATAATCCATACTTTCTAGTGCCTCTGAGGTATCTCAACACATAATTTCCTTCCTTCCAAAAAATCTTGGCATGCTTAACCATATATTGACTAAGCTAGTCAACTACATAGCATATTTCTGGTGGTGTTTTCACCAAATACATGAGTGAACCCACAAGATTCCTGTAAACAATATCATTCCCAACTTCACCTGAAGTAGCATCCTACTTCCTCCAGTTTCCTGTTGGCGGAGTCTCCATGGGTTTGTTACCCTCCATGTGGAACTTCCTCAGAATATTCGTGGAACAGTTTCCCTGAGATACAAATAGTTCCCCATCTCTTTACCATATTTCCAATCCCATGAAATAGTGAAAAATACGCATGTTCTTCACCTAAAATTATCTTGCGAGATCCTCTTTGCAATAATTTATGATTTTCTCATCACCTATCAGTATCATATCATTGACATAACGTACAATAATAAAAATATTACCATCAACCACAATATGATATAGGTTTTCATTTTATTCACTCTTGGTGAAGCCCAACCCAGTGAAATAACTGTCGATCTTGGTTTACCAAGCACAAGGTGCTTGCTTCAGCCCATACAATGCTCTCTTGAGTCTGCACACATGCGACTCCATGTCTAAGGTCTCAAAACCTTTTGGCTACTCAATGTACACCTCTCCCTCAATAAATCCATTGATAAATGATGTCTTACATTCATCTAATGTATATTCCATCCGTGTAAGGGTGGATCTAATAGATGAGTACCTTGCGACTGGTGTAAAATTATCTTCATATTCGATCCCCTCCACCTGAGATAACCCTATGGAAATAATTATTTCCTTTTTCTTATCCACACCCCCATATGCTGCCTACTTCACCTTGTAGACCCATCTGGATCCTACAACTGACTTCCCCACTGGTCTTGGGACAAATTCCCATGCACTGTTTCTGACAATGGAGACATACTCCTCAACCATGACATTAACCCACATTTTTTGCTGCACTGCTTCCTCAAAAGAGTATGGTTATTTCTCAATACCTTTGCTCATAAGAGCCATGTATCCATTGTATCTCTCTGGGGACCATTTCTTCCTGTGTTGTGATGTGGTTGCTCCTACATTCTCTCTCACATCTAGCAACAATATTTTAGCCTCTATGATGCGCTTCCTTCCATATATGGTGGATGGATCTGCATGAGTGATTTCTACCATTCTATATTCCTATTCTTGTGGATACTCCAAATATTTAGGTTATTCTTTTGAATCCAAGAGCTCCTTAACTATATGCACCTGGAGCTCCCTCTCAAGGTAAGTTTGCATGGATTTATCTTCATCAAATTTCACATCTCTTCTAACCATTTTCTTCCTCTGTGCTAGAAAGTACACTCAATATTTTTTAGGTGTTTAAGTGTACCCAAAAAATATAATGAACTCTAATTTTTTCTCTAGATTCATCTTAGCATCTAACCAAAAAAATTAAAATATGACACATCCAGTCTCTTACCTAAAAAATCATCCTCTAGTGTACTCATCCCAAGTATCCCATGAGGACTTCTTTTTTTCACAAATACTACTGCATTGCATGCTTATTATCATAGATGCAATGATAGGCACTGATTATGTAACATAGCTCATGTTTCTCCCACAAAAATTCCATTCTTTCTTTCTGCAATCCCATTCTATTGTGGGTTATGAGGTGTTATCAATTCTCTTCTAATTCCTTCTGAGGTAAAAAAGTTCCTGAATTCATTAGAGATGTATTATCCACCATTCTCGCTCCTCAGAGCCTTCACCTTCTTCCATGTATCTTTCTCAACAAGTGCCTTGAACTCACAAAACTTAGATAACATCTGATCTTGCTTCTACGTGAATAAATACAATATTTTCTTCAAAAATCATCAAAAAAATCACATAATATGTGTGCTTTTTTGTGGAAGCTGTTGAGAAAAATCCACACATGTCTTAGTGAAGTCTCTCAAGGATCACCTTGGCTTGACTCTCCTTATTTTGAAAGGTGGCTTCGGTATACTTCCCCAATGTACACCCTTTGCATGTATCTTTGTGTGCAAGTGCACACTTTGGAAGTCCTACAGAAATCTGATGCATCATATTCAAATTTTTTTGGTGTATATTTCTCAATATACTATGACATAACTCACCTATATCTTGGCTCTCCACCTTATCTGCTTTTGTGATCAAGGGAACACAATCTTCGATTTCCAGTTTGTACAGGTTCTTTACTCAAACCCCAATATTTTTCACTGGTCCTATGGCTTTGTGATGAAGGGAAACCTTTCCTTCACTGAAGAGCACATCATAGACATGATCCTCCAACATAGCCAAAGAAACAAAATTTTTCTTTAAACCAGGAACATTTGTCACATCTTTTAATGTGAGTGGATTATCTGACTCCCTCTCAAAGGTAATTGTACTAACACTGGTGGTGATATACCTCTCTTCATCACCCATATCGATGTACATCTGGAGATCCTTCTCCTCCAAGCTATTGAAGAATTCTTTGTTTCCGGTCATATGGAATGAAGCTCCACTATCCAAGTTCCACACATAACCCATCACCAAGGTCACTATGCATATGATGAGAGTGATATACAATTCTAATTGTGAAGAAAGTGCTTTACCTGCTTCTCCTCCTGAGGCCTTCTTGTTGGTCCTCTTTTGTGGGAAATTTGTGGCATAGTGTCCATACTCGTGAGAGATGAAACATTTTACCTTTTACAACTCTTGCTTCTTTCCTTCCTTGCCAGACTTCGATTTGGAATGGGATTCCTTCCTTTCCCTTTCTTGGCCTTTCCAACTAAGGAACAGTTCTCTGCATCATCAGTATCTATCCTAGCTCTTGGGAAGGCCTAGAATATTTAGAATCAACAAATCATCTTGGGAAGCTATTATCACAACACCTCCAAGCTCATCTCGACATTGAGTGAAATTCGTCAAGTATTTTTTTTTCTGTGTCACCCTTCTCCATCTTGATCTTTGTAAGATTGTCTTTAAGTGCCAGGTTCCTGTGGTTGCTGCTATTCTAAAACAGATCTATCAAGGCCTTCCACATAGCATATGGAGCCATATTTCCATTAAGACTTGAGAAAATATGATCACTAACTCCCTATAAAAATATCCTTCTTGCCTTTGCTACATTCTTCTTCCATGCATCAAGTTATTAGGCATCTACAAATTTGGGTTGGGGAATATCACTGTCTATGAATGCCTTCAATTTTTTGTCCTCGAGCACTACCTCTGTCCCATCCTTCCATACTATTTAATTTTAATGACCCTCAAGGTAATATTCGAGTCTCAATCCATTGAAAGACACATTGATTTGTTGTTGGGTCCTGAAGAATAAATCTGCAAATTCGATTTACCTATTCAAAATAAACTCTAGTTCTTCTCTTCTATTCTGATTCCTGGCACTCTGATACCATGTAGAAAATCTATCAGTGAGATTCAATCTAATCTTGTAATGCTCTCAAACAAAATATTTAATCCTTCTACAATTTTCGATAACAAAAAATGATCGCACAATCACATAACAATTAAGAGAAAGAAAAAATCAATCGCACAACACAAGATGTATCAAGGGAAAGCAAACTTCTTGAAAACACACTTTCTGTATATTTTTAACGTCAATACCATGAAACAATACAATGATTTTCTCTCACTAAGAAACTTCTACACTCTACTAACTATCTCACTCTGATCTAGGAAAAATCAGTCAAATAATTAACCAGTTCTCGGCCTCTTTCTGATGAGCCTTTATCACATATTATTGGAGGAGTTGTGGCCCTATTAATATGAAATTCCCAAGAATTGATTGTGAAATTCCTTTGAGGCATCCTGATCACTCTATAACTCACGTATACAATTTTCTAATTATACAACTGATAGTTATCATCCCTTTAACCTCAGTCTCAATTGTGCATTCCTTAGAACTTACATGCAAAAAATATTTATAGAAAATTATCAGTTAAATGATTGATGACCACTTGTGACTTAAATCATATTTAATTCACTAGACCTCTCACTAGCTCATATTTCAGTTAGAACTAGTTAAACTAATTTTAACTCAATTAATTGAGAGTAAAACCACTAAGGTGGGTTACACTTTTGTGAGAATCGGAGGAAGAAAGGTCATTTTTCCCAATAGTTCAGCCAAACATTTATAAAATTTCGGCCGAATTGTCTTAGATTTTGGTCGAACTTTTGAAATTAGTTCGGCCAAACTCATTTTTCTGTTTACATTGACAGCATATTGATGACATGGACAAACAAATTTTTGGCCGTAGATGAGAAAATCCGCAACTAAAGTTCGACCGAACTTTACTTTATAAATACACTAGCCTGAAAACATGAATAGGTTTCTGGCTTATTACCATTGTCATATTACCGTTGCCGCATGTTTTTGCAAGGTCATAGGCATAGGTGAGAAATTTGTTGGTTTTATGTTTTGTTTTTGTTGTGAATTTTTTTATTGTTATTCTATCATTCTACTATTTTAATTTTATAGTTTTTTTTTTTTTTGCATGTAATTTGTAATATGTGACGTCCTTAGCGATCTCCTTCTTGTATTCTTTTTGCGGCTTTGACATCTTCAGAAATATCCTACCTCGTCTTCTTCTCATTGTGGCCTCTACGTCTCCGAATTTCCAAGTTCCTACTTATGGAAAATTATTATTTAAACGTAATTTTCTTTGTTTAAATTGAAAATTCGTTAATAAAAAGTTAAAAGCTAAACTTAGTTGGTCGTTTAAATGTAATTTTCTGTGTTTAAGTCACAAATTTTTTAAATGTAATTTTTTGTGTTTTAAAGCTAGACTCAGTTGGGTCGAAACTCCTTTTCCACCAACAAAATTCACCTAGGTTGAAATTGAATTCACTAGTCTTCCTATGGCCCTTTTCTAAATTGTTCTTCATCATCCTTTTCTAAATTGTTCTTCATCTGCTTCTGGTTTCTGGTGTATATGTATCTCTCTTCGGCTTTCATTTTAGATGTAAACAGTTTGTGGCTTATGCTTTAGAACTTTAGTCTCTACATTCATTTACACAATGTGTACCCAATTGCAAAAAAATAATTACAAGGAATGACCTATTCAATAACTAATAAGTTGTTCCTAAAAAATTAACAAACTTGAGAGGAATAACCCAAACACTTTGAATCATCCTAACCAAGATCATACTAAATGAGCCCAACTCTGTTGTAGGTTGAATTTAATTCGATTTTAGAATTCTGAAATACTGATAAGAGTTTTTTTAATTTTATTTTGTTTATCTAATTCTAAAATATTCTTGCTTAAAAATTTCAAATTATATTTAAATTTTAGTTTTAACTTAAATCAGATCGTAAATTTCAGAAATACCATTTGGAATTTGATTTCTTGAACAGATAATTCTATTGTTTTTGAGGTCATTTGTCTCATTTCAAAATATTTTTCAATTCTTTTTGAGGTCATCTGTCTCATTTTTAAAATATATTTCAATTGTTTCTGATGTCATTTGTCTCATTTTTAAAATATTTTTTAAATTACAATTTGTTGTGGGTGTAAAATGTGTGGGTTTTGATTGTATTCGGGCTAAAATTTTTTAAATATTATTTTTTCTCATCTATTTTTGGGATTTTGTCTCCAAATTGTTTCTAATTTATTAGAACACCCTCAAATATAATTTAACTAGCTCATGAACCTTAAACTTCTTGCATCAAGTTGAATCATCCTAACCAAGATCTAATGTGCTGAAAACTGATACAAAATAGAGTAATAACATAAAACGTCTGTTTTCATATCACAATATCGTGTAAAAATTCAGTCCAGTGTAATTAAAAATGATGTGAAAGTGTCAGCAAAATTATATATATCCACCTTTACATGAAATTTGAATATTCGTAAATATACTATATGACTATATTGCATTTCTTAACCATTTGGCCACTAAAGATTACTTCCAAACCATATGGGCCACATGCTCCACTTACAGAGTCCTATGCGGTTTCTGGTCAAGTCTCAATAACGAATATAGAATGAATGTTTTAGATTCAGATGTTACCTAGATGTTTCAGATTCACTATATCACTCTAATATCCTAGTAAACAACATACTGCCATCATAATAACAATACTTGTAGCAGAATCAGAGGGTTTTTTGGTGCCATATATTGTTAGTATGGATTGTGTTCATACTACAGATTTGTACAGAAGGATATTATGGATTGTGCTTGTATTTAAAATTTGTACATATTTGTCCCTTTCTTGGTCTGAGATGGCTTCTTTTGTTTTTTCAGCTTTCTCTTTGAAACAGGTGTGACATCAATAGCACAGGATTCTCTCTGATGTGACATCAATAGCATAGGAATTCTCTCAGAATCTTACAGGTGACATCAATTCCTCCTCTTCACATTCAATCTCATTCTCACCACCCATTTCTGCCCCCTCCTCCTGCTTAAGCCAAATCTAGAAAAATAGTTACACCTATCCTCTTTCTTACCACAACTCCTAGAAGAGGGTGTGAGCTGACCCTCTTCCAACTCATTATCATCATTTCCATTCTGAATGTCAATACTGGAAATATCTCTAACCCCAACATGGTTAAGCCTCCTGGGTAATGTATTTTTTCATGTCAATATTGAATAAAAATTAAACAAGCTCAATAGGCAGGATTGAATTGTGTCAAAAAATGCTATATAGTTTTTTTTCTCTGATTTTATCTGATTTTTTATTTTCTCTGATTTTGTTATTTTCCAAGATTGCCTACTATATAGTAATCTATTTTTATATTTTATTACCTCTCCATCTATTAATCTATTGCAATCTTGGAAGAACTACTTCGATATTTTAGCATCTTTATTCTCCATCTTTCCTCTTAGTTTTTTCCTATTCAATCTTATCCTCATATCTATTTGGAGATTAATGTCCTTAGAAAAGAAAACATAAAGATAAATTAATAGGTTTCATTGTTGAACTAGTGTGACGGTATTTACATAAGTAATTTAAGCAGCTTTCTATATAATGAGCATGGTTACAATGTTACTACAGGTCGACTTAGCTCACTACAAACTTATCAAGAAGAGTAATCATCATTTTCAAGCACAGTACTTGTATAGACTATCTGAGAGGCAGTCTCTAGATGTCTGTATGTATCTGCTCTTTAAGTTTTCTCCAAGCAACATACAATAGCTTTGTCATCCTCCATAGTATAAGCCACATGGTACATTCATTATTAGTTTCGTCTCTCCAACATCTGACATGGTTGTATTTTATTAATGCACCTAAATTTACACCTTCCATGACGCTTCTAATCTTGTAAAATGTTAAAAGTGGATTGTTTTATGATGTAATGGATATAAATAATCTAGATTGACATGGTTGTATTTTATTAATGTACCTAAATTTACACCTTCCATGACGTTTCTAATCTTGTAAAATGTTAAAAGTGGAGTGTTTTATGATGTAATGGATATTAATAATCTAGATTGACATGGCTATATTTTATTAGTGTACCTAAATTTACACCTTCCATGATGTTTCTAATCTTTTGAAATGTTAAAATTGGAGTGTTTTATGATGTAATGGATATAAATAATCCAAATTTACATTGCTACAGTGATATGATGATAGTGTAGGTTGATGTTCAAGTTGTAAAATTCTTGTACATAACAAGGATGAATGACAGTACAAGAAAAAAATGGCATTATTATAACTTATTAAACAATCTAATAGGTGTTAAATCATACTTCTTATTAAGGACATAACTAATTTTTAAGTTGAAAATTATTTTTAAATGTTCTTAGCCTATTTATAGATGTCAAAGTAAAGGTTTCTGGATGTGATTTCTCCGAAAAACTTCAAGGAAAACTAAATGGAAAACTAAACTCTAAGGCAAACCCTGTACACGTCATTTCTTCCAAAAACTCATAAAGGTGTAACTTTTGACATAAATTCATCAAACACTACCACTAGTTGTTTTAGTAAGTGCATAAAATAATTTTTCAAACCATGTACATGTCATTTCTCTCACAAACTCATCAAGGTGTGACTTTTGACATAACTTAATCAACCACTGCCACTAGTTGTTTAAGTAAGTGAAAACCACTACCACTTCAAGGAAAACCATGTACATGTGTAATTTCTCTCATACATGTGTCATTTCTCCCATAAAATTTTAGGAAAGCTTTAAGGCATGTGTAATTTATATGTCACTTCTCTGTCATTTCTCCCATAAACTATAAGGCAATGTCATTTATCCCATATACTATAAGGAAGTCTTTAAGGAAAACTATGTACATGTCATTTCTATCTTAAACTCTAGGCAAGGAAAACTTTAAGGAATGTAATTTCTAGATCGGATTTTTCCCCATAAAATTTAAGAGAAACTATGAACATGCCATTTCTCCCACAAACTAAAGGTTTTCTCCTATTAATTCAAGGCAAACTTTAAGGCCTAAAAATTGAACTTAAAGTGGCTGAACTTCCATAGGATTTTGAACTTCCATAGGATTTTAGTCTATCCGTTGATTGTTAACTTCAACAAGTTCTAAAGGCAGAGTCTGTAAAGGGCTAGGTAGCCTCTGGATCTCATATTTTCTCAAAGGTGACATATCTAGTAAATGCCCCTACAGTCAATCTCTGGAACAGATCTAAATAGAAGTTCTTCATTTTAATATCCATTTAAACCACTACAACTTTAAGGAAACCTGTGTACATGTGTCATTTCTCCCATACAAGTGTCATTTCTCCCATAAACTCTTAGGCAAACTTTAAAGCATGTGTCAATTCTCAAGGCTTTCTCCCATTAACTTTAAAGCATGTGTAATTTCTCAAGGATTTCTCCCATTAATTCAAGGAAAACTTTAAGGCCTAAAAAGAAAACCTAAAGTAGATGAACTTCCGTAGGATAGGATCCCCCAAACTCAAGGTTTTCTCCCATTAATTCAAGGCAAACATTAAGGCCTAAAAACTGAACTTAAAGTGGCTGAAATTTCATAGAATTTTAGTTTGTCTATTGATTGTTAGCTTCTACAGGTTCTAAAGGCAGAGTCTGTAAAGGGCCAGGTAGCCTCTGGATCTCATCCTTTCTTAAAGGTGACATATCCACTAAACTCATGGAACCATGTAGATTTCATTTCTCCCTTAAACTCTAGGCAACCCAATCTTTAAGGCATGTCATTTCTAGATGTGATTTCTGCCATAAACTTTAAGGAAAACTTTAAGGAAAACCATGCACAAAACATGTACATGTCATTTCTCCCTTAAACTCTAGGAAATGAAATCTTTAATGCATTTCATTTCTAGATGTGATATCTACCATAAAATTTAAGGCAAACCATGCATGAACCATGTACATATCATAAATCTCCCTTAAACTCTAGGCAATGCAATATTTAAGCCATCTCATTTCTAGATGTGAATTCTCCCATAAAATTTAAGTCAAACTTTAAGGTAAACCATGCACATGTCATTTCTCTCATGCACATGTGTCATTTCTCCCATGCATTTGCAATGAAAGTTAATTTAAAATATTTTATTGAATTTGTTTTTTTTTTCAGGGATAAAAAAAACCCACTAAATATGGTTGAAAAATGGACATTATGCATAGATGTTTCTTGCTATCCTAATCTAGGGAAAGCAGTGATTACATATGTGCTTTGCAATATTGCAACTAACAAGGTCCTCCAAAGGAAAATGAATATATGGGGAATAACAACAAACAACGAGGCATATTATATTGCATTGATAGAAGGCATGGGAACAGCTAGGGAGTAGGAATCAAATGGAGTTGTAATTTTCACCAATTTTGAACTTGTGTGCAACCAAATGAAAGGCGTGTACCAATTTAATGAGAAGCTATAACAACTGTATGGAAAAGAAAACAATATTGTTATCCAATTTCAATTTTTTAGTATAATACATCTTACAAATGTTAATAAGATATCTGTTAATCTATTGCATGGGGCAATGCCAATGTAAGATTCATCTATCAAAGATGAATTCATATATTAATTAGTATTATATGGGGCAATTCCAATTCAAGATTCATCTCTGAAATATGAATTAGTTTTGAGACGCTCTTGTTCAAAGTTTCAAGATTCAACTCTCAAAGATGAATTAGTGTTGAGACACTCTCCTTCAAAATTGATTGATAGACATTATAACATATCTTTGATATGTGTGTGTTTTGTACTTATAAATGCGTCTTTTTTAATGACCATGTGTTTTTTTCAATTATATATCAAGTGTGCTCCCACCATGTAAAGCACAACTTGATGAACTTCACATTTTTATAAAATTAAAATGTGAGAACTTCAACAATTTTTTGTTTAAATGGAGTTTCACGCTTATTTTTTAATGACCATGTGTTTTTTTCAATTATATACTAAGTGTGATCCCACCATGTATACCAAGTGTGCTCCCACCCTGTAAAGTGAAACTTGGTGAACTTAACATTTTTATAAAAAAATTGCTTAAGTTGAGTTTCACACATCAATTAGTGCTTTGAAAGTTGTGTTTTACACAATTTTTGTACACTAAATTACATTAATTTTTTGAAGTTTATTTTGAATTTATTTAAAATAGTAATTTAAAATAATTGTAAATGTTCACCATAGATATATCTACACATATATATCATGGAAGATGAAAGGTGAAGATCAAAAAAATCTCATATCTCTACGAGAGAGGGGGATCAGGGATTAAGGGATGTTCATGGTATTTAATTATAATCTTATCTCCATACATATTCATACATGTGTGTACTTATGGAATTGAATTTTTATCATTTTTGTGAGTTAAATTAGTTTTTAATAAGTTTCATTTTTTTATTTTTTAGGAGGTAGGAGGACAAGGGTGTCTACTCCAGCAATGGAGCATGGCCATGGTTCATGCAATTGTGGTATGTTTCACGCAATTTAACCAATGAATATATACATTTATTTATATGTATGAATTTATTTTTTAATTGATTCTAAATTCATATTTTTTTATGAAGCTTACCTTTCGTCTCGTGAGGTTGCTAGTGGTACACATTCCCTTGGAGGGCCATCAATACGTGCTGATGAATTGCATGAAGGTGGTGATATTTATTCCCCCAGAAGCTAATAAAAATATGGTCATTTTAGTTCTCAACCAATCGGTGGTCTTTCTGGTTCTGAACAATCTCATGGTAGGCAAGATGTTATCCACCCATATCGAGGTAGCCATCAATTTGAATATTATTTTTATTCAATTTGTACAAATTTCTTTACATTTGTTTTTTTAATATACCAAATTTTATATATTGACGCGGAGGGTGAAAATGTTGCTCCAAATGTTGCTCAAAAAATACGTAGGATAAAACGTGTCATTCAAGAAGAATTTTATACACCAACCACGACTTATCCGTCTGAAATTTCCTATATACCTTGGGAATCAAACATGCAACAATGCACCTTACAAAGGTGTAAAATATTCATACAAAACTGAAGAGAGATCTTGTGGCTTTGACTCTCCACCAAAGCTTGGAAATATTTACTCACTCTTTAATCGAATTAGTAGATGTGTGCCTAAAGCTTGGGCCAACCAGTGATACTTTTGTAGAGGTGATGAGAAAAAGAAGGGAAACAGTGATGGGTCCCAATACATGGGAGGTTGTTAAACAAAAATTTACAACAGAAATGGCCAAGTCTATGTTTAATTTCAAAGAAGGGTTGAAAATAAAAATGATGAAGGTGAAATATTTCAAGCACCGTCATATAGCTTGCTATTTGTATGATAGACACCTTGCGGCCTATGGAAGACTCCCGTGGAACGACGAGCTTCTGTTTTATTTTGTAAAATTATTTTATGCATAATTATTTTTCAGAATAAAACCCAATTACAATGACCTTCCCTCTGAATTTTTTGGTCCTGGGAAAGGTCGATTTTGTGACCATAGGGGCACTAGGTGTGATGTTGAGTTACCTAGCCCTGAGCCACCATTGGTTACTCGACCTCTTTGTTTCAAAACTTTGTGATCATAGATGGATGCCACTTCTCAAATTAGTCAAGAAGCAATCGATGCCATCATTAACAATGTTCAGAGTGGATTGGGTGGAGTTGATGTTTGTATGAATCGACAAAGAGCACATGAGAATGCACGCACTAATTTTTTGTATTATACGGATGAAGAGATAGACAACATGAGTGTTGAAGATCTCAGAATATATGCAAAGAATTATCGCAATGGTTGGCAGTACCTAATTATTCATGAGCAAGAAGGCATGTGAACTATATGTGTTAATGGTTAGGGTGATTATTTTAACACGCAAAATTTCTAATAAATACATATATACATACATTTATTTGTATACATTAATCTAACAAAATTGTATACTTATATATTAACACCATTTGCAGTTGTCACGCTTGATGAATGAAGAAGATATTAATATCACGGTCGGAGCCTCCAGTTCAAACAATCAAGATGGGTCTCACCATCAATCACACAATCAAGATGGTTTCCAACATCAAGATATGTTGGAAAATGTTAGTGTTTTTTAAGTGAACATGATGATGCACAATTATTTTTTATCTATTATTATATATATCGAAACATGATGACATATTTTTAAAATAAATAATTGTTCAGACGTGTACATATATATATATATATATATATATATATGTAATAAAATGTTTTAAAATATTATGATTCTATCTTATTTTTTGGGATGGTGGTACCTTCTTCTTCCTTGGGCAATGTTCCAAATCCACCATCACAAGTATGGACAATTTTTCACTTTTAAATATGTTTTTAAGTTAGATATTCCAGCTCAAAAAGTTCCATTAAAAAATGAGATCTCTAGACCTTGAGTTATTTTAAATTTTTTGAATTTTAGGTTTTTGGAGATTTTCTTTCCGAGCCACTCTTAGGAGATGTGCCAAATCCACCAACACAAGTATTCAATTTTTCACTTAAATATATGTTTTTACTATAAATTTAAGTTCAAAATTTTTATTATAAATTAAGATCTAGATCTTCAGTTATTTTAAATTTTTTGAATTTTAGGTTTTTGGAGATTTTCTTTTGGAGCCTCTCGTAGGAGGTGTGCCAAATCCACTAGCACAAGTATTAAATTTTTCACTTAAATATTTCTTTTAAGTTAAGTTATAAATTGATGTTCAAAAGTTTTATTATAAATTGAGATCTAGATCTTGACTTGTTTTATACTTTTAAATTTTCTAAATTTTAGGTTCCTAGAGAGCATTTCTTTTCTCCATGGACTTTAGCGATGGAGTGTATGATGGAGATAGGAACATCCACACCATTTCAACCATTTGAACAAGTTGTCTAACTTTTTTTTAATATTATTGAAAATTAGTTTATATATGCATTTTCATTTGAAAATTTTTAATATATATATACACACACACACACACACACTTGTACGTGTATATTGAACAGTTTAATGTGGAAGATGTTCCACTGGGGGGAGTTTAGTAGACGAGAAAAAAAATGGAGAGGGCGCCTCATGAGGTATTGCATGATTTTTTTTACATTTTGTTTTTTTACATGAATTTCTATATATTCTCATTCAATTTTAAAACATTAAATTTTAATGTTTGTACACATTGTGTATAGGTTCCCCATGCTTCGAAGGATATCTTAAGGATCGTGACTTTGTTGGGAGAGACACTACATCCATTTGTATTTGATGGATGATGCACATGCATGTGAAACATTATATTTGATAGATTTAGTCTTAAATTTACTTTTTTATATATATAGTCTTATCTGGATGCAGTCATATATAACTTGATACTTCTAACACTATATATATATATATTTATTTATTTATTTATTTTTTTGTTCATGTGATATACATAATTTTTTTGTTTTTGAAACTCAAGTTCTCATTTTATTTTTTAAACCATGTACATACATGTGTATATTTTGGATCTAGTTGAACTACATTTGGCATGTAATCACATGTTTTGATATAATCGTTCAAGTTAAATTACGATATAATGTTTTGTTTTTAAAATTCAAGTTGTCATTTTATTTGTTATTTATATAAAATGAATCTCTAGATTGAAATTTCAAATTACATTTTCACAACATTTTGGATGGTTGAACTACATTTGGCATGTGATTGTGATATAATGATTGTTTTTTTTTAATTCAAGTTGTCGTTTTATAAAAAATATAAAATGAATCTCTATAGAAATGTCGAATTACAAACCATATTTTGGATAGTTGAACTACATTTGGCATGTGATCACATGTTGTGATATAGTGTTTTATTTTTAAAACTCAAGTTTTGGATGGATGAACTACATTCGGCATGTGAAGTAATGTTGCGATATATAATGTTTTGTTTTTAAAACTCAAGTTTTGGATGGTTGAACTACATTCGGTATGTAATTGGGATATAATGTTTTTCTTTTATTGGATAGTTGAACTACATTTGGCATGTGAAATAATGTTGTGATCTATAATGTTTTGTTGTTAAAACTCAAGTTTTGGATGGTTAAATTACATTTGGCATGTGAAGTAATGTTTTGTTATAACTTGTTTTGTTTTTAAAAATCAAGTTTTGGATGGTTGAACTACATTTGGAATGTGATCACATGTTGTGATATAGTGTTTTGCTTTTAAAACTCAAGTTTTGGATGGTTGAACTAAATTTGGCATGTGAAGTAATGTTGTGATATATAATTTTTTGTTTTTAAAGATAAAGTTTTGGATGGTTTAACTACATTTGGTATGTGATTGTGATATTTAATGTTTTTATTTTATTGGATAGTTGAACTACATTTGGCATGCGATTATGATATAATGTTTTGTTTTTAAAATTCAAGTTGTCGTTTCACAAAAAAAAAAGTTCACATGAATATACATAGAAATGATTTAAGTACATGTTTGAATATATGTTAAAATGATTGAAGAACAATACACACACACACACACACACACACACACACACACACATATATATATATAATCATAAGGTTCCATTTCCTCTTAGATGTGTCAAACAATCATAAAATTTTAAAATTTCATTCTAGAACATATATATCTAGTACGTGCGACATTTGTCATCAATGCACATAGAAAAACTACTTTCAGTTAATTACATTATAGAACATATATATCCATGCGTACAAAATTTTTCATCAATGCACATAGAAAAGCTACTTTCAGTTTATATTAAACTACAAATTACAAAACATGTACCATACATTTCGCATTCAAGAATGAATATTATAATTTAATTTTAATAGACACGCACATCTAAAAAAAAATTGTGCAACTTCAAAATTGCATTATATCAAATATGCTAGATACACAAATATGTACATTTTGTAGTAATGAAATTACGAAAAATTGTACCAGAGAATGTATGAAATCGTTCAGACTAGATAATCCAGACATGTGTATGTGTACACGTGTATAAATTACTAGTGTGCATGTACCAAAACAATGTACATATGCAAACACTTTCACAGATAACGTAACAAGGCAGTTCAATTTGTAGTTGAGTTCTGGAAGTTCTAAAACATAAATCTAAAGAGAAGAAATTGTTGGGAAGTTCAATAAAAAAAAATCCAATGGAACGTCACCTTCAATGATACGTTCATGATCATATTTTGACATTTTCCATTTCTTAATTTTCGTTTTCTTCTTTGATTGAAATTCTATCAACTTTATACGTGTTGCACACACCAAGTGACTATATTGAAAACTTATAACATCAGGTTCATAGTCTTGAAAGTAAAAAAAATCCCCACTTTGATTAGCTTGTCTAAAAAAATAACATTTCAGTATAATAGACCCTCTGTCATATGGAAACCCGTGATCATTATAGTTTTCTAATAATTTCATCTTTCATTCAGTGCAACGCATCAAATAATACTTCACATTTTCATCGTTGATAGTAGGTGCAATTACAACAAAAACATCTCCTGCACAATAAAACAATATTATATATTTAAATTTAGATCATAATTAACATGAAAAATTAACTTTAAAATTAATATACATGTACTTGATTTTATCATCTATTTCTAGATCTCTATCATTGAAAGGAATTCAAATGTTACCTTCACTAACAAGATCAGAAACTCAATCACCATCAGATGATATTATAGTCTCCTCTGATTAAATTTCTTCAAACATTGCAACGAACATTTTTCCCTTTGTATTTAGCTTTGTATGTTGCGAATATTTTACATACATTTTGTTTTCACAAACATAATTGGATTTTGTGTTGTCTATGCAAACATGATAAGAACAAGAATATTTTCTTTTATCCAATGCAAACACATTTGTGGACAACTTTGTTTTAATTGAATTAAATTTTTTAGTCCCTTTTATTGTTTCAACGTCACTTCCAATCGATCTATCTACATCTTCGACCCTAATATGCCAAAAAAACCTATATGGAAAATTCAAAGAAGAATACAAATATGATATCAAAATAAAATCAAAGATATCCATTGTGATAAATGTACACTGTTTAAAATTGGATATCCAATAAAAATTAAATTGAATGTACCTTCACACTTCCCTTGATCTGTTAGTCTCATGGCTTAGTGTAGTGATGCACCATGGAAAAAATTATTTAGCATCTAAAATTAGGTTTGTAGAGGTGTCCATTTGATGTCTTCGAAGTGCTCATTTTATGCATGCCCTTGCATTGTCATGTTCTCCTTTTCCATGACTAGTCTCAAATAAATTCCAATAATGTTTAATGTGGGTTTTCATATGAAGACATCACAACTAAAATAATGATTGTAAATATTTGAATGACCTACACATCCATCTGACCAAATCCAATGTTCATTGAATTTTATTCCAGGACTTTTCAAGGCGCCATCAATCTTTCCAAAATAGTGGTGTACAAAATATGTATCATTTGTACGATCGTCACTGATATAAAAGTGATATTCATTAATAACATGCCAATTTTCACTGGTTCTTTCTTTATGATCAACATTTTGTTCAGCATGTCTATATAGAATATGGACGAGCATGGAGACTTGGTCAGAATGATAGTATTCACTCTTAATTTATTTTGTGGAAAAAATGTGTAGTTTTCTGCAAAATAAATTACTAACAAAATGGTCCCTGGTGGAAAAAAATCATGGGTTTTTTTGAATTGCAAGTCCTTCCATCGAGCTCTATGGGAATTCTTGGTGTATTTAAAAATTTCTGCCTCAAACTTTCTTTAAAAAATTATCACAAATCTTTTTTCTTCTTGTAAATAGATTATGTTAGCACTTGTAGTAGTACCTTGAATCGATGTATGGATATATTTATATCTCTTCCATTTCACTTTCATGTTGTAAAATGATTGATCATTGATATCAGTATGATATTTGTTTTGAAATTTAGTCAAATTTCCACAATCATTGCATTTTTTACCACTAACACATTTATTTTCGTAAAATAATTCATGGATTTCTCTTCCACATAGAATTTGAGATATGAAATCACGGATAGTGGAGGGAGGAGTATAATATTTCCAAAATGTTCTATAAAAATTAAGGAATGTGTCATAATATAACTGAAATTCCACATGATAACAACAACAACAAGTTTCACGTACAGTGATAAGTTTTACATACCATGGTTTTTGTTGCACAAAAGCATTTATTGAGACATCAATTTCACAATTCACTTATTTGAACTTGTTGAACAACTCTACCTGCCTGGTGTCCAAGAAATGTTTTGGATGTACTTCATACTAATTTCGTGCTATTCTTCTTTTCATCACATCCCTTGCATTTGGCGAAACACGTGAATTTTTCATCAATATTCATATATTGTTTTTTAACATGTTCTCCAAGTATATATTTGTATGTTTGCCTACAAATATCTCTCCAACAAGTGAGTTCGTCATTTACATTTTTTTGCAACCGAAATTTCCGATGTTTGTGCAATTTTTTTTGTGAGGTTCCTAATTCTCGTGCCATAGATTTTACGAAGCGATTCTCTTTAGTACTTGATGAAACCACTGCCATATGTATTTCTCTACGTGCAATTGAAACATTTTTATGTCTAGATATTCTAATTGAATTTATAGCACTATTTATATTTTGTATCACATTTTCCTTCATTTTTTTATCTTTTGTTGATTTTCGAATACCCAATAAATTTGTAGCTTCCCTAATAATAGGAAACCTTTCAACAATGGGGCTTGAACTACCACATTTTCCTTTATGAATTACGTATCAAAAATGAAATTAACACGATATCATATAACATGGTTAGCTCTTTTATCTCCATATGTGTGAATGTCAACATTTTCTAACATCTCATCATCGATATTGATTTCATTTGTACATATTTGAATTAATAGTACATAATGAGTTTACATATTCAATTAATAAATAAATTAATAATTATGTATACTTTCAATAATACGTGCATGTGTTCAACATATATATATACCTCGTGATTCAATTTCTTCACTTGAATTGCTTTCAACATTTTCACCATCTTCAATCATTGGCTCAATATCTCTTTCATTTTCTCTTTCAAATTTGTGCATCTCATCATCAATGTTTTGAGGAATATCTCTTTCTGTTTACATTGCAAAATATTTTTCAAATTATTTCATCAAATAAAAATTAAGCTTCACATTTTACACTAGGAAAATTTTAAATATCAAATTTATAATATTTACATTTATATACTTGCTTCAACTTATAGTTGAGGTTGATTTTCCCCTTAAATATTTGAGCATTCTTCTCTCTTTTTTTTGTGAGATTCTCTCCCATGTTCTCTACGTTTCTCACGTTCTCTTGTTTGATCATATTTCCTCTTGCAATTCCTTCGATTTCCCGTGATAATTGAGTATGAAGTTCAAAAAATTTCCTTCAAAAATTTAGAAAAAAAATCAATTAAAAAAAACATCACAAAATATTTAATTAAAAAAAAAAAATCATTTTAAAAATTTTACAAAAAATACATACTTCAATCCAAAACACTTACTTTAAAAAATTTGAGAAAAAAATGTCTTATAAAAATGAAATGAAACTCAAAATATTTCCTTCCAAGTCCTGCAAAAAAAATTCATTTAAAAAATTAGACAAAAACTAATCTTAAAAAGACATTATAAAATATTTAATTCAACCCAAAACACGTACTCTAAAAAAATGTCACCTCAAAAAATACCTCCAAAAAATGTCCATTGAAAATTAAGCCCAACTTCTTATAAAAATTGACTTTAAAAAATACCTCCAAAAAATGTCCTTTGAAAATTAAGCCCAAAAAGCCTCTAAAAAAATATCACTTTAAAAATACCTCCAAAAAATGTCCTTTGAATATTAAGCCTAAAAAGAGTCTTTTCGAAATTAAGCCCAAAAAAAGTCCAAAAAATTTCTTTTGGAAATTAAGCCCAAAAACCTCGAAAAACAAAATACATTAAAAAAAAATGACCTATCAAAATTAACCCCAAAACCTCTAAAAACAAAATACTTTAAAAAACAATGAAGCCCAAAAACCATCCAAAAAATGTATCACATACCTCCAAGAAATGTCCTTTGAATGTTATGCCAAAAAGAGTCCTTAAGCCCAAAAAAATTATTTGCAAAATTAGACCAAATGAATAAATGTGCAGAAATATGCAAAAATAATGAATTCGTTTACGTCAATTTATATTGCCGCGAAACGATTTTTTGGAGGGGCTTCGTTGAATTTTCTGGCTAACGTAAAGTCAATTAAAATTTCTACCAAAATTTTGTAAAAAAATTGGCTGAACTTTTCTGTCATTAGACTCGATGGGCCGTTGGGGAAAAAAACAATTTGGTCGAACTTTTCTGAAAGTTCGGTCGAACTAACACGTCTGCAATTATGCAGAGCCGAGCTCTTAACACATTTCTTCAACTTTGGACTGATTAGACTCCATGAAAATTTGTGAATTAATTGTTCGAACTAAGAAAAGCATTTGCAAAATTCAATCCACTTTCAGGAATATAATTTTTATGGAATTCTATCAATATTTAATAATTTTAATTAATTTTGTAATAAAACAGGTGCAAAAAATTTCTGAAGGTCATTATGATTCAGTGAAATCAATATTACTTATCTTACAAAATACACTGTAAAAAAAATTGAAAAAATTATGGTGCATTACATTCGTCTATCTTCTGTAATGGGTAGTTTTTAGATTTTTAGTTTATAACTTATATGTTGACAAATTTTGTGCGCGTCGAAACATATTTAAAATGTGTATTTTTTTCTTATTGGATCAGTTCAAAAAATTCTAGTAATTATGATATGCGTTAATTGGTTTCGTAAATATCACGAAACCGAAGTAGACTCTGTCTAGATTGTTGTAACACATTTTGTTTCTCAAAAACACAAAGTTTTCCAAGAATACACCAGCGTGTATTAACATGATTTTTTATGAATCCTTTGACTGTTAAAAAACACACAATCAAAGAAACGCGAATTTGACATATCAAATGTGTATTAAAAAATTCCAAAAAATAAGTAATAGAAAGCTAATAAAATTTCTGACAACTTTTATTTTTATCATAAAATGAAATTCTAAACAGAAAATTTGTGTTGGCTTGCAGAAAGTTGAAGAAAGAAAAAAATGAACTTTTTTTCTCAAAAAAGGGAAAAAAGTGTAACTCAGCTTCACATTTTCACGAGTTAACTAATTACAACTCACAAATAATTGTAACTGGACCCCCTAAAATCATGGTATAACTCTACATGCGTCCTCTCTATCCTTCAAATTTAATTTCCTAAGCCAATTAAGTATTCCTGACTTAGTTAACTAATACTAGTTGTCATGACATGAAACTATAATTTCTCTTCCAATTTAATTAAGGGAAAATTAACTGAGAATCCCCTTGTTATCACTCCACGGGATCTCCAAGGTGGAGAAGAGACCAGCAAAGGTAACAAAAAACCAATATTTTTCCAAGTAGCTAGCACTACTAGGCAGGAGAGGCCTCTCTCCAATTGATCTCAGCCAAGATGACTGGATCAATAAGATATTAGGCTAGGTATATTATCACATGGGTTTGATTGATTGAATTTTTGAGGTGTTGGAAGGTGAATAGGTTACAGAATAAATTAGGTGAGGGAAAAAAAGGATCATAATTGCAGGGATCTGATGGACAAAGGTAGGTAAGTAGTTCAACATAAGAGGATATCTGATGAAGTGGTTTAGACTGCTATGGTTTGAGAAAAGAGCATAAGAAATATGAATTATTTTCTATTAAGAAGAAGATGAAACAAATTGTAGCTATTCCTCCAAAACATAGCATAAGCTTAATGAATTATGCCTTTCTGACTTAGGAAACAATTACATTCAGAAATGGAATAAAAATGAATTACAATACATTCATACATTTGCATAACATAAGAAGAAACAATTTCAAATCACTTTACCACAAGAATTCCATCAAAATAGCTGCAACTCAGTATGTTATTACTTGCCAAAAGTCTGATTACAAAAAGTGTTCCAAGGTCAATCCAACAACATCCAACCCTTGCTATCAGAAAAGAAGTGAATAATATAGACCAAAACTGATTCTCCCTAGATAAGGGGTCAAATCCCTGACTTGTGAAGCTGATCCATAAAGTGTTCAACTGGAAACCCAAAGACTAGGGATGTCAACAAACTCATCCCTAACTTTGGTGAAACTGATATATTTGTACCAAAAGTTCATTTTTAACCAAAGTATCTACCTCTAGTAACTGAAAGTGACATAATTACATTTACATGAATCAATTACATCAATAAAATCCATCAAATCCATTGACCAACTGAAAAAAAATCAAAATCTGGAAAATATCAGTGAACTAGAAAAAGTGTGGTGCTTGAAGCAAAAGTGCAGTGCCAAATTCAAGTTCAGTTTTGGAGGACTTGCTGTAGTCAAAATTGAGCCCAAGATAGCTCATTGGAAATCTTCTCTTACCTAGTTTCCAAAATTTCCCTTAATTTCTTAAAATGATGAAGTTAAGGCCCTCAAAGCGAAATCTACCAAGACTGGTGAAAATCACATCGCCAGCCTCAAAAATGAGGCAGAAAGGTGATTTGTTTGGTGTTTTTGGCCATTTATCCCTGTTAGAATGTCCACATTTGATGTGCCAATAGTAAAAATTTGAATTAGAGGGAATTATGAATCCAATGGTGGTGACCATTTTTCATTTGGAGGTTCTTAGGAAAAGTGCAATGCCCTAGGTGATGTGTTTTTTACAGGTGCATTGTGCTGAAAGTCTGTCAAAAAAATTTCAAAATGACGAAAACTGCAAAAACTTACCCAAAAACCTTCAAAATTGGTATATGGAGTGCTGATGAAGTGTCTCAAGCAATCAGGCAGGCATCAACAAGAATCTTAAGTTTATCCTCCTTTTGCTTTATTAGGGTTTGTTTGTATTTTTCCTTCAACTGCTTGAGATTAATGTTGCAGATCTTCAACTTCTTTGGCCTCTTTCATTGTAGCCCTACTAGATGACCCTATTTTTCTTTGACACATTGATGCTGGTGGTGGAATTGGTCTAGCAGGTTGAGGTGGTGGAGTAATGAAGACATCATTCTCAATGAAGGTCTCCCATGAAATTTTTAGCTGATTGAGATGATGAAGGACAATTATTTTGATTAGAGAGTGATGGAAGAGGTTGTTTATATGATGTTCATACTCTCTGTTTTGCAATATGTAGGACATCTTATTAATACTCCTATATAAATAGTGAGGGATGTTTAGAAATTTCACCCTAGTGAAATGCATGAGCAACCTGATGTGATAAGAATATATTCTGGAGAATCCGCCTTCAAAAATGAAATATTTCATGATGATATTCATCATGGGCAAAAATATATCAAGTAGGTGACTAAAATGAAAGACTTTCCTTTTGTCATTTTTGTACCGTGGCTTGAGAAATGGTTCATAATGTTGGGAATCTACATCTTTGGCCTTAAACCATTTTCATACACATTGGTTATCACTGTGGCTGCAGTAATAATATATGTGGAGATGGTGAAGGTTACTCCTACAATGGTTACTTGGTTGTCTTGGAGGTTAGAGATGAAAACTATGGTGAAATCAAGGTGACGTTGTACACTTTGGACCATCAATTGCTTGAGATTAACGTTGCAGATCTTTGACTTCTTTGGCCTCTTTCATTGTAGCCCTACTAGATGACCCTATTTTTCTTTGACACATTGATGCTGGTGGTGGAATTGGTCTAGCAGGCTGAGATGGTGGAGTAATGAAGACATCATTCTCGATGAAGGTCTCCCATGAAATTCTTAGCTAATTGAGATGATGAAAGACAATTATTTTTATTAGAGAGTGATGGAAGAGGTTGTTTATATGATGTTCATACTCTCTGTTCTGCACTATGTAGGACATCTTATTAATACTCCTGTATAAATAGTGAGGGACGTTTAGAAATTTCACCCTAGTGAAATTCATGAGCAACCTGATGTGATAAGAACATATTCTGGAGAATCCTTCTTCAAAAATGAAATATTTCATGATGATCTTCATCATGGGAGAAAATATATCAAGTAGGTGACTAAAATGAAAGACTTTCTTTTTGTCATTTTTGTACCGTGGCTTGAGAAATGGTTCATAATATTGGGAATCTACATAATTAGCCTTAAACCATTTTTCATACACATTGGTTATCCCTGTGGCTACAATAATAATATATGTGGAGATGGTGGAGGTCACTCCTAAAATGGTCACTTGGTTGTCTTGGAGGTTAGAGATGAAAACTATAGTGAAAGAAAGGTGATGTTGTACTCTTTGGACCATCTCACAGAAGTCAAAATGGCCCACATGTTTGAAGCAATTGATTGTCATGGGTGAGGCCAACAATTCTCTAGTGTTGGATGGCTCAAGCCTCAAAATCCTCCCTCCTTTGTGGTGTCTCCTTTCCTCTATTTCCTCCTCCATAGTATTTGTCTTGTTTTGAAACCCTAGGGAAGGGGGAGGGAAAGGGGGTAGGATAGTAGGGTTAGGGAGTTAGGATAAGTGTAGAAAAAATTAGAGAACTGGGGAATGGAGTTAGGGAGCTTAGGGAAGTGGTGGGGGATAGAAAAACTTAGGGAGAAAGGGTAGGGAATTTTATTACAGGGATATGGTGTGGCTGCTTCAGAAAATGCAGCCTAGGAGTAGGGTTTTAAGAAATGGGACTTGGGAATAAGAGATAAGGTGATGTAGGGATAAGGGGAGTAATTCTGGAGTGTGGGAAGGGAAAATAGGGTCTATGGGAAACAATATTTTCCTGCAATGGTGAAATCTAGGATTATTTGCTCAAAAATTGAAATGGTGAGCGAGGAAAGTTTTCACTATGAATTTTAAATTACGAAGTGAAAGGAAGGATTGGAGAGGTGAAAATTACTTATAATTGACTGAGGAAACCCTTTCTTGATGATTGGACCACTTGCATAGAATATTTGAAGCTATGGGAGAAATTTGGAAAAATCTTAGTGCTTGAATTAGCAGTGCAGTGCCTCCTAGGTAAAAGTGCAATTCCTTAAGCAGGAGCACAGTGCCCTCTATGTCAAAAGTGTAATGCCTCAAGAAGGAGCACAACGCCTTCCAAAAAACACGATATTCTTGCTCGAAATTTGATTTTTGACTTTCAGAGTTTGAGAGCTCAATGCATGAGGATAAAAATGAGTTTCTCTTTGGTCTTTGATGGCCCTTTATAATTGATTAAATTTCATAAATTGGCTTTGGGACCAACATTTCCCTTTGAACTCAACTTCAACATTGCAATTTTACCTTTTGAACTTGATCTTTGGATTTGATCTTTTGGTGGATTTGGAACACTATGACTCTTAGAACATTGACTTATTTGGCTGATGGAACCTTGAGTATGCAACTACCTTGGAACCATGAGAACTTATTACATTTTTATGAAACATAAAATTACATATTGAATTGAAACTAAATTTACAATTCAAACTTTCATAATAAAATGTGATTATTGTAACTCTTTTACTTGTTGGTCTTTTATGCATGCAAATGGTGATTTGATAGATCTTCAAAACCCTAAGACCTAATGGAGACTATGACTGAATGAACTTCATGATGAAAATAAAAAAATGATGATGACAACCCATGACTGATGTAAACTCAGTAAAGTGGTGAAATGAGCCAGTTTGTAATGAAATTTCTGAAAAGAGTGAGGTTTGACCTAAATATGCACCAAGTGACTAAATTTTTGCATGATGATCTAATGGAATGACAAAATTTTTGGAATGGGACCCTTAACATGACATGAAAGAGTTTATTTGATCACTGGTGGAAGGATGAAAGTACTGACACTAACACCCCCTTTGGGTGCCATTTCTTGATGTCATTTCAACACAAAAACTCTTTTTATAGCCAAAATTGAAAGCCCACTTCCCTAATGTTAATTTTTAAAGTTTATTATTTTATTTTATCAACTTTTTACCTTCTCTTGGAGTGTTTAGAGAGGTTATGTTTAGGGTGACGAAGACATTTATGACTTAGTGATATTTTTTCCATCACTTCGACTCCATGACCACTGACCTATCATGGCAGGTATCATATTCTGAACCTGCATATATGCTAAGACATATCACTTTTCCTTTTAATTATGCATCCTGACCTCATAATGTGATATTTAGCCATAGGTTCAACCCCATTATATTCCATTTTTTTAACCCTTCTCACTCGATGTTTTGTAAAATTGTAACATAGTGGTAGAGCCTTTCCTTCCATGGGTTGTTTAGTTAGATTCGTGCTAGCATATGTTTCCTATGCTGCAAGAATTATGTAGGCTTGGGATTCCTCTTTAGTACCACCCTAACTTTTCATTGAAGCCTCATTCTTCTTCTTCTTCACTATTTATCTGGATTTATACCCTATAAGATCCCATGTTTTGAGTTGTGTTATTGCATTTCATATTGACTACTTGTACCCCCTTTGGCCTTAAGCTGACTTCATTTGGACTCCTGTGTAAGCTAATTTTGACAATGAATTTTATGCATGTTGAAACAATGCATTCATTAGCCTTTGCAACTTGACACCCTTTTATATGGATGGAACGAACCCTAAGTGTCGATGACTAGCATCCACCACCTTGAATTGAGCATAGAAATGTTCTAGTCCCAAGAACTAGTGCACTTTCCCTTGATACTCGTTCTCTCCACTGCATTATAAGAATTGTTTTATTTATTTTTAGGATTTAAGTATTAAAAAGATAAAAATAAATAAATATTCCAAAAAAAGATATGGAACAAGATAGTTTCTTCATAATGTGATGAAAACAAAGCGGCCTTGAACAAAGCACTTAAAATGAGTATCTTCTCCATCAGGATCAGACTTAGTTTTACTTTAGGGAAGCCACAACCTTTTTCTTGAGCCTAGCCTTTGCAACTTGACACCCTTTTATGTGGAGGGAACAAACCCTAAGTGTCGATGACTAGCATCCACCACCTTGAATTGAGCATAGAAATGTTCCAGTCCCAAGAACTAGTGCACTTTCCCTTGATACTCGTTCTCTCCACTGCATTATAAGAATTATTTTATTAATTTTTAGGATTTAAGTATTAAAAAGATAAAAATAAATAAATATTCCAAAAAAAGATATGGAACAAGATAGTTTCTCCATAATGTGATGGAAACAAAGCGGTCTTGAACAAAGCACTTAAAATGAGTATCTTCTCCATCATGATCAGACTTAGTTTTACTTTAGGGAAGCCACAACCTTTTTCTTGAGCCAGTCCTCCTCCGGTTGGTTATCTTTTCCAATCATATGGAGTGTTTTTCAATGCCTCCTATATTACAAACATGTACAAAGTTATTTTATGTTTCCATGAGGTCACATCATGTCATGATTTTTTTCAAGGGAAGTAAACCCTTTGTCAGCCATAGCATGTCTATCAAGTTATTCTCAATATCAAATCGGAAACATGGTCCTTCACCTTTGTTGGTTAAGAAGGTCCCCATCAAATTCCTACTGGAGGGTCTACTCGTATAGACTCTGATAAATTTATCCTAGAGTATACCTAGAGTTTCACTCTAGCCCTATTTACATCATTGATAGGTGACCTTGTGCTCAACATTGATCAACATTATGGGTATTTGACTAAGTGGTTTCCCTTTCGTTCGACCTCAAATTACATTATCACACATCGGGATTCATGGAGTACCTTGGTTTCCATTTGACCCTATTTGTGGAGTCCTCGCCTCAGTGTCAGCTTTCATTATTGGTTGGTTTAGAGGATTTTTTTCATGCGCTAGATACATCTTGTGTATGTTGGAAATGTACTTCCAAATGGTTTCTTCATCTCTCTTCATCTGATTTTTTTCAAATTATTGGCCTGTAGGGTACACTCGCACTGGTTGATGTGGGTTGCCTTAATGCCTTCCTTCTAGCGGATCGTTTCCCATTGAATCCCACTAATCACTCTGGGAACAAGGTACATAGTCATTTTTTCAATACCTTATCGTTTACAGTCACCATTGATAGACTCCTTCGCTATCGACACTGAGAATACATCAACATATCCTCATTAATTAATTCTTTCAAGTGTTCGACTTCAACACATCTATTCACACTTATTAGAATGTACTTTCGTACCTTGACACTCATTATCATTATTGGTGAGGTGTATCACATTTGTTAATGGTATAAATCAATGACCGGTAATCAAATGATTTCTCACATGGTCGAATTCAGCTCATTTATTCCCATAGTGTAGAAATGTACTATCTTTTGTCAGTGAAGACCTCAAGTTGTGTCATCATCTTGGTTCACTTGAAAACTCCTTCATTTTTCTACTAGTGGCACCTCCCACCTTTATATGTTGTAATATTTCATAACAACATCTTATATGTTGGCACTCGAGTTTATGTAGCACCACTATTCCATCTATATGCCTTGGTGCTTTTATGAGGATCAATTATGCAACATCATTGATCATACTCGAGGAAATCATATATCTAAAAACCCCACTATCTTCTTTTACGTAGTATATCATGGATCATGACACAATTACATGAAAAGCTCCAATCCAAGAGCTCTCAGTACAATAGCTAACTGTCTCACAATGTCATACAAAAATTGGCAAGTTCCTTAGCCAATTTATTGTCTCCAGACAGCCTGTCTCCACTATGCAATCCCAGCTGATAGAAATCCCTGAATGAATGGAATCATGCTTGCCTTGACTATGAAATCCTCATGGGAACATCTCAATTGGGTCTCCACTGGATCTGACATGCATGTAGTTAATAGTAGTAAATATTCAGTTGCATGTGAGGCCACTGATTGTGAATTAATTAATAATTAATTCTCTTGATTTCTCACTAGTGTTTCTTCAGTTACAACTAGCACAACTGAGTTTAACTCACTTAAATGAGTTAAACTACTTTCCAAATTTCATAACTACACTTCCAACTCTCTTACAACTTCGAATCACTCAGTTACAAATAATTCCACTTGGATGTCCCACCAACCAACCACTTAACTCAAAATTCCTATAGCTAACTGATTTTCCACTTCAGTTAACTATTTCCAAGTACTCATTAAGAATAGATTATTTTTTATTGTGCAACTAATATTAAGGGATAATAATATTCAACATGCATCTATAAATATACATGAAATCTATAAATAGAACTTGCACATACATCTATAAATATATCTCATCTATAAATATAATTTGCTCATGCATATATAAATAGACATCCACCTAAAAATAGCCCGAGGCTCCATCCTAGTGTAGGTGCATGATTTTCACTAGGATCTTCTTGTTGAATGTCAACACTCCCTCTCAAAAGGAAAGGGATTATCCTTCACCCCGATCATGTCTCTATGGTATTCAAATTTTCTCCTGGTGAGTGCCTTCGTCAGAATATCTGCATCCCAATATTCCATAGGAATGTACTGAAGCAACATGATCTTCATCTGCATACAATCTCTGATATAATGATACCAAATATCTATATCCTTAGATCAATCATGAAATAAAGGATTAATCGATAGTTTAATGCAACTCTGATTATCACAATGAATCACTATCGAATCTAAATGAGAACCAAACAAACCAACCAAGATCTTTCTCATCCAGATAGCCTCACATGCAGCTTGAATCGTTGCCATGTATTTCACTTCCACTGAACTGAGTGCCATGGATCTCTGCTTCCTGTTGTACCAAGAAACAGTTTTAGATCCAATGCTAAGGATCCCCCCTGGTGTGCTCTTTCTATCCGATGGGCTACCTTCCAAATCTGCATCTGTGAATCCTTAAAACTTCACCTCATCTATCTTTCTATACCATAAACCATACTCAGATGTGACCCTTAGGTATCTCAGGACATTCTTTCCCGCCTTCAAAAAGAGCTTGGTAGGCTTAACCATCACTTGACTTAGCTTTTTAACAGCATAGAAAATTTCTGGCCTTGTTTTCACTAGATACATTAGCGAACCCACTAACTATCGATAGACAGTAGCATCCACTACCTCTCTAGAAGTAGCATCCTCTTTCCTCTAGTTTCCTAGAAGAGGAGTATCCATGGGTTTATATCCTTCCATGTAAAACTTACCTGGTATCTCCCTTGCATACTTTCCTTGAGACACAAAACGTTCACCATCTTGATGCCATATTTCCAATCCAAGGAAATAATGAAGGATGTCCATATCCTTCATCTCGAACTCCTTTGCAAGGTCCTCCTTACATGAGTGTATTAGCTGCTCACCACATGTCAATATTAAATCATCAACATAAATAAAAATGATTAAAAGCTTACCCTCCACCACAATTTGGTATAGGTTTGCATCTGCTTCACTTTTGATGAAGCCTAGTCTGGTGAAATAGTTGTCTATACGAGTGTACCAAGCACGTGGTGCTTAATTCATCCCATACAACGCTCTTTTCAGTCGGAACACATGCGACTGATTGTTGAAGATCTAAAATCCTTCAAGCTTCTCTATTTACACCTCTTCCTCACTAATCCCATCGAGAAACATAGTCTTCACATCCATTTGATGAATGCGCCAACCCATCTACGCTGAGAGATCAAGGATGATCCTTATGGAAGAATACCTTGTGACAGGTGCAAAGTTTTATTCATAATCTATCGCCTCGATCTATGAGAAGACCCAGGCAATAAATCCGGCCTTGTATTTCTCAGCACTCCCATCAACAACATGCTTTACCTTGTAGATCCATCTCGAACCTACCACTGATTTATCAACCGGCATTGGAAAAATTTCCCAAGAAATGTTTTTTACAATGGAGTCATACTACTCCACCATTACATCTACCCATGTGGGCTCCTGCACTACTTCCTGAAAGGAATATGGCTTATTAATAATACATTTTCCCATGAGATCCATGTATCCAGCAAATTGGTCAGGAGATTGTCTTTGTCTATGCTGTGAAGTAGGGGCTCCTAAATTTTGTGTAGCATCAAGTCTCAGCCTATCAACTTCTATGGTATGCATTCTGCCAATTCTAATGGTTGGATCTACGTGAGTGGACCCCTCCACTCCATGAAACTCCTCCCGTGGCTGATCCACATCTAGAGACTCATCTTTGGGAACCAATAGTTCCCCCTCCACATGCAAGTCCAGCTCCCTCTCAAGCGACAATCACATCTCTTTCCCCTCATTGAATTTTATATCCCGTCGCACCATAGTCATTTGACTATTTGGAAAGTACACACGATAATTATGGAGTGTTTTTGTGTACCCAAAAAATATCCCAACTTCAGCAGTTGGCTCCAACCTCTTCCTGGCGTCCTTGGTCACATGCACATAAACAGATCAGCCAAAAATCTTAAAGTGTGAGACATCTGGTTTCTTAAGAGTGAAAGCTTCTTCGGGTGTACTCATGCCAACTACTCTATGAGGAAAATGATTTTTCACATAAACCGTAGTATAGCATGCTTCCGTCCACAAACGCATTGGTAGGCCCTGATCATGCAACATCGCTCATGTTGCACCCATGATCATGATGTTCTTCCTCTTCGTGACCCCATTTTGCTGTGGGTTATGAGGCGCTATGATATCTCTTCAAATTCCTTCTTTGTTGCAGAATTTATTGAATTCGTTAGAGATGTATTCTCCACCATTATCACTCCTCAAAGCCTTCACTTTCCTCCCCGAGTCTTTCTCCACCAATGCCTTCAACTCATAGAAATTTGAGAATGTTTGATCCTTCTTCTTCATGAAGAAGATCCAGCATTTATGAGAAAATTCATCAACAAAAATACCATAGTACTTATGTTTTGTTTTTGAAGCAACCAAGAATGGTCCACACATGTCTATGTGAAACCTCTCAAGGATCCCTGGAGCATGGTTCTCCTTTTCATGAAAGGTGAACTTTAAATACTTCCCCATGGTGCAACCCTTGCACTGATCTAATTGAGCAAGTGTTCCCATTTGAATTCCAGTAGATATTTTCTACATGACTTTCAAGGCTCCATGATGAAGATGGCCCAATCGCTTATGCCATAATTCACCCTCATCTAGGCTCACCACTTTTTCTGCCTTGCCCATCATGGCAGCACATCCATCTACCTCCAGCTTGTAGAGATTCTTAACTAGAATCCCTATCCTCTTGGCTTGACCCATTGTTTTATGTCACAGGAAATCTTTTCCATCACTTAAAACAACGTCATAGCCTCTGTCCTCCAACATTGCAACTGAGACCAAGTTTTTCTTCAGACCTGGAACATGCATAACATCTTTCAATTGAAATGGTTTACCTGATTCCCTCTGAAAGGTAATGGTACCAATGCTAGTCATACTATATTGTCCATCGTCACCCATCTCTATATGCATCTGAAGATATTTTTCCTCAAAGTCCCTGAAAATCTCCTTATCTCCCGTCATGCGCCACTATCCAAATACCAAACTAATCCTAATGCACCTAACACCATGCATGGAATCAAGGAGAATTCACGTTCAAATTTCTAGGCAAGGGTCTCACCAGCTGCAGCTCCAACAAACTTCTTATTCTTCTTCTTCTTCTACGGATAGTTAGTAGCAAGATGCCCATATTCGTGTCAGTGAAAACACTTCACCTTGGACATATCCAGCTTCTTGCCTTTAGACTGATATTTAGAATGGAATTTCTTCCCCTTCCCCTTCTTCACCTTAGCAGCCAAAGAAAAATCTTCTTCATCATCATGCTTTGTTGAAGGTCCATCTCTGGTGTTCCACCTAAACTCTTCCTGGCCAGATCCAACCATAGTTGTTCCCAATCTGGCAATTTTTCCTGTTCGCTGACAGAGTCTTCATAACTATGGCAACTCTTACGAAGTCCCAAGAGAGCCCAGCTTACCAAATCATCATCGGCAATAGTTATTCCTACACTCTCGAGTTCATACCAACATTGGAAAAACTTCGTGAGATACTTTGGAATGTTGTCGCCCTTTTCCATCTTGATCTTCCTGAGGTTATCTTTGAGCACAATTTCCTATGGTTGTTGCTACTTTGGAAAATATCCTTCAAAGCCTTCCACATAGCATATGTTGTGGCTTTCCCATGGAATATTGAGACAATATGGTTTCGTACTCCCTCCAACTAAATCTTCCTCGCCTTTTCCACTTTCTTTTTCCATGCATCAAGTAATACAACATCTGTCGAAGTAGGCTTAGGAACATCACTGTTAATGAATTCCTTCAAGCCTTTATCTTCGAGCACTCCCTACATCCTGTCCTTCTAAGAAATGTAGTTCGATCTGCCCTAGATTTTATACTCTAACCTCAAGCCATTTAAATCCATTTCAATGTTAACTCAACTATAGCACCAAGAAATTATTTCTGCACATTCGAATTATTTCCACCAACAAACTCATCTCCCAATTCAAAGTTGCAATCTCCTGTGCTCTGATACCATGTAGAAATTTAATACAAGATATGTATTGCTTGGATTATTGATTTGAAATTGTGAGAAAAAGGTATTTCTTATACAGAGATTGATATTAGGGGGCTTTTACTGGTTATTTCACCTTTACTAGAAAGGCTGAAACCAGAAGGTTCTGGCCCACAAACTGGCTCTGCCTAAAGAAATAAAATGTAAACACTGAAATCGATCTGATAAATGAAAGTATTTATTTATGTGCAAAGTATTCATTAATCAAAATTTTATGTGTGAATAAGCAAGTTCAAGTATTCTGCAAATGAATTAATGTGGTTTGAAGTGAAACTAATGAGTTATGTTCACTGTATAAGCCTGATTGGGAAAAGTGTACTTATGAAAAGTTACTATTTAATGTAGCAGAATCTGAAATTTAACAGCAAAAATGCACAGCATAACAGTAAGCATTTGTTTAAGCATTTCACCCCTCTCTTGGGCTACCTCTGCTGGGTCCAAAAGCCTCTAATTAGGCTTTTCCCTTTTTCATTAATGCTCAAATTAAGAAATACACTATGTAGAAATCCTCAAAAGGAAAAATAAGCTGCAAATTCAGAAACAGAGGACTGAAATCAGTATAAATCGACTATTCATTCACCTCCAATGGATGAGTATAGTCCAACACAACTGATCTTTCATTAGGCCCTGGTGGCTTCACAACCAAAATCACTGGTAAAATCATTGATAGAGCACCCTGATGGCTCTGAAACCTATCCCAACAGCTCCAAAATTCTTCAATACCCAAAAATCAAAAAAAGAATTGTCCCAAATGGACTTCTCTAGCCAAATTTATGGCTAACTGAAGTTTGCCCAATGTCACCTAGAAAAACTCCACTAAATGTGGAGAACTGCCAGTTAGCGCCGAAAAAATAGGAGGCGGGTGCTAAAATTAGGGTTTCTGCCATTATTTCTGCCAGTGGGAGGGGGCTTAAGTTAAGGGCCTTACCGCAGAACCTCCGACCTATCTTAGAGTTAAAAGCGGGTTCATTAATGTTCCAACCATATAATATAACAATCCATCGAGATTCATGTGACATCGTCCCACGTTTTTGGGCCTGCCCATACATAAACAATGTTTAAATACATATTGGTGCCATTATTAAAACAAACAGCACCGTGGCCCAACGGTTAGACCGCTCCGTTGGCATGGCCCCGACCCGGTTTCAAATCTTGTTGCGTGCAAACAAATTTTGATATGCCATTTCGTTTGGACCTTAGGGCCACGTGGCAGCCTCCGGTCTGGCCACGTGGCGCCTTTTCATTGGCTGCCACTAGAATATTCCACAAAATATTTTCTTGAATATTCCATGGAATATTCCCAGAATATTCTGTGGAATATTCTTTTTTTAATAAAAATATTTTTTTCTAAAGTCAAATTTGGACCATTTTTTAATTGAAATTGGCAAACTTCAAAACTGAATATCTTCCTCATACGGCGTCAGTTTTTAGTGTCATTCACGTCTACAGGATAATTTTTCCGAGCTCTTTTCAGTCGATCTATTTTGGACCAATTCTGAGCAACTTAATTTTTTAGCATTTTTCTACAAGAGAACTGATCTCCTGATCACACCTCCCAAATGGGAATATTTTGGACCCAAAAATCTCTCTAATTACTGAAACTAATGATGTGGAGACTGATTCTCCACTCTTCCACCGTTGAAAAACTGAAATCTACCCGATTTCATCAAATGAAGCTTTTGAGAAAATGATAATCTATCTCTGGAATCAACTGATCGGCCATTGCTAAGATTGACGGAGTCATGATGCAAATTATTAAAATTTGCAGAACAACAATTGTAATCTGCAGAAAACAAAATTTTTCTACAATGATCAAAATTCCTAGAAGACTTAAAATAACTTTCACCTTGCAAATTGTTCCCATGGAAAATTCTACCATTCTGAAACCAACTTTTTCCCATGCTGAATGGTGTGTCCTCCTTGCTTGCATTGCTTTGTTTTGACACTTCATTCACTGCATTGACTGAACCAAAAGGTAATTTGTGCAACATAACATCATCTTCTTTTAAAGACAAACTGTTATCAAACTGAGACAAATCATTAGCAACATCATAAAAAGGCGAATGCTCAAAATCTGGTCATTTCAACATTAACAAAGTTACACTTTGACTTCCATTAACCAGTCTTTTCAATTGAATTGAATGGAGTAAAGAAGATTCCAGCTTCTTCTTGTTAGCTCTCACAATGTACTCTTTACCATCTTTGAACAAGTGATACTTGTTTTCATGGCAATGAAAGATAGCCTTCCTGTCAAATAAATAAGGACTTCCCAAAACAATACCTGAGATATCAAGCGACACCACATCGAGTTCTACTCTGTCAATAAAGTGTGCAGTTATTGCAAAGTGCAATATGCACTTCCTTGAGACTTGTAAATTGGCATCCTTGCATATCCATCCAAGTGGATAAGGCTTCGGATGTGGAATGGTCTCAAGTTTAAGCTGCTTGACCAAGTCTTCAGATTTAAGATTCACTTGTGACCCACTGTCAAATAGTGTGTCAATTTTGGTATGTTTTGAAATTACCCTCACATGGAAAAGCTCTATTCTCCTCTTTTCTTCATGAGTATCTTTGTGAAAATTCAAAGAGCTAGAACTGGGAATTGTGTCTTGCACCACTTCTTTCCCCTTAATGTTCTTTAAAACCATGGTGATGCTTTTTGTCTCATCTCCTGAGTCTGACCCTAAGTCTTGCTCAATCGTTGCTACAGTTTTCTCCTTTTCTTTGGTCTTATTTTTATTCTTGTATTTTTCTGGTTTTAGTTCAGGATGAAGCTTCCAACAATGATCTTCATCATGACTTGTCCTCGAACAGTTCTTGCAAAATAATTTTCCTTTTTCTTTTCTTGAATTTGGAACTCTCGTCTTTCCTTTGTTTTTGAAATTACTATCCTCATCAAAAGTATTCTTTCCTCTAGCTTCTAAATGTGTAGCCTGGACACAGACTTCATCTAAGCTGGTAGGATTGAACATTAGAATAGTATGTTGTAGGTAATTGTGCAAACCTCTTATGTATTTCAACAAGGTGTCTTGACTTTGTAAGTCTACTCCAAGTAGAAGTGCTCTCCTTCTAAACTCTTGGGTATAATATTTCACATTTTGACCCTTAAGTTGCCTAAAATTTTTCCAATTCATGATTGCTTTCTAAATATGAGCAAGAGAATAAAATTGCTTCTTAATAGCAGTAATAAACTCATTCCAAGTTAGAGTTATCTTACCATGCTTTTTAATTTCCTCCCTGGTCTTGGCTTCCCACCAAACCAAAGCTGCTCCATCCATTCTCAAAGAGGCTAATTTGATTTTTGTTTCATCATCATGCAAATTCTGAATCCTTAGATAGACTTCTAGCTATCTAATCTAGTTATCCAATTTTTCTGCATTCACATCACCATTAAACATCGGCAACTCAAACTTCACATCAAGCTTTAACAAAGGATTTTTAAGAGATGTTTTTGTTTTGTGTGATTGATTAACAAAAGTTGAAGAGGATGATGTGGAGGAAGAGGATGACGATGGAGATGGTGGATCACCATTTCCTCCATTCCCTTTCTTAGACTCATCTTTGTATTTCTTCCCTCCTGAAGAATCTCCTTCTTCTTTTTGGTTTCTAGACCCTTCTCCAGCAATCCTATCATTTCTCTCCTGGTATAGGATCCTAACCATCTCAGTCATGTCCAAGAAAGCTTTTCTAAAGACTTTTTCTTCTTCCTTGGGATCCATTTCCTCATGTACTTCTCCTTCTCTGGAAGACATGTTTGTGGTTGATTCTAAGGTTAATGAGGATGAAATGGAAGGTGGATATAATGGCACCCTAGCCCTCCTTGGTTGAGGATTAACTTGTTCTCTAACCAATTGACCTTCCCCTCTTTTCAATTTCAGCCTACTAAGCATCCAATTTTGCAGAATAACACAATCTTCTTGTACAAATTTCACAAAATCTTAAGAAAAACCTAGATCTCTGATACCAATCTGATCTGAAATTGTGAGAACAAATTATTTCTTATACAGAGATTGACAGTAGGGGGCTTTTACTGGTTATTTCACCTTTACTAGAAAGGATGAAACCAAAAGCTTCTGGCCCACAAACTGGCTCTTCCTAAAGAAATAAAATGTAAACACTGAAATCGATCCGATCAATGAAAGTATTTTTTTATGTGAAAATTATTCATTAATCAAAATTTTATGTGTGAATAAGCAAGTTCAAGTATTCTGCAAATGAAGTAATGTGGTTTGAAGTGAAACTAATGAGTTATGTTCACTGTATAAGCCTGATTGGGAAAAGTGTACTTATGAAAAGTTATTGTTTAATGTAGAAAAATCTAAAATTTAACAACAAAAATGCATAGCATAACAGTAAGCATTTTTTTAAGCAATTCACCCCTCTCTTGGGCTACCTTTGCTAGGTCCAAAAGCCTCTAATTAGGCTTTTCCCTTTTTCATTAATGCTAAAATTAAGAAATACACTATGTAGAAAGCCTAAAAAGGAAAAATAAGCTACAAATTCAGAAACAGAGGACTGAAATCAGTATAAATCGACTATTCATTCACCTCCAATGGATGAGTATAGTCCAGCACAGCTGATCTTTCATTAGGCCCTGGTGGCTCCACAACCAAAATCGCTGGTAAAATCATTGATAGGGTGCCCTGATGCCTCTACAACCTATTCCAACAGCTCCAGAATTCTTCAATACCCCCAAATAAAAAAAAAATCGTCCCAAATGGACTTCCCTAGCCAAAGTTATGGCTAACTAAAGTTTTCCCAGTGTCACCTAGAAAAACTCCACTAAATGTGGAGAACTGCCAGTTAGCGCCGACAAAATAGGAGGCAGGTGCTAAAATTATGGGTTCCACCATTATTTCTACCAGTGGGAGGGGGCTTAAGTTAAGGGCCTTACCGCGGAACCTCCGGCCTATCTTAGATTTAAAAGCGGGTTCATTAATGTTCCAACCATATAATATAACAATCTGCCAAGATTCATGTGACCTCATCCCACGTTTTCGGGCCCACCCATACATAAACAACATTTAAATAAATATTGGCGCCATTTTTAAAACAAATAGCGTTGTGGCCCAACGGTTAGACCGCTCCGTTGGCATGGCCCCGACCCGGTTTCAAATCCTATTGCGTGCAAACAAATTTTGATATGCCATTTCATTTGGACCTTGGGGCCACGTGGCGGCCTCCGGGCTAGCCACATGGCACCTTTTCATTGGCTGCCACTGGAATATTCTGCAGAATATTCTATGGAATATTCTTTTTTTAATAAAAATATTTTTTTTCTAAAGTCAAATTTGGACCATTTTTTAACTGAAATTGGAAAACTTCAAAACTGAATATATTCCTCATACGGCATCGGTTTTCAGTGTCGTTCACGTCTACAGGATCGTTTTTCCGAGCTCTTTCCATTCGATCTAGTTTGGACCAATTCTGAGCAACTTCATTTTTGAGCATTTTTCTACAAGAGACTTGATCTCCTGATCAATTATCCTAATCTAACAATTATATGCCACTATTAAATACAAAATTGCGTCTACAAAATCTTTCCAGAATTTAAAGCACAATCGCCAATAGCAATATCATGAAGAAAGATCACTCACACATAACAAAGATAATTTACTTGGGAAAATCATATAGCTAAAAACCCCATTATCTTCTATTATGTATTATATCATGGATCATGAAAAAATTACATACAAAGCTCCAATCCAAGAGCTCTTAGTACAATAGCTAATTGTCTCACATTGTCATACAAAAATTGTCTAGTTACTTAGCCAATTTACTATCTCCAAGTAGCTTGCCTCCACTACGCAATCCTAGCTGATAGAAAACCCTGAATGAATGGAATCATGCTTTCCTTGACTTCCAAATCCTCATGGGAACATCTAATGTGTGTTTGGTTGCATGTGTGCAACTGATAATGTCACAATTGCTATTCAATTGATCCCTTTCATCTACATCTCAATTGGGTCTCCACTAGATTTGACATGCTTGTAGTTAATAGTAGTAAATCTTCAGTTGCGTGTGAGGCCTCTGATTCTGAATTAATTAATAATTAATTCACTTTATCTCTCACTAGTGTATCTTAAGTTACAACTAGCACAAGTGAGTTTAACTCACTTAACTTAGCTAAACTACTTTACAACTTTCATTACTACACTTCCAACTCTATTACAACTTTGAGTCACTCAGTTACAACTATGTCCACTTGCATGTCCCACCAACCAACCACTCAACTTGAAATTCCTGTAGCTAACTGATTTTCCACTTCAGATAACTATTTCAAAGTGCTCATTGAGAATAGATTATTTTTTATTGTCCAACTAATATTAAGGGATAATAATAGTCGACATGCATCTATAAATAGACATGCAATCTGCTATATCTCAAGAAACAATCCCTTGGTTGTGGTAAGGAATCATTGCTTAAGACATTTTGTAAATGTATGTCACAATTATAATATCAAATGGCCTCTTTTTAACACCTTTGGAACCTAATTATTTAATACACTCAATAATTTGATATAATGAAAGCCTTCACAATGGCATAAATTGTTGATATCTGAATGAAATGAAAAGAAGAACTGTAAAGGAAACTTGAAGTGATATGCTAAGAAACAAAATATATCACTTTTAAGTTTCAGAAGAAATTCATGGAGAGAGAGGAAACTCAAAATAATATGTTACAAACACAAAATCTATTAATTTAAAGTATCATCAAGATTTTGTGAGGAAAGAAGAGATGAGGTAAAGGAGAAAAAATTAAGGTTGTTTAACTCTTACTTACAGACATAATTAAGACATCGACTGCTACATTATTTCACTTCATTCAAAGAGGAATAAACACAGAGTGAAACTGGAAAGACATATCAACATCAACAGTTGCAGGAAACTTGATCTTTTTTCATTTATTTCTCAGAAAATTTAGTACCAAATTAACAATCCTCCAGAGGTCCAAAACTCAGAACTTACTTTCTTTATTTCTATCTATTTAAATACATCACGGTGGTTCGTAACTCCTAAAATTATTGAAACTATTCGACTACCTAAACTGTTAATATTACTTGTACATAATTGAGAAAAAAAATTAAAATTGGAAATATTGTTCATTTTGTTGAATCTGATGTTGTTGATGCGTCCTCCCGAAGTGCCAAGGTGTCCTTTTTGGTTATGATGTAGTGGTTGTATAGCTCTATAACGACGCCTCAGTGTCGGAATCTTCCTATTCCCGTGTGCTTCAAATGATGTCAATCATTTCACCTGCTACACGAATCTACCTCTTATCCTTTGATCTGTGTTGAGTCACTTACCCGATTTTTTCTGCTGCATTCTGCCTATTTCTTCATAAAATGGTGGATAACCACATAAGCCCGGACTTGAAATCCTTTATATTTCATCTTGGAACCACATGGCATCCATTCCAACATCGCAATTCGCATTTCACTCTCTTTAACGTTTCCTTAGTGTTTACCTTTTAAAACATGCAATGTGCGCTATGCGATCGAGTCCCACCTAGGATTGCACTTCAGCAAACCAACACCACCACATCGTACATCGCACTTTAGTGATTATAACACTTACCCTTCACCCTTAACTTTTAAAACTTGCGTTGTGCGGTATGCGAGCCAGGGCCACATCTTCTGCCACGTCAGCTTGCCACGTTGCACTACACATTTCGTTGACTTTAAAATTTTCCTTAACACTTATATTTTAAAACCTGCGATGTGTGTTATGTGATCGGGTCCCACCTAGCATTGCACGTCGCACTTCAGCAACTTTATCAATTACCTACCGCGCTTATCCTTTGAAACTTGTGATTTGTAGTTTATAGTTTAATCTTCGTCATCTATCTCTCCTCTCCAGTTCTACGCTTTGATTCCGACCATCCATTTTTCCCTTTGCGCCTCCTCCAAAACTCTAAGTGTTTAAGGGAAATTAACCCTTTCTCTGCCTTCAATAAATTAGTTTGTTTTCTCCACAATGTAGCCCTCCTAAGATTATTTGGTATTATTTCATGCTGGTCCCTCCTGAGCTTGAGAATGAGCCAGACTCGACCCTATTCGGCGTGTAATGTTTAAACATGCCCATCATTCTGGCTCTTGAACTGTTCTGCACATGAATGAGCCCGACTCGACCCACCTTCACATCTCATCACGTAATGTTAATGTACAAATATATGAATCAAAATTCTTCTATGACACAAAATTTTACATTTTCTATCATATATGTTTTTTGGTGCTTTGAAAAATATTTCAAAGGTAAATACAAATGAACCACAACATCTGGCTTCACCTGGGGATCATTATTTTTTCCATAGAAGCACTAAGAACCAGAGATTAGTGCCATATCCATTGGGCATGGAGTCAAATATTTCTTGGTGACATATGAACAATGAAAAATCTGGTATTTACAATGGTGGAACATTGACTTTTAATGCTGGAAATAATGATTTAGATACTTCCAATTCACTAGGAGTTGTATTTTCTCTCCATCTAGATCTTCCAAAATTAATGTGTTATTTGAACTTGCCTCAGAGATCTTGTATGGACCATACCAGAGAGGTTCAAATTTACCATGCTTCCACTTTTTTTCTCGTCTGGTCTCCCAAATTAGTACCAAATCTCCTGCATGAAAGAGAACTTATTTTTATTTTCTCTCAAATATAGACTTCATATTTTCCTGATAAGTAATCAAGTTATCCTTGAATTTTTTTCTATTTTCACTTGATTCAATTATTTTGTTAAATATTCTTACCAGATCATTCGATTCTTCATAAGCTTCTTGAAGGAAATAAATCACTAGCTTGGCTAGCTGAGTAGGAAATAGTGATTGAATTCCATAAACTAGTTCATAGGGAGACTTCCTAGTAGATTTCTTGGTAGTGACCTGAACTGCCCAAAGGGAAAAATTCAACTTCATATCCCAATCCTTCTCATTCTCAGTGATTGTTTTCTTCAATATTTTGACCAATGTCTTATTTGAAGACTCTGCCAATCCATTCCCTTGGGGATGATACACTGTAGAATGTGATAAAATCAAATTATATGTTTGACAACAATTAATGAAACGAGCAGACTTGAATACCTGAGAATTATCATTCACAATTTTGACTGGACATCCGAATCTGCTGAAGATTTTTTCCTCCAAAAACTTCATCACCACTTGGTCATTCACCTTCTTAGTGGGTATTGCTTCAACTCATTTTGTAAAATAATTAGTGGTATTCAAAATTCACTTGAACCTTCTGCTTGATGGTGGATCGATCTCTCCAATAAAATCCAATCCTCATTGCCTGAAAGGTTCTTCAATAAATACTAGGATGAGAAGTAATGGAGCAAGTTTTTTTCTTTTCATCAAATAGTGGACACTTATGACAACTTCTGACCAATCTATAAACATCTACAAATAGGGTTGGTCAATAGAAGCCTGACTTAAGAATTTTATGAGTAGTGACCTTCTAGCTATAATTTCCTCCACATAGACTTCCATGATATTGTTTCGTGACTTAAATAGATTCTCCTTCGGTCAAACATAACAGCAAAATACCAACAAGATCTTTCTAGTATAGCTTTGCTTGTATGATAACATATGGCTGAGACTTTGAGAACTCTATATTTTGTTATATTCAATGAAGTTGGATAGGAAAAGAAATGCAGGTAATGCACAATATCTTTATACCAATCAGAGCACAAAAATTTGTATTGGATACCTGTTTTGAAGTTTCTTTGACCCTCTTAATTTATAGCTCCATCCACTGGTGCCAACAGATTAATTCCCAAGGCTTGAAAATTTGTCTTTGTCAACAACTTTTCTAACCCTTGTCCCTTGACCAGCTTAGTGGGTTTGATGTCCAAATCATACTCTTGGATTTTTGCTATCCACTTCCCCCTTTTTCCTTCAACATCACTTTGGACTAGCACGTCCTTCACAGCATAATTAGGAACATAAGCAGTTATTTGGGATTGCAACACATAAGTCCTAAAGGCTTTTAGTGCTTTGACCAAAGCATACAGTTGTTTCTCTAGAACATCTTATTTGAGCTTAACATCTATAAGAATATTGTTCAAAAATGCAACTGGCTGCTCCTTATTGTCTTCATTATTCTACAACAACACAACATCAATATTACTGGGGGATACAAATAAGAATACCTGAAAGGATTTTTGATAGTCTAGGTTAATCAAAACTGGGGCATCCTGCAGTGCTTCCTTTATTCTAGCAAATGTATCTCTTGCTTCCTTATCCCATTTCACTTCTGTATTTTTCTTCAACATATATGTTATACTTCTCACGATCTCAACATAATTGGGCACAAACCTCCTCAGAAAGTTTATGTTTCCTAGGAATCTCTGGATATCCTTCTTGATTTTGGATAAAGGAATAGTCTGAATGGCTTCCACCCTTGTTAGGTTAATCTTTACTCCTTGTTTAGAAACTATGTGACCCAATAATTTACCTTCTTCTAAGGAAAATAAAGATTTATTGGGATTTAATGACAGACCAATATTTCTGCACTTTTGAAAAGTCTTTTGAAAATTCTCCAAGTGTTCATCATTTGACCCTAAGAAAACAGTTACATCATCCAGATATATAACTAAAAACCTATCACCAATGAAGGCTATGTCCATGGCCCTCTGAAATATTGCACCTACGTTCATAAGGCCAAATGGCATCCTTGGGTACATGAAGGTGCCCCAGGGCGTAGTGAAAAAAGTTTCTTCTGATCTTATTTTTCTACTGCTACCTTATTATACCTAGAGAATCCGTCAACCATAGATAATCTGTGAGCTCCTGTCACCTTCTATAAGACATAATCCATTTTCGGAAAAGGATAATTATCTTTTAGAGATTCTCGGTTCAAGTTCCTGAAGTATACACGAAGTCTTATCTCTCCATTCTTCTTTCTTATAGGGGCCATATTAGAAACCCAGTCTGAATATCTGAGTGGGACTATAATTTTCTCCTGCAATAGTTTCTTCACTTATTTTTCGATTAGAGCTAACAACAATGTATTGATTTGTCTGATCTTATGTCTGAGTGGTTTGAGTCCTTCCTTCAATGGAATATTATGCTAAATAATGTGTTTTTCATATGTTTTCAGGTCTTCATACGACCAAGCAAACACATCCATATATTTCTTAAAAATATCGATGTATCTTTCTTTGTAGTTTTTAGGAACACCTTTGAAGAATTTCATTATTTTGGGTTTCTGCTGAGTTCCCAAATTACAATCTTCCATCTCTTCTTATTGATGTGTTTTCTTTGAATCAATAGCAACATCATTAGCATAGAATAATATTTCAAGGGGAATCAACCCTTTGGGGAGCACATTATCTTTCAATTGGATAATCTTATGTTCACCTATTGACTGCTTAAGGTTTCTTTTTTCTTCTTTCTGCTCTATTTGTTCTTCCTCTTGGTCTATCTTAGCGTCTTAAAAGTTTTCAAAATAGAGGAATAACCTATTCTGAGTATTTTTTAATAACTCACCGTTTCGGACTTCATGAGTGAGTCCATCTTCAAGGGTAAACGCCCAATATTCTTTGAAATATTTTTGAAGATTTGGGCAAAAGAATCATAATATAAATAGTAAACTATTGAGGAAAAAAAAATTAGTTTTTATTTTTATTAAGGAAGTCGGTTTGAAAAGAAAATATTGTAAATTTAATTTATTAATGTTTTTTATTTATTTAATTATTTATTTATTTTTTATTTATTTATTTATTGATTTATTGATTTACTTTATTTTATTTATTTATTTATTTTTTATTTTTTATTTTTTATTTTTATTTTTTAATAATATTGTTAAGAATTATTGTATTAAAAATTTATGAAATCAATAATTTAGAGAGGTAATATTATAGGGTAGGCTAGAAATTAAGAGAAAGTTTGAGACAGGTTATAACTTTGAATATTTATTATTTTGGAAATTGTTATGAGAGGTATAATATATTAAGGGTTTCCAAGTATTGTTGATATTAAGCCCATCATCACGATTCATGCTATTTTTCCTTTTTTCGTTTTCTGTCGCCTCTTTGATTTTTCTTTTTAGGTAATGCTCCTCTTTGGAGATAAGTTTATCATCCTCCATTCATATGTAATGTGAGGATGAGAAAGCATGTTCTGCCAATTTTCAGTTTTGTTCCTAGATATGTTAGCAGCATGTTCTCTAAGTCTAATGTTAAGGGATCTACCATTTCACCAATGTATTATTTTCCACAAGAGCACGGTATGATGTAAACACCTTTTTGTAGTCTAGGGTTTATGGGGTCCTTAGCGGATTCTACCATATTTCTAATGGTATTAAGGGGAGTGAAGGAAATATTAATGTTATGTTTGTTTAGGATTCTAGAAATTTTATCAATTGTTCCTTTTATGTAAGGCAAAGAGATTTTAGGGATGTCAAAAGTTAGTTTTATGTTATTTTTATTAAGGGTTTGGTAAATATTTTTATTGATGATGTCTTTATTATATCCATTATGTTGAAAGACATGGCAGAGGTGATTTATCTCATGCTCTAGGTGGTGAGAGTCCGAAATTCTAAAAGCCATAGTTGTTAGGGTTTTGATGATGCCAACTTTTTTCTTAGGATGGTGATGACATTTTGCATGAAGGTATCTTTCCATGTGAGGCTTCTTTATATAGACTTTGGTGCTAAGTTTTCCATCTTTTTTTGTTAAAGGTATGTCTAGGAAAGGTAATTTTCTATCCTTTTCGATTTCAATGGTAAATTTAATGTGATTTGAGATATCCTTAATGTGAGTTAAGAAATCATTTAATTTTGATTTGTCATGGATCGATTTTGTGAAAACATCATCTACATATATTTTCCATTCCTCAGGGGTGAATGGAAAGGATTAAAGGGCTTTTTGTTCAAAATGTTCCATGTATATGTTAGCAATTATAGGATATAGAGGCGAGCCCATGGCTACACCATGAGTTTGTACATAAATTATTCCTTTAAAGCTGAATAAATATGACTTTAAACATAATTTGAGGAGATCTACAGTCTCACTATCTGTAATATTTTTCATAACATCAATGGCTTCATCTATAGGTATCATAGTGTACAGGGAGACAATGTCGAAACTTACCATGAGATCTGTGTCTTTCATAACAAGGTTTTTGGACCACTAAATGAAGGATGTGGAGTCTTTAATATATGATGAGGTGTTTCCAGCAAGGGGAAAAAGCTTTTTGGCAAGGTATTGAGCCAGGAGGTAGGTGGGTGAGCCTATGGTGTTGACTATGGGTCTTAGAGGGATGTCTTTTTTATGAATCTTGGGAGCACCATATATTCTAGGGGTGATCGAGCTCGAAGGGTTGATTCTATTTTTTATGATGATGTTAAGAGATGAACCTTTTATTATTTTGGTTACTTCCTTAAGGATTTTAGCATTGGGGTCTTTATTTAAGATTTTGTAGCAACCACTATTGTTAAGGTGTTCTTCCATTTTTTTATCATATCCAGACCTATCCATTATTATGATTGCATTACCTTTATCTTCTTTTAAGATAATTATGTATTTATTCTTTTTTAGGCTATTTAGAGCAAGTTTTTCTTCCTTAGATATGTTTCACAAAGGTGGTCTAGCATTTTTCATGACTTTAACAATGACTTTTCTTATTTCCTCTGCTTCAATAAGGTTAAGATATTTTAATGTAACTTATATATTACTAATTATGTTTTCAACCAGGATTTTGTTGGAAGTGATGGAAAAATTTAAGCCTTTATAAAGAAGGGTAGTGGAGGCCTGGTTCAGATTAACATTGGAGAGGTTTATGACAGAGGGATTGTTAAATTCAACATTCTACACATTGTTGTGGGTTGGGTGAGAGACTGAATGGGAATCGATAGGTATAGGTATGGGTTCTGCATACCACGGTTCATGGTTAGCAGGTAAATATGCGATGTTAATGAGTGGGATGGAGGTGACGGGGTCGATGCTTTCTAGGGTAGAGATGTCGTGAGAAGAACCGTTAATGTTGTCACTATTCCAACTGCTTGGATGTGTGTGTATTGCTACAGCATTGGAGTCTAGTATGGGATTTGTGTGCCACGGCTCACGGTTAGCAGCGAAATATGCGATGTTAATGAGAGGGATGGAGGTGATGGGTTTAGTGCTTTCTAGGGTAGAGATGTCATGAGAATAATTGTTAACATTGCCACTATTCCAATTGCTTGGATCTGTGTGTATTTCTGTAGCATTGGAGACTCCAGGGGCGTCGATCCTTGGGCAGTCTGAGGAATCAAGCTCAACATATGAAATGGTGGGGATGGTTAGGATTGGGTCATCTACCTTCAGCAAATCGACCTGGGTATTGTGGTTGATCAAAATATTACGTCGACCAGAAATAGTGTATGCACTGGTGTGGGGAGCGATATTGTTATTTCCAGAGATATGGCAAGACGACAAAGAGTGATGCATGGAATAAGATAATGCTACTATTTTTCTATCCTTCTTTAGAGTGTCTTTGGATTGCCAACGATCAGCTTTGATAAAGTTGTAGGCATCTAAGGAACGCCACAGTTCAAAGAATAAAGATGAAGCTAACAAGAGATGTGAGCTCATCAGTTCTTGAGAGATTTTGATAAGGCGGAGTCTTGTATTTTTTATTTCTTTTTTAATTAAGGATTCACTCTGTTTTCTGAAAATTGAAAGGTTCCTACCATGATTGAGCGAATGTTTACAAACACCAAAATTTGGAGTAAGGTTGTTGTATCTACAATTTTTTAAAAATGATAGGTTTGAAATGAGTTTTGCCCTAGATAATCGCAATTTTTCAAAGCGGGTAGCACTATCCATCAAGTCCCTTCCATGGTAGGAGTGAATCTTTTTAAAAAGATAATCCATACAGGTAAATTAGTTTTCAAAATATAGGAATAACTTGTTCTGAGTATCTTTTAATAACCCAACGTTGCGGACTTCATTAGTGAGTCCATATTCAGGGGTAAACGCCCAATATTCTTTTAAAGATTTGTGAGGATTAGGGCAAAAGAATCATAATATAAATAGTAAATTATTGAGGAAAAAAATTAGTTTTTATTTTTATTAAGGAAGTTAATTGGAAAAGAAAATAATGTAGATTTAATTTATTAATGTTTTTTATTTATTTAATTATATATATATATATATATATATATATATATATATATATATATATATATATATATATATATATATATATATATATATATATATATATATATATATATATATATATATATATATATATATATATATATATATATATATATATATATATATATTATTTAATTATTTATTTGTTTATTAATTTATTAATTTACTTTATTTTATTTATTTATTTATTTATTATTTATTTATTTTTATTAATAATATCGTTAAGAATTATTGTATTAAAAATTTATGAAATTAATAATTTAGAGAGGTAATATTATAGGGTAGGTTAGAAAATTAAGAGAAAGTTTGAGACAGATTATAACTTTGAAGATTTATTATTTTTGAAATTGTTATGAGAGGTATGATATATTAAGGGTTTCCAAGTATTGTTAATATTAAGGCCATCATCACGATTCATGATATTTTTCCTTTTTTCGATTTCTATGGCCTCTTTGAATTTTCCTTTTAGGTAATGTTCTTCTTTGGAGTAAGTTTAGCATCCTCCATTCGTATGTAATGTGAGGATGAGAAAGCATGTTCTGCTAAGGCTGATTTTTCAGTTTTGTTCCTAGATATGTCGGCAGCATGTTCTCTAAGTCTAATGTTAAGGGATCTACCAGTTTCACCAATGTATTCTTTTCCACAATAGCACGGTATGATGTAAACACCTTTTTGTAGTCTAGGGTTTATGGGGTCCTTAGCGGAGTCTACAATATTTCTGATGGTATTATGGGGAGTGAAGGCAATCTTATTGTTATGTTTTTTTAGGATTCTAGAAAATTTATCAATTGTTCCTTTTATGTAAGGCAAAGAGATTTTAGGGATGTCAAAAGTTATTTTTATGTTATTTTTATTAAGGGTTTGGTAAATATTTTTTATTGACGATGTCTTTATTATATCCATTATGTTGAAAGACATGCCAGAGGTGATTTATCTCATTCTCTAGGTGGTGAGAGTCCGAAATTCTGGAAGCCCTAGTTGTTAGGGTTTTGATGATGCCAACTTTCTGCTTAGGATGGTGATGAGAGTTTGCATGAAGGTATCTCTCCATGTGAGTCTTCTTTCTATAGAATTTGGTGCTAATTTTTCCATCTTTTTTCGTTAAAAGGATGTCTAGGAAATGTAATTGTCTATCATTTTCAATTTCAAGGGTAAATTTAATGTGATTTTAGATATTATTAATGTGAGTTAATAAATCATTTAATTTTTATTTACTATGGATCCATTTTGCGAAAACATCATCTACGTATATTTTCCATTCCTCAGGGGTGAATGGAAAGGATTTGAGGGATTCTTGTTCAAAATATTCCATGTATATGTTAGCAATTATAGGAGATAGAGGCAAGCCCATGGCTACAACATGAGTTTTTTCAGGAACTGACTTATCTGTTCTTCATCTTCAAAAACACTCCAATGTTTCACATTATCAGGGATAGAAGTTCTATGCCTAATTTCAATCTCATACCTTAACCTTGGACTTCTTGGAGGTTTGAAGGTGCTAGTTGCAACTGCTAAAGAATCGGCCAATCTATTCTCCTCCCTCAGAATATACTGAAGATTGAATGCTTAAAAATAGTTTTCTACCAAATCCCACACTTCATTCCTATATGATCTCAATCTCAGATGCTTGGTTTGACAATGATTTTTAATCTTCCTTATTATCAATTCAGAGTCACCAAAAATTGAAATACATTGAACTCCCATCTGTTTAGAAACTTGAAGGCTTGAGATTAAGGCCTCATACTGAACCACATTGTTTGTTGAATCAAATTCTAGTTTAAAAGAGAAAGGCATGAGGTTACCTTCCAGTGATGTCAACAAGAATCTAGCACCTGCACCCTCCTTGGAGTAGGCACCATCAAAGTAGCACTTCCAAATCTTCCTTGAGTGTAGCTCATTATTTACAACTGCTAAAGAGATCTGCTTCCCTATTTCTTCAAAAAATTATACATCTTCATGCAGCATGAAACAAGAAAGTGTAGGAATTTACAAGGTAAGTTCCGTAGATCAAGAACCAAATATCACTGCTCACAAACAGATCAAAAATCATTACACCAGTATAATCACGTGGTTAAAACCCTCAAAGAGGGAAACGGTCCATGCCATGAGCTAACGTGGCCACTTCAGCGAATTTATTAATATAAAAATAAAATTTACATATGTTTCTCTCATAAATGGTTACTGGAGAAATGACCCTCCATGCTCTTTAAATAGAGATCATGGACCAATCATGTGTTAAGCCATGGATCAAGTGCCCTTAATACCGAGGTGAGAGATAACCGTCGGATCACTACAAATCGTGAATGTCGGATTATAAGTTGCAAATGTACATGGTAAAGAAACACACTTTACCTAACTCTACACTAGACTAAGTTATTCTTAACTATTTCCTATGTGTCGGAATATCATAACATCCCCCCTTAAGAACAACTTGGGATAGGATTGAAGGATTTACAAAGGTTTCAAAAAAGGAGCCTATTTCCTATGTGTCAAAATATCCTAACATCCCCCCTTAAGAACAAATTGGGATAGGATTGAAGGATTTACAAAAGTGACACAATACAAGAAGGAAGGAGGCATTAGAGCCTATCCCCCCTTAATGAAAACTTTCCTGAACCCCAAGCATGGATCAAATTTTGGTAAACATCGCTTCTGTGAGAGCCTTTGTAAAGATATCGGCTACTTGATAATTGGTCAGACAATACTGCACTTCAGGAACACGATCATGAATGAGATTTCCGATGAAGTGTATGTGGAGTTCAATGTGTTTCATACGTTGATGCTGAAATAGATCTTTACATAGCTGAATGGCACTCTGATTATCACACCAAAGTGTAGTTGGATGCTGCTGATGAAGACCAAATTCAGACAGGATCTAACGAAGCCACATGGCTTCTTTTCTGGCTTCAACTGCACCATGATACTTTGCTTCTACTGAAGAAATGGAGATGGCACTTTGTTTCTTACAAGACCAAGTGATAGTTCCTAAACCAAGAGTGAATACATATCCTGCAATTGACTTCCGATCATCAGGGTAACCAACCCAATCAGAATCAGTGAAACCAATCAACAAGGGAGATGCTCCTGCACTGTAATGAATCCTGAATTGAATTTGTACCTTGAATATATCAAAGTATAATTTTAACTGCTTTCCAGTGACTTTCATGAGGTTGGTGCATAAACCGAGCGACAAGACCAATGGCAAAGGAAAGGTTAGGATGGGTATGGGTTAGATACAAAATTTTACCAACAAGTTGACAGCATAAGGTAGCATCAACTTCAGGGGTAGTACAGTTGACTGAAAGCTTGACTCCAGACTGAAAGGGAGAAGGGGCAGGCTTATAGTCTTCCATGTGAAAGTGGTGTAGAAGATCACAGGCATACTTGGACTGAGAGAGGGTAATGCCTTCCTTGGATTGCAAGACTTGAAAACCAAGGAAATAATGCAATTATCCTAAGTCTGTCATTTCAAACTTCTTTTTGAGGCTAGACTTCACATGGTTTATATGGCTTGGATCACTACTAGTAAGGATAAGATCATCAACATAAAGAACAAGGATGGTGAAGGAATTACCCACTTTCTTGGTGTAGAGAGTGTTGTCAGAATGACACCTAGAAAAGCCATTATCTAAGATAAATATATCCATTTTTGCATACCAAGCCCGAGGAGCTTGTTTGAGACCATAGAGAGACTTCCTAAGGTGACAAACAAGGCTAGAGTCTTTTTGGATAAAGCCAGGGGGATGTTCCATGTATATTTATTCATGCAAATCTCCATGTAAGAAGGTGGATTTAACATCCATCTTATGGACTTCCCATTTAAAGGAGGCAGCAAGGGAAATAACAAGGTGGGTAGAATTCATTTTGGCAATAGGGGAGAAGGTTTCAATATAGTCAATGCCTTCAACTTGTGAAAAACCTTTAGCGACAAGAAGAGCTTTATGTCTATCCACTTTTCCATCTGGTCCAAACTTTGTCTTGTAAACCCATCTGCATCTGACAAGTTTTCTTCCTTTTGGAATAGGAACAAGATCCCAAGTATTGTTTGCTAATAAGGAACGATACTCTTCATTCATAGCTTCATCCCAATTTGGATGACCGGAGGCTTATTCAAAGGTTTTTGGATCAATTTGTTCTAGAACTTGAGCTAATAAGGAAGAGACTCTTTCAAACTGACAACGTGTACATCGTCGATCGGCAGAGTCTCCTGTAATAGAACATGCTGCATCCTGAGTAGAGCGGACCCATCTTGGAAGCGGTGGAGTATAAGGAAAAATTTCACGAGCTAGAGGATGATTTTCATCCTCACTGTCATCATCTAAACTAGAAGGAATGCTATTAAAAATAGAAGAGAGAGAGAGAGAGAGAGAGGTGGCACATATGCCAAACCAGGCTCGCAAGCTAAAGGTGGCACACCTGTCGAACTAGGCTCGCAGGCCGATATATTTTCATCAAAATTTACATCTCTTCTAATGATTATATTTTTGGATTTTGGTTGAATAAGTCTATATCCTTTGACATCTTCAGAATATCCAACAAAAATACATTTTTCACTCTTAGGTTCTAATACTTTATGTTTCGCATCTGGAATATGGGCCCAAGCATCACTTCCAAAAACACAAAACTGACTTACATCTGGTTTGATTGAGCTCCAAGCTTCTTTTGGAGTTATATTCTTTAAAACCTTAGTAGGAGTGCGATTTACTATGTAATTTTCACAGTTAATGGCTTCTGCCCAAAAATTGAGACCAAGTCCTTTAGATTGAAGCATACAATTAACCATTTCTTTTAAGGTGCGATTCTTCCTTTCAGCTACACCATTTTGTTGTGGAGTATATGGAACAGTATGTTTCAATTGAATGCCATGCTCAGTGTAGAATTTGATAAATTTGTTGTTAACATATTCTCCACCATTGTCTGATCTTAACTTAAGAATTTGATGTCCAAATTGTTTCTCAACAAAGGCCTTAAAGGCCAAGAACATGTTAAAACTTCACTCTTGAGTTTTAAGAAATATACCCAAGTGCGTCTAGAAAAATAATCAATGAATGTTAAGAAGTATTTGCAACTAGAGAAAGAAACAACAGGAAGTGGACCACATAAATCACTATGCACAAGCTGCAAAGGGCCTGAAGCGTGCCAAGAGGCACATTTGTCAAAACTATCCTGATGATGTTTTCTGAGTACACACCTGGAGCAAACACCATCTCGGCAAGATACCATAGGAAGGCTCGTCACCATATTTTCCTTACATAGAGTTTGAAGAGAGCGATAATTTAAGTGACCAAATCGTTGATGCCAAATTTTTCTCACATCATCATTATGAGCAACAAAAATAGAGGCAAGAGATGATGACCCAAAGTTGTCAAACTTATACAACCTTGTGGAATCATCAGCAATGCCAGTAGCTAATATGTTTAGGATCTTTGATGTCCTTGATTACAACATCATGAGGTAAGAATTCTACTATTTTCCCTTCACCTAAATGAGTTATCTGATTATAGATAGAAGGTTGCATGGCAAGGTAGGAACAAATAGTACATCATTAAATTGACCATTATCTAGATGAATGGTTCCAGATCATACAACACTAAGAGATCTATCATCACAAACATAAATATGTTTGGTGTTACAATAATTTAAAGAAGAAAACATGGATTTATTTTTAGCCATGTGGTAAGAAGCTCCAGAATCAATGAGCCACTCATGAGAAGGAAAGGAAGAAGATACATTTAATGCATAACTAGATCTTGATGCTTGACAACCACAAGTAGAAAGTGCCATGCCTGAAGATGAAGGTGAAGAGTGCTCCAAATTGATGTTGAGCTTCTTCATTGCGGCTTCTAAGGCTTCCATCTTCTTAAAACATTTGTACTCTATATGGCCATCCTGATTGCAAAAGTTGCAATTTCTATCTCTCTTCTTCCCTTTGTTTTGATTTGCCTTATTATTTTGGTGATTTGATTTTTCAGTTTGCAGCTAAAATTGCTTACGGCCCTTTTTTGTTTTAGGACCATATTTTTTAGGATACTGCTTCTTGGGATTCTTTTGATATGGTTTTTCTTGGGCTGCTAAGGCTTTCTTAGAATAATTTCTAGCAGTCATAAGACCAAGGTGTAAAACTTTTTCTTGTTCTCTTATCAAATAATCAAAAAAGGCATCAAAATATGGATTCTTGTAGGTGGTTCCTGAAGAAATGATGGCTTCTCTAGTGGAATGGAAGGAGGAAAAAAATACAGAGTAGGCAGGATCAAGCTTAGCAAGAATGCAATAAATGAGGCTACCATCATCCTTTTTGATCTTACAACCTTCTGAAAGAATTCTGAGGGTATTAAATTTGGACAAAAAATCTTCAATGGAGGAGAAATTATTGGGGTCCAAAGTAAGCAACACATTTTCAAGCTGGTGGGACCAGATTTGATTTTGAATGCCAAAAATAGTTTTTAGCTTTTCTAGAGCCTCATCAGGGGTGTTAATGTCAAGGATATGAAATCGAAGATCTTGAGAAATGGACATTCCTATCAACCCTCATACTTCATCTTGTTTATTTTCCCATTTAGCAGCTTTATCATCATCTAAAGGTTTATTTTCTTGTCTTGTGGCTATTATATAAAGCCCTTTACTTCTAAGTATATCTACCATGTGAGGTAGCCATTGGAAATAATTGGTGTTGTTAAGAATAACCGGGCATACAGTTTCCATTTTTTTTTTTTTTAATTGAAGCTAATAAAAGCTAAAATTAACTTCTCCAATGGAAATATCTTGAAAAATTAGGCCGTTTCAAAAAAAATGGCTCGAAAAATGGCTTACGGATGAAGAAGTTATGCCTTTTGAAAAATTTGAGTTGTAGATGCCAAATAGTTACGGGAACAGGATGAAGTGCGGCTTTAAAAAAAAAAATCCGCCCCTTTGAACAAATTTTTTTTTAAAAAGAAGCTTGAGAAGAAGACTTGAACCCAAGACCTCTATTCTCATAAACTATCCCCTCACCAAGTGAGATAGTAAAAGGATCACGTTATTGTATGAAAGGAGGAAGGAGGGTTTTTTTTTATTTTTTTTATTTTTTTATTTTATTTTATTTTTTATACTCTTCGGTGTGCATGCCTTTTCCTGCACAAAAAAACACAAAAAATGAGAAAAAAAAATGAAATGCAAAGCCTTACGACAAAATTTAAAATTTTCAGTTAGCCTTACCGGCAACTATCAGTTTTTTCACTATTTTTGATTTTCCGAGATCGCACAAAGACACGGGGCAAAAAAATCCCTTCTTCCTATTTCTAATTTTCCGAGATCACACGGAGCCCACAGCAAAGAGCATACACGGAGAAGAGGGTATATATCCAGTAAATAAATAAAACCTTAATACCGAAAATAAACAGAAAAAAACCAAAATGAGCAGAACTATTAAAAAATATAACTGCAAAATAGATGCTTTATACCTCCAGATCTAAAATGACATCACTTGGGCAGTCGGAAACCTTTTCTCATGAAACTAAAGGCGTTCCTCACTATAACAGATGCTCCGGACACAACTAAGCAATTCTCCAAGCCCAAAAATGTTCAGAAATAGTAGATCTATAAAACGGCATTCGCAATGTAGTCAAACCGGCTTCGGATTTTGATCAAGAACGGACGCAGCCCTCAAAATAGCTTTGATACCATGTAGGAATTTATAGGGTAAGTTTCATAGATCAAGAACCAAAGGTCACCGCTCACAAAAAGATCACAAATCAGTACACCAGTATAATCACGTGGTTAAAACCCTCAAAGAGGGAAACAGTCCATGCCCTGAGCCAACACGACCACTTCAGGGAATTTATTAATATAAAAAGAAAAGTTACATATGTTTCTCTCATAAACAGTTACCAGAGAAATGACCCTCCATGCTCTTTAAATAGAGATCATGGACCAATCGGGTGCCAAGCCATGAATCAAGTGACGTTAATACCAAGGTGAGAGATAAACATTGGATCACTACAAATCATGACTGTCGGATTATAAGTTACAAATGTACATGGTAAAGAAACACGCTTTACCTAACTCTACAGTAGACTAATTTATTCTTAACTATTTCCTATGTGTCATAATATCCTAACAGAAAGGTCTTCTATTTCTTGACTATAAATGGGGGAATTTCCTGCATCTTTCTTGGAGGTAGTCTTCACAAACCTTGTTTCCCTGTAAAACCTCCTTTCTTCCCCATTAAAAACCATAATGATAGCATAATTGAAATACAATTTTAGTACACCTCCCAAAGTTTCTCCCCAAGATCTTGACAAGAGCATTCCAAACCTGCCTGGGATGTTAGCAAGGCACTATATCCATGACTATACTCTTTGCTGGGATTTGTGCCAACGAAACTGCTACATCTTTAATTAACCCAACACATTTCACCCTTTTAGAATCTAATGAATATAGATCCCCATAAGGTCTAGTAATCTGCAAGTTAAGTTCCTTCATAACAGAAAATGGCATGAGATTATGAGACGCTCCTGAGTCTAGCATGCAATTATGTAGAGTATAATCATGGAGAAAAAGAGAAATATAGAAGGGTGGAATAGAGGGATATATTTCTTCTACATGAGGACCAAAGGTGACCATTGGCTTTTATTCTTGTAATTTCACTATGTCACTTATGTCTTCCACCTGTGTGAGATTAATAAATTCTGAAACTTCTTTCTTGTAAGCTGGTATTTTGGCAAATTCTAGAAGAGGCACCTGAATTTTGACCTTCTCCAACTCTTTTGTCAAATTGAAAGCATGAGTTTTCTTAATGTTATTTTCGGGTTATTCTTCACTCTTTATAGAATTTCCTACTTGCTAGGGTACAAGAAAAACTCTCTCGAAGATATTAGTGTCAACTGATTTGTTCTGGGAAGATTCACCCTGCTACACATTTGCTCCATTAAGTGATTTTATAGGTTGTTTCTTATTACTGACCTGTTTTGTAGGGTCCTTTTGTAGTGGAGTCACCATTGGAGGAGAAATGAAACCTTGTCGTTCACCTTCATTATCCTGTACTCTGGATCTCTTTTTAGATCTAAAATCATACTTTTTATGTAACTCAAATTGCATGAAATCTGTGAATTGCCTACAGTATTCATCCATTTCTTCTTGATCAAAAGAGACTTCAGCTTCAGCATATTCTCCCCCACAATATTCCTCTTTATCCTCTTCTATTGCATACATAGCAGATACATGATCCTAGGCCTCCCTTCGTTCATCTTCTATTGGCTCTTTGGGTGCTTCTTCTATATACAATGGAGCTTCAACCTGGTCCTGATCTCTTCTTTCCCTCTGCAAGATTTGCAGGGGATGTCTTCTGAATTGAGGGTTAAACCCCCCTCGGTTTTGTTGTACTTGTCTTTGGGAGTTTTTATTTTCAAATTCCATATTAGCTAGCTTATTTGTCAGATTTTTTATCACCTTTGACATATCTTCAATTCTTAGATCTTGTGATGATTCTTCTTTTTCCTTCCCCTTCTCTTGGACTGGTTATTTCCCTTTCGCCTTTCCAGCTGCAGTCATGTTAGATTCAATCTCTAAAGCATCTGTCTATATCTACTCAAGAGTAGGGGCTCTTATCTCTCTCAATGTAAAGCTAAAATCATCTTCAAAAACCCCAGCAAAAACTACCTTTGCTCCTACAAGGGGGGGCTTCATCTCTATAGGTAAACTATTGTACAATTTGTTGAATATTTTTACAAACTTAGAAATGTTTTCATTAGGATTTATTTTAATTTCATTAAAATGTGTCAATGAGTAACCATGATCTCTATTCTCTCCCCATATATGAGTGAGTTTATTTTCTAACTCTTCCCAGTCATTTATAGAATCATTTGGAAAATCTTTGAAACATTTCCTAGCCTCGCCACTTATAGACTGCACAAATAGTCTCATCACAACATGAAGATGTTCTACATTTAAATTATCAGCAAAAGTGAAAAACAAGGGTAAATGTTGTTCTGCAGTTACTTCATCTTCTCTAGTGAAATTAGGAAGTAATTTGAGGTATTATTGGGGCATGGCATTCATTGGTTGTGGAAGATTTAGTGGTGAATATCTATCCATTAAGAAAGTCGGTGTTTCCATATTAACAACTTGGTTAACTACTCCTTGGGTGGTTTAGTTTGATGAAACTGCTGTGAAAGTGAATAAAGGTGGAGGAAAAATTGATATGGGGGTGGGCTGATGGACAATAGTAGAGGGACCAGCAACTATATTTAGTTCAGCTTGAGTGGAGATAAAAGAAACATACTCGATATGATGTTCTTCTAACTGAGGTTCTTGAAAATAAATGGGTGTGGAAGGAGTATATTGTTCCAAGAAATGGAGTTCCTTGGAAATATCTTCAAACAAAGGGTTATGAGAACTGCTACCAGGAGCAGGCAATGTAGGATCATGTATTGAAGGAGTTTCAGATTTCTGAGCCTTTTTAGAAACCAATATTTCTGGATCTGGCAAAGCAGGGACTATCTGTTGTGAGGTACCTGACCTCATGTGAGGCCTTTTGAAAGCTATAATTTTGAAAATAACAAATCCAGTCAAATATTTCCTCCTCACTGAACAACCAGAGGAAATAATGTGAAAAAACCAAGGAAAATCAACTTCGTTTCTTCGTCCCCGGCAATGGCGCTCGAAAACATTGTATCTCAAGAAACAATCCCTTAGTTGTGGTAAGGAATCAGTGCTTAATACATTTTGTAAATGTATGTCACAATTATAATATTAAATGGCCTCTTCTTAACACCTTTGGAATCTAATTATTTAATACACTCAATAATCTAATATAGCGAAATCCTTTGCCATAAACTACTAATATTTGAATGAAATGAAAAGAAGAACTATAAAGGAAACTTGAAGTGATATTTTGAGAAATGGAATCTATCACTTTTAAGTTTCAGATTAAATTCATGGAGAGAGAGGAAACTTGAAATAATATGTTGCAAACACAGAATCTATTACTTAAATTTTCATCAGGATTTTGTGAAGAAAGAAGAGATGAGGTGAAGGAGAAAAAATTAAGGTTGTTTAACTCTTACTCACAAATGTAATTAAGAGACTAGCTGCTACATTACTTCACTTCGTTCAAAGAGGAATAAACACGGAGCTAAACTAGAAATACATATCAACATCAAAAACTGCAAGAAACTTGATCCTCTTTCATTTATTTCTCAGAAAATTCAGTACCAACTTAAAAATCCTTCAAAGGTACAAAACTCAGAACTTATTTTCTTTATTTCTATCTACTTAAATACATCGCAGTGCTTTGTAACTCCTGAACTTCTTGAAAATATTCGACTATCTAACCTGTTAAGATTAATTCTGCAATTATACTTGAGAAATTAAATTAAAAATGGAAATAATTTTCATTTTTCTGAATCTCATGTTGTTGATGCATCCTCCTGAAGTGTCGAGGTGATATTTCTGGTTATGATGCAGAAAATTCACAACTCTCTAATGAAGCCTCAATGCCTGACTCTTCCTATGCCCCTGTGCTTCAAAAAATGTCAATCATATCACCTGCTACCTGACTATACCTCTTCTCTTTTGATCTGCGTCAGGTCAGTTACAGGAGTTTTTCTGCCACATTCTATCTATTTCTTCATAAAATGGTGCATAACTGCATAAGCTCGGACTTGAAATCCTTTATATTTCATCTTGGAACCACATCGCGTTCGTGTCAATGTAACACTTCACATTTTTCCATCTTTAACTTTTCCTTAGCGTTTATATTTTAAAACTTGCGATGTGCACTATGAGATTGGGTCCCACCTGGCATTATACATCGCACTTCAGAGACCTTATCACTTACCTCCCATGGTGATCCTTATTCATGGTGTGATCAGGCCCCACTGCATCGCACATTGCACTTCAGCGATTATAACACTTACCCTTAAATTTGAAAACTTGCACTGTGCGGTATGCGGGCCACGACCATGTCATCTGCCATGTCAGCTTGCCATGTCGCACTTTGCATTTTGCTGACTTTAACCTTTTCCTTAACACTTACCTTTTAAAACCTTTGATGTACACTATGCGATCTGGTCCCACCTGGCATCATACGCTGCACTTCGGTGACTTTATCACTTACTTCCCGTGCCTATCCTTTGAAACTTGTTATTTGTGGTTTGTAATTTAGTCTCCTTCATCTATCTCTCCACTCCAGTTCTGCGCTTTGATCTCGACCATCCATTTTTCCCTTTGCACCTCCTCCAAAACTCTTAAGTGTTTAAGGGAAATGCACCCTTTCTCCGCCTTTGGGAAACTAGTTTGTTTTCTCCACAGTGTAACCCTCCTGAGCTTATCTGGTTTTCTGCCATGCAGGTCCCTCCTGAGTTTGCGAATGAGCCTGACTCAACCCTGTTCGGCATGCAATGTTCTGAACGTGCCCATCGGTCCAGCTCTTGAACTGTTTTTCACGTGAATGAGTCTGATTCTACCCACCTTCACATCTCATCACGTAATTTTAATGTAGCAATATATAAATCAAAATTCTTCTATGACACACAATATTTTACATTTTCTATCATATATGATTTTTTGGTGTTTTGAAAAATATTTCAAAGGTAAATGCAAATGAGCCACAACACAATCTATAAATATAAGTTGCACCTACATCTATAAATAGACCTCATCTATAAATAGAATTTTCTCATGCATCTATAAATATACATCCACCTAAAAATAGCCTGAGGCTCTATCCTAGTGTAGGTGCATAATTTTCACTAGGATATTCTTATTGAATCTCAACATTTTTCATGTATGCACATTGAATTATCCATTGTGTATATGTTTCTATGATTAACTTGCATGTTTGCGCATCTTGTAAGAAGCAGAGGGTTTGGACCCTACAAGAATATCATCAAATGTAAGGCCTCCAGGTATGTCTCCAAATATGACCTTGATAATTAGTATGTCTAGAATTCTTGTTTGAGTGATATTTGTTGATTATTTTGCTCTTCTCTGTTGAGGCTTTCAACCCTTGCCTTAGGGAAGTTTTCCCGCCAACATCTCCTTTGGATTCTCCCTTCAATGAGAGAGATTAATCACTCCATTTCTACAAGTTTCTTCTATGTGGCCATGAATTCCACACTTGTGGCATTTTCCAATTATATTATTCTTTTTTTTCCTTTTTCGCTTGATATTTTTCTTCGTACATGGCTCATGGATATCAATATTTTTGTTGCAACTAGGTGCTCCAGCAAATTTTTATTTCCTTGGAATTTCTTGAGCACTAATTTTGAGCTTCTCCAATTATGCCTTCAAACTTTGGCATTCATCCTCCAAATCATTGAATTGCTTCCTCATTCCAATCTCAATATTCATTCCTTCATGCAGCTAAAATTTCAGATTTGAAATTTCTTCATTGAGTGCACACTCCTTTTCATCACAAATTTGCAGCAACTTCTGTTGATATTTATTTTTTGTCATAAGCCTTTGAATCTCAACCTTCAATGCATTCACCTTGGATTTCTCATCATTTTTGCAATCACTATAGCTCTCATATTCTTATGAGGAGGATTGATTTGTTACTACAATAAAATTAGAATCCCTTGCATTTTTATCCATTTTTGAAAAATGCATTTTTCCTCGAGGATACAAGTTATGCAACTTATCCAACATTTATTTGGTAGTATCACAATTATCCACATTGATTCTATTAGATTTTGAAATTCAAAATAATTTTTCTGGCTAAATCATTAGATTTATCATTTAACACCATATTCAACTGATAGCAAAATATCTTCATCAATGGATAAAAAATATGAATCCAAATTCAATCTCAAAGTTGCAAATTTACCATTAGGGGAATTTTGAGGTCTAAAATGGGCCTCCTAAGAAAAATGTACAACCAAAACAAACTTTATAAAAACCAATAGGACTCAAGATGATAATGTCAACAATGGGGGATGATTCACCATTTTTTAAGTAAAAAGGTAAAAATATTAAAAAATAATTAAATAATAAAACTATTTTTTCAACTCATAATTTGAACTTATCTCCCAATTTTTTTACTCAAATTTCAAACGAGAGTACTCGTTGGATGAAAAATTTAATTCCTCATCAAAGGAGTACCCATGTTGCATACTATCGATGGATCCTGCTACACAAAAAATGAGAATTACATGAAAAAACGTTATTGCAATCACATTTTTCATGTATTTCTCATTTTTCGTGTAGGGGGGTCCATAAAAAGTATGCAACATTCGTACTCCTTGGATGAGGAATTAAATTTTGTATCCAATGAGTATTCCCGCTCTAAATTTGAGTAAAATATTTTTGAGATAAGTTGAAAATACGAGATTAAAAAGTAGTTTTTTATTTTTCCCCTATAAAATTTGATGATGTAATCAAATATTATTTTATTATTTCCATTATTATTTTATAATTTCCTTAGGAGACCCATTTTAGACCTCAAAATTCCCCTAATGCTTCATGAATTATCATAATACCTTTCTCATCCATTTCAAAAAATTTGAAAATGTTCTACTAAAATCTCCAACATCCACTCCCTAGCGACCAGGCTACAATCGAGAGCCAAACTCTAATACCAATTGGTGTAAACTAGATAATTACTGAGAGGGGGGAGGGGGGGTGAATCAGTAGTGTGATAACTTCTAAATTTTTTCTCCAATTAACTAAAATTTACCATGCATAAACTAAAACACATAAACATAGATCAAAGCATCAAATAAAACATGCAACCATAAAACCAATCAACATAATGGACACAAGTATTTTTGGTGGAAAACCCCTTCCTGGGAAGAAAACCACCCTGTTGTTGCTGAGTTGCTCATATCTTTTATTAATTTTCAAGAAAATTATACATGGATCATCTCACTCCCATGAGCCACAAGACTCAACTTCTTTCATAGTATGTTGACACTATCAACCAAGAAATTGTTTCTCTCTCAGATTTACATACTACCATATTCTAAAGCCAACCACAATTAATGATCCTCTCCTTGTTAATCCTAAACTTCCAATCGACTCTACAGACTCTTATCTATTGGTACTATCATGACCAATAAGCCTCACCTAGTTTTGATCAAACTATCCAACCACCATTGGACGAAGAAACCTTCTACTGAAAGCATGAATCACTATATACTCAAAGCCTCCATGCCTTCACTTCCTCCACGTGATCCTCCTTTAATATATTTTCAGACTATACTCCTAAAAATTTCTCAACATGAGCACTACAACAACATAGCATCAAAGATCAAACAAATAACAAATTTGCAACACTAGATTCCATAATAAATTCCATACAAAAACTCCACATCAAATGGAAAAAATCCCCCTCAACTCACTACATCAATCCACACTTCAACACTTCACTCACTGCAAAAACATCATGGATGAGACATACTTTAGTTTACTTCTACTACAACTACAAAGTGGTTCAAAAATTATACACTAGACAACACATGCATCTTGCAGTCTCTTCTACAATCTCTCACTCATTCCACACAACAAATAGACAATAAACCAACTCACAATGAGCTTCCTCTAATATATAGATGAACTAAAGTGCTCAACTCAATAATTAGTTAGAACTATTGGGAATAAAAAAAAATTTCATATGGTTGATTGGATATGGATTCATATCATTGATTCAATCAACCATTAACTCCATTAACATTCTTGATATTTTCAAATTTAATTAGCTTATGGAGGTCCCATGAGCTTTTTCGACCATGAACCAAAAATTTGTGATCAAGTATGTCACAAAAACATAAAAATTAGATTAAGAATTCAACGAATGCAGAGAAAATATGATCAAAACCCATAGTCGATCCCTTAGCAATGTCATCAATGTGACTTTAGCACCTTGGGGATATAACTACACCCTTGGGTATGTCTCTATGTGACTCTAGCATCTCATACACTCCCTTGACTCAACATGCATGCAACTAGGGCTAAAACTTAGTAAATGCATCATTTCCTTAGTCCAGAACCTCTTCCACCTATTGTACCAGCTTCATTAACTCCTGAATACTCCTCTAAGCCACTGAGATAAGTTTGCAACTCATGAATAGTCTAAGAACAATTCTATGACATGGTATACCTATTCTTCCAAATTTAGGACCAATACCAACACCTCTAGCTCCTTAAGAAACAACCACAACATCTCTAAAACCTCCAACATATATAGCAGCATATCTAGCACATGTACTAGCACCATCCTCAACACCTAAAATAAAAAAATCACATCCAACTTCCTCCAACATTGATGGAAGAACCTCCAACACTACAACCTCCTCTCATCACATGTATCATCATATGCAATGTCTCCAAGACATATAGAAACATATTCAACACCTAGAGCATCACTCCAACCACTTGCAGCAGCAACATCTCCCATCAAAACAACATAAGAAACTCTCCAACCAACACAACATGCCAACCTAAATCCAATCATACATGTGGGATCCATATCTACTCAACCTCTAAATCAATTACATTAGGTATAGTCACAAGACCATCAAGCCAACACACATCACCAAGCACTCATCACACATGCATACTACTAGCAGCACCAAAATATTTCTGACATCAATGCCAACACTTGTGCTTGAATGTCTTGATTTCAAATATTTCGGGAAGAAGAAGGTGGGTACTGTACTATGTTGTAATTATCCCAAAATGATTGGGTTAGTTTCATTAACAAGGGTTTATCACGTGTGTGCACATTTTAGGTTAGTTACTAATGATGTCATATTGAGGTCATAGATGCATTGGTTGAGAGCATACATGTCTAACACTCTGACTATCTTCAATGGGAGACTACCTTCATCATTCAATCTCTTATGGTGTCACCTTAGCTAGGATTCTTACGCTGTGGGGATAGTGCAATGAGCCATGATGTTAAGGAATGTGGAGAGGTTTGAATGGGTAGAGTGTTATGACATGGAAGGTAAGCGTGACATGGAAAGTGATGGGGTAGGAAAAATTTGTGACTGGCCTGGGCATGAGAAGGTGGAAGAGGTTATAGGTTAGGGTGACACGGAAAGGGAGGCTAACACATGACAACATTTCGCACAGGGAAGGGAGTGGAAAATGTAGCCTTGAGGTCATGTGAGAGGCTATCGACACATGGCTGACTCCACATGACCTTTGAGAATTATCAGTCGTGCACATTTAGGGTGCAGATAGTTCCAGGCTATTGGATGGGTTTCCATTACCGTCATCCAATATGGAAATGTGCAGCTTCCTCCATCCATGTGAGTTTGGTCTCCTCCATTGTTTCCATCAGGAGTGGACCATCATGCGTGCTTGCAGCTCACACCACTTGCTCTTGGGTCTACCTGCTTTCATTTGACGACCTGGTCTGCGATGCTACTTGCCCTCTAGAGGAACATGGACAACATCTCCATCCTGTCATGGTAATCGTGAGCACTTATATTTGAGGTTGAACTGTGGCGTGGGTGGATTTTATCTTGTCACCAATAGTAGGATGATTTTCACCGAGGCAGAGGGTCCAGCCCGTCCATCATAATTTTAGGCCCTATACACTTGATTCAGCTTAAGAATTCCTAAGAATATGTCCTCTAGAGGCCTAAACATGAATGACATCAACATTTTGACCCTATTTTAGAGATATATTTGAATTTTCACATTGGTTACTACTTACATCCAAACCCAAAACATCATCAAAGATCCCTTTGGTGCAAAGAAAAAATGAAGGTGGCATCAGGCCATACACTGAATAAATTTAATGCACTTGTTAAATAGTTGGCGCTCTCATCATACAACCCGACTTCATCACATAGCATAGTTGTTTTAATGAAGCAACACAATGCTCTGACAGGTACAAGGGCATAGGTCACGGAGGAATTTGACCCCCCAGAATTGCATACGTCAGCAAGGGGGATAGAAAATGAGAGTTGTTTTGGGGGGTGGAATCTTACCCTCATGCCACTCTCCCAACCTACCAAAACCTAATTTTGGGGGCCACCTGCTCAGGTCCATGGTAAGTGGTGACATGGTAAGGTAATTTTGTAGAGAAGAATACTCCATGTACTTGACACATGCCCTCCACCTACCCTTTCCCATCCCACTAGTTAGGGCATCTCATGTGTTAATCCACTGATGTCATCCCTCTAGTTGTCACATTATGACCTAAAAATATCACTCCCTCTGCATTTTTTCCCCAACCGATGTCTTACATTGTCTATGCCGCTACTATTTAGGAGACAAGGAAAACCCTCTAATGAATTAGTCATCATGCAAGCCTCTCTTCCCACGTCGTTTTCATGCAGAAAGTACTTCGTAATTCCCAATTTTTATTTTTATTTATAGTTTAATATCTGCAGTTTAAACATGAAAAATTCAACCCTTGAGACCCCACAAGCTGGATATTTTAGGACCACCTCTAGTCCTCACCCCCTCATGGATGCCCAGTCTCAAATCCATGACCCCATATACCCTTTTAATGTGGCAATAAAGCATCATGAGTTAATGGGATACAGATCGCAGGGTGAAGACATTTTTAGGGTAGTGGACTCAAGGTTATACTACCAAATGGCCACTTTCGTCCACCATTTTCCCAAAATGATCTCTTGGTTCACCGAGGAATACATTGAATAGAAGGGCTATTTCACCTCCTTGCAAGGGAAAAAAATATTAAAAATCACCCCCAGCTCATTCAACAAGCTCTGTGTTACCTGTCTTCCTCTACTGTCTAGAGTTCACCGAAGTAACCCTCATGTTTCGATTCTCAAAGCTTTCCACTGAAAAGAAAAAATCCCTCCTCGAGCTGATTACGGTTCCAAATATTTTTTTCTTGCCTGCCACTCAAAAAATTTCTCTATCCATGCTCATTGACAGCATTCAACCAGTCCTCACAGTTATCTTAGGTATGTTCAGGGGGGATGATGCTATTCAGGTTAATAATATTTTTCTAGGGTTTTTTGACCTAATGATTCAACCAAATGTCTGTAGGAATTCTAATACAATTATGTATTTCTTGGATTCTCCTGATCTAACAATTATATTCCACTGTTAAATACATAATTTCTTCTACAAAAATTCTTGCGGAAATTTAAAACACGATTGCCAATTGCAATATCAAGAAAAAAGATCAATCACACATAACATAGATGTTTTTACTGGGAAATCATAAAGCTAAAAATCCCACTATCATATATTGTGTATATATCATGGATCATAAAACAATATTATACAAAAATCTAATCCAAGAGCTCTCAGTACAACATACAATCATCTCACATTGTCTTGCAAAAATTAGCAAATGCCTTAGCCAAATTTCTACCTTACAACAACCTGCCTCTACTGCGCAATCTAAGATGATTAAAAAGACCAATTCGATGCAATCATACCCTCCTTGACTATGCAATACTCATGAGCATATCCAATGTGTGTTTGGCTTGCTTGAGTGCAACCCAATATAGTACAACTGATAATCATATGTCCCTTTCACCTACATCTCAACTGGGTCTCCACTGGATCTGACATGCATGTAGTTAACAATAGTAAATCTTCAGTTTCATGTGAGATCACTACATGTGAATTAATTTAATATTTAATTCACTAATCTCTCACTAGTCTCTCTTTAGTTACAACTAGCATTACTGAGTTTAACTCACTTAACTGAGTTAAACTAATTTACAACTCATATAACTACACATCCAACTCTGTTACAACTTCGAATCACTCAGTTACAACTAATTCCACTTCCATGTCCCACCAACCAACCTTTGAACTTGTAATTCCTTCAGCTATTTGGTTTTCCACTTCAGTTAACTGATTCCAACTGCTCCATGAGAATAGATTAATATTTATTGTCCAACTATTATTAAGGGATAATAATAGTCGACATGCATCTATAAATAGACACGTGATCTATAAATAGAACTCGCACATACATATAAAAATATAACATCATCTATAAATAGAATTTTCTCACAGTCTATAAATAGACACCATATATAAATAGAATTTTCTCACCCATTCTAAAAATAGACTTCCACCTAAAAATAGCCTGAGGCTCCATCCTAGTGTAGGTGCTTAATTTTCACTAGGATCTTCTTGTTGAATCTCAACACTCCATATCAACAAGAAACGGATTATCCTTCACCCCAATCTTGTCTCTATGGTATTCAAATTTTCTCTTGGTGAGTGCCTTCATCAGAATGTTTGCGTCCTGATCTTCCGTAGGAATGTACTGAAGCAACATGATATTTTGTTGCACACAATCTCTAATATGATGATACTGGATATCTATATGCTTAGATATATCATGAAACACAGGATTAATCAAGATTTTAATGCAACTTTTATTATCACAATGAATGGCTGTCGAATCTAAATGAGAACCAAACAAACCAACCAGGATCTTTCTCATCTAGATAGCCTCACATGCAGCCTGACTTGCTGCCATGTATTTCGCTTCTACTGAACTAAGTGCCACGGATATTTGTTTCCTATTGTACCAAAAAATTCCTGTAGATCCGATACTAAAGATTCCCCCTTATCTGCTCTTTTTGTCCGTTGGGTTGCCCACCCAATCTGCATCCATAAAGCCATGCAACTTCATCTCATCCATCTGTTTGTACCACAAGCCATACTCAAATGTGCCCCTCAGATATCTTAGGGCATGCTTGCCCGCCTTCCAAAAGAGCTTGGTAGGCTTAACCATCGCTTGACTTAACTAGTTAACAACATAGCATATGTCTGGTCTTGTATTCACTAAATACATAAGCAAACCCACTCACTGTCAATAGACAGTATCATCCACTACCTCTCTAGATGTAGCATCATCTTTCCTTCAGTTTCCTGAAAGAGAAGTATCCATGGGTTTTCATCCCTCCATGTGAAACTTACCTAGTATTTCCCTTGCATACTTACCTTGAGACACAAAAAGCTCACCATCTCGTTGCCATATTTCCAATCCAATGAAATAATGAAGGAGGCCCATACCCTTCATCTCAAACTCCTTTGCAAGGTCCTCCTTGCATGATTGTATCAGCTAATCATCACCAGTCAGTATTAAATCATCGAAATAAATAACAATGATTAAAATCTTACCCTCCACCACAATTTGGTATAGGTTTTCATCCGCCTCACTCTTGCTGAAGCCAAGTCTAGTGAAATATTTGTCTATCTGAGTGTACCAAGCATAGGGTGCTTGCTTCAGCCCATATAGTGCTCTTTTGAGTCTTCACATATGTGACTCATTGCTGAAGATCTCAAATCCTTCAGGCTACTCAATGTACACTTCTTCCTCAATGATCCCATTGAGAAACGCAATCTTCACATCCATATGATGAATGTGCCAACCCATCTACGCTGAGAGAGCAAGGATGGTCCTTATGAAAGAATACTGTGCGACAGGTGCAAAGGTTTCTTCATAATAAATCCCCTTGATCTATGAGAAGCCTCGGACCACAAACCTGGCCTTTTATTTCTCAATAGTCCCATCAGTAGCTTGTTTTACCTTGTATATCCATCTCAAACCTGCCACTAATTTATCAACCGGCCTTGGAACAATTTCCCAAGAACTACTTCTGACAATGGAGTCATACTCCTCCACCATTGCATCTACCCATGTGGGCTCCTGCATTGATTCTTGAAAGGAAGATGGCTCAATCACAATAAATTTTCTCATGAGAGCCATGTATTCATTAAATCAGTTAGGAGACTGCCTTTTTTTGTGCTGTGAAGTAGGGGCTCCTACATTTTGCGCAGCATCAAGTCTCAGCCTATTAGCTTCTGTGGTATGCCTTTTGCTAGTTCTAATGTTTGGCTCTGCATGAGTGGACTCCTCCACTCCATGAACCTCCTCCTGTGGCTGATCCACATCTAGAGACTCATATTTGGGAACCAACAGTTCCTCCTCCACATGCAAGTCCAGTTCCCTCTCAAGTGACAACCGCATGGCTTTCCCCTCATCGAATTTTATATCCCATCGCATAACAGTCATATTACTAGTATGCAAATACACACGATAATTATGGAGTGTTTCTGTGTACCCCACAAATATCCCAACTTCAACAGTTGGCTTTCAATTCTTCTTGGCGTTCTTAGTCACATGCACATAAACAGATGAGCCAAAAATCTTAAAGTGAGAAACATTCGGTTTCTTACTAGTGAAAGCTTCTTCAAGTGTACTCATGCCAAGTACGCTATGAGGACAATGGTTTTGCACATAAAAAGCAGTGTTGCATGCTTTCGCCCACAAATGCATTGGTAGGTTGTGATCATGCAGCATTGCTCGTGTTGTACCCACAATCATTCTGTTCTTACTCTTTGCAACCCCATTTTGCTGTGGGTTATGAGGCATTATGAGTTCTCTTTGAATTCCTTCTTTTCTATAGAATTCTTTGAACTCGTTAGAGATGTATTCTCCACCATTATTGCTCCTCAGAGCCTTCACTTTCTTCCCCAACTCTTTGTCCACCAATGCCTTAAACTCACAAAACTTTGAGATTGTTTGATCCTTCTTCTGCATGAAGAAAATCCAGCATTTACGAGAAAATTCATCAACAAAAATAACATAACCCCTGTTTTTTTTGTTGAATCAACCGAGAATGGTCCACACATGTCTGTGTGAACTCTCTCCAGGATCACCAAAGCACTATTATGTAGAAATTTGAATAATTTTCCGAATTATTCACCGAGATTATCTTGTTCACATACTATTTGAGCTTCATACATAACACATAATCTCTTCTATGCATTAATCATCACATGCGGAAATAAAAACAACAAGCGGTATTGAAAACATTCACATGCGCACATTTCAACACATATAACACAGTATGTATACCAGGGAAAGCTTACAGCTGAAAACCCCCTACTGTCTGTATATTATAATGAAGAATAATCACGTACCAATCTCAGTACAATACTCCTCACAAGTACTTCGTACTATCTCCAAAAGTTACACACAAACTAGCTCCATTTTGAACAAGTCACGGGTTCAAAACTCCTCCACTGTTTGCCTGCCTCTACTGCTCAATCCAAGATGATAGAATGGATGGAATGAATTTAAATTCCCTTGGCTTTAACTGCGCAATCCTCATTGGAAATCTCCTCCAATGATTGTGAAAATCTCATTCACACTATAGTCACCCTTTCACCCACCTCTAACACTGGTCTCCACTGAACTGTCCATGCACCGCAGTCAACTGATGTGTTCTTTAGTTGATTTATGAGTTAATAATTAGTGAATTAATTAATAATTAATTCACACCACTCATCACTAGTGTATTTTTCAGTTAGACTAAATACAACTAGTTCAACTAAGTTAAACCGAACATAACTGCAATTCAAACTTCTCACACATGAGTTCTAACTCAAGTCAACCATGCACAGCTCAACTAACCCCTAGCAACAGCGTAATTCCTCATGTGCCACATCTGTAGCTCGAATTGAAGTGCTCCAAAAGGATAATATAATTTTTATAGTCCAAATATTATTAAGGGTTAATAATATTTAACTGACCTATTTTTAGATAGGCAGTCTAAAAATAGACTTCAACCTGTATGTCTAAAAATAGTTGTCCATATATTTTTACCAACTTGACCAATCATCCAAGAATAGCATCCCACAACTCCTAGACCATGCTCCATATGTCTAAAAATAGACATAGTCTAAAAATAGACTTTTCGACAAAAGTCACACGTGTGGTCCCCACCTAGTTTAGGTGATCACTTTCCAACTAGGATCAGGAAAGATGTTTCAGGAGGTCTCCTTCACCATTTCTTGTTGCCATTTTCAACACTCCCTCTCAACAAGAAAGGATTGTCTTTGCATGCGACATGCAACTCCATGCATTCGCCCTGCAACCTTCACAAGCGCCATGGAACTCCATGCATGTGACATGCAAATCCATGCATTCACCATGCACCCTTTTGCATGCACCATGCAAACTCATGTATGCACCATGCAACTCCATGCATGTGTCATGCACCCTTTGCATGCCACATCTCCAAAACTGAATAGGCTCCAAACAACTCAATCAGTCTGATGCATCTATCATCAAAGTCTTCGACTTCTGCTGGTACCAACTGCACATGTCATCAGGAACCACTGCGATGTTGAACTCTTGCACCCATGCACTCTGCACTTGTTGTCAAATCTGATCCATGCTCCAGTATTTGACACTGTCACTTTGATCTGCCTGCATCAATCCAACTGATCTGCTACTGATGCACTGTGGGCACCTCGTAGCCAGGTTCAACTCATGAGATCCACACCATCTCATGAATCCTGCCCAGAAATCTCCTCTTGGGATTAATCATGCATGTCACCCCACCTCTCACCTGGTGGTATAGCTGCATGCACTCCCTCTACCCATCTGGCATGAAATTTCTCTGCATGAGTGGTTTCTTCCACTCCATGATCCTCTTGTGGATGCTCCACATCCCGAGGTTCACTATCACCTACATGCAAAACTTTCTCCCTCTCAAGCATCAGTTGCATGTCTTTCTCCTGCTTCCCAACAATAGGAAGCTCCATAGACATCCCATCTACTTCAATTCTGTAGATATTCTTTGTCTGAATCCCAACCCTCTTGACTTGTCCCGTTGCCTTGTGCCGAAGGAAAAATTTTCCTTCTCTGAAGACAACTTCATACCCTTTATCCTCTAACATTGCGACTGAGATTAAATTATTTGTTAGACCTGGTACATGCAATACATCTTGTAAAAGAATGAGTTTACCTTACTCCCTCTGAAAGGTTATATTTTAATGTTTGGTCATTGTATAGATCCTGATGGCCAACTCTTTATCACAGTAGTCTTTCTCCACCAAGTCATTGAAAAGATTCACATCTCCCGTCATGTGAAAGGAAGCGCCACTATCAAAATACCACCCCGATCCCAATGCACTAGACACCATGCATGCGATCAATGAGAAGTCCAGCTCAAATTGCGAGGCAAGAGCCTCACCGGCTGCAGCTCCAGCAGCCTGCTTGTTCTTCTTCTTCTGTGGACAATTCGTGGCGTAATGTCCATGCTCGTGACAGTGAAAACACTTCACTTTGGACATGTCACGCTTTTTACCATCCGCACCGGATTGAGAAGCCTTCTCCTTGCCCTTCCCTTTCCTTGCTTTGGCAGCCAAAGCGCAGTCTTCTTCATCAGATGCCTTTGATGAAGATCCGTCCCTGGTACTCTGCCTTATCTCCTCTTGCACAAGATCAGACCACAGTCTTTCCCATCCTAGCAATTTCTCCCGACCATTGACACTGTCCTGATATGCATGCCAACTTTTTGGAAGCCTAAGGAGAGCCAAGCTCACCAGTTCCTCATCCTCCACACTAACTCCTACACTACCAAGTTCATCCTTGCAGTGGAAAAACTTTGTCAAGTATACCGGAATAGTGTCATTCTTCTCCATCTTTATTTTCCTGAGTTTATCCTTGAGCGCCAACTTCCTTTGGTCACTCTTGCTCTAGAAAAATTCTGTCAAAGCTTTCCACATCAAGAATGGAGAAGCTTTACCATGCAGGCTGGATACTATGTGATCCTTCACGCCCTCCAACAGAATCCTTCGACACCTTGTTGTCTTCTTTTGCCAAGCTTCAATCATAGCAGCATCCGTAGAAGTAGGCTTTGGAATTTCTTTCTCTATGAATTCCAACAGCCCATTGTCATATAACACCGCCTCCATCCTATCTCTCCATGCAATATAATTTGAGCTGCCTTCAAGAGCATACTCCAATCACAATCCTTGATAAGACATTTTGACTTCGACACCAAGAAAAAACTACAAATTGGAATTCCAAATTCTGCTGCAAATTCGAATTCCACCAGCTCAAAACTCAACCGCTTCCGATCTGTGAGAACATAGTATTTCTAGCACAGAGATCGACTGTAGGGGAATTTACTGGATATATCACCTTTCAAAGAAAGGATGGATCCAGAGGCTACCTAGCCCATTACAGACTCTGTCTACCGAAATAATTGTAATCACTGTAATAGATCCGATGATCAATTCTGCTCTGATACCATGTAGAAATTTGAATAATTTGCTGAATTATTCACCGAGATTATCCTGGTCACATACTATTTGAGCTTCATACATCACACATAATCTCTTCTATGCATTAATCATCACATGCGGAAATAAAAACAACAAGCGGTATTGAAAACATTCACATGCGCACATTTCAACACATATAACACAGTATGTATACTGGGGAAAGCTTACACCTGAAAACCCCCTACTGTCTGTATATTATAATGAATAAGAATCATGTAACAATCTTAGTATAATACTCCTCACAAGTACTTCGTAGTGTCTCCAAAAGTTACACAAAAACTAGCTCAGTTTTGAACAAGTCACGGGTTCAAAACTCCTCCACTGTTTGCCTGCCTCTACTGCGCAATCCAAGATGATAGAATGGATGGAATGAATTTGAATTCCCTTGGCTTTAACTGCACAATCCTCATTGGAAATCTCCTCCAATGATTGTGCAAATCTCATGCACACTATAGTCACAACTGATAGTAGACTCCACCCTTTCACCCACCTCTAACACTGGTCTCCACTGAACTGTCCATGCACTGCAGTCAACTGATGTGTTCTTTAGTTGATTTATGAGTTAATAATTAGTGAATTAATTAATAATTAATTCACACCACTCATCACTAGTGTATTTTTCAGTTAGACTAAATAGAACTAGCTCAACTAAGTTAAACCGAACACAACTCCACCAACTGTCTCATCAACTCCACCAAACTTTTCCACATGAATTCTAACTGAAGTCAACCATGCAATAGCTCAACTAACCCTTATGAAATTCGAATTTACTTCTGCCAGCTGCATGTGCCACATCTGTAGCTCGAACTGAAGTGCTCTAAGAGGATAAGATAATGTTTATAGTCCAAATATTATTAAGGGTTAATAATATTTGACTGACCTATTTTTAGACAGGCAGTCTAAAATAGACTTCCACCTGTATGTATAAAAATAGTTTTCCATCTATTTTTACCAACTTGACCAATCATCCAAGAATAGCATCCCACAACTCCTAGACCATGCTCCATATGTCTAAAAATAGACATAGTCTAAAAATAGACTTTTCGACAAAAATCACATGTGTGGTCCCCACCTAGTTTAGGTGATCACTTTCCAACTAGGATCAGGAAAGATGTTTCAGGAGGTCTCCTTCACTATTTCTTGTTGAAATTTTCAACATGTTATTGTTTTCATGAAAGGTGGACTTTACATACTTCCCCATGGTGCAACACTTGTAGTAATATAACTGAGCAAGTGTTCCCATTCGAAGTCCAGCAGATATTTGTTGCAAAACTTTCAAGGCTCCATGATGAAGATGGCCCAATCATCTGTGCCATATTTTCCCTCATCACGGCGCACCACCTTTTATGCCTTCCCATCATGGAAGCGCAACCATCTACCTCTAGCTTGTAGAGATTCTTAAATTGAATCCCTATCCTCTTGGCTTTACCCATTGTTTTATGTCACAGGAAAGGTTTTCCATCACTGAAAACAACGTCATAGCCTCTGTCCTCCAACATTGTTACTGAAACCAAGCTTTTCTTCAAAACTGGAACATGCATAACATCTTTCAATTGAAATGGTTTACCTGAGTCCCTCTCAAAGGTAATGGTACCAATGTTAATCGCACTGCATCTTCCAACGTCGCCCATCTCTATATGAATTTGGAGCTCTTTCTCCTCCAAGTCACTGAAAAGATCCTTATCTTCGTCATGTGGAAGGAAGAACCACTATCTAGATACCACATTGATCTCAATGCACTTGACACCATGAATGTGATAAAAAAAAAATCAAGTTCAAGTTGTGAGGCAAGGGCCTCACCAGTTGCAGCTCCAACAACCTTCTTGTTCTTCTTCTTCTATGGGCAGTTAGTGGCGAGATGCCCATGTTCGTGACAGTGAAAACACTTCACCTTGGACAAATCCAGCTTCTTGCCTTTAAACTCGGATTTTGAATGGAATTTCTTCCCCTTCCCTTTCCTTCCCTTGGCATCCAAAGCACAATCCTTTTCATCATCATGCTTTGATGAAGAGCCATCTCTAGTGTTCCACCTGAGCTCGTCCTACACTAGATCCGACCACAGTCATTCCCAATCTGACAATTTTTCCTATCCGTTGACAAAGTCTTCATAACTATGCCAACTCTTACGAAGTGCCAAGAGAGCCAAGCTCACCAAATCATCATCAGAAATAGTGATTCCCACACTCCTCAATTCATCCCGATGTTGGAAAAACTTTGTGAGATACTTTGGAATATTGTCGCCCTTTTCCATCTTGATCTTTTTGAGTTTATCCTTCAGCGCCAATTTCCTATGGTATTTGCTGCTTTGGAAAAGATCTTTCAAATCCTTCCGCATAGCATATGGTGTGGCTTTCCCATGAATTCTTGATACAATATGGTTTGGCACACCTTCCAGCATAATCCTTATCACCTTCGCCACTTTCTTTTTCCATGCATCAAGTAATGTAGCATCCATCGAAGTGGGCTTAGGAACATCATTGTCGATGAATTCCTTCAACCCATTATCTTTAAGCATCGCCTCCATCTTGTCCTTCCAGGAAATGTAGTTATAGCTACCTTCGAGTGCATACTCTAGCCGCAAGCCATTGAAAGCCATTTCGATGTTTACTCAACTATAGCACCAAGAAATTCTTCGAGCAAATTTGAATTGTTTCCACCAACAAACTCATCTCCTGCCTCAAAATTGCAATCTTCTGTGCTCTGATACCATGTAGAAATTTTAATAAAATTATTTATTTCTTGAATTCTCCTAATCTAAAAAGTATATGCCATTTTTAAATACAGAATCACTTCTACAAAAATTCTTGTGGAAATTTAAAACACGATTGTAAATTGCAATATCAAGAAGAAATATCAATCATACATAACACAGATTTTTTTACCGGGAAAGCATAAAGCTAAAAACCCCATTATCATATATTATGTATATATCATGGGATCATGAAAAAATCTCATAGAAATCTCTAATCCAAGAGCTCTCAGTACAATATACAATCGTCTCACACTGTCTTGCAGAAATTGGCAAATGCCTTAGCCAATTTTTTTCCTTACAACATCCTGCCTCCACTGCACAATCCAAGATGATTACAAATACCAATTCGATGCAATCATACCCTCCTTGACTATGCAATCCTCATGAGCATATCCAATTTGTGTTTGGTTTGCTTGAGTGAAACCCAATATAGTACAACTGATAGTCATATGTCCCTTTCACCTACATCTCAACTAGGTCTCCACTCGATCTGGCATGCATGTAGCTAATAGTAGTAAATCTTCAGTTTCATGTGATATCACTAAATATGAATTAATTTAATATTTAATTCTCTTATCTCTCACTAGTTTCTCTTCAGTTACAACTAGCACAACTGAGTTTAACTCACTTAACTAAGTTAAATTAATTTACAACTCACATAACTACACGTACAACTCTGTTACAACTTTGAATCACTCAGTTACAACTAATTCCACTTGCATGTCCCACCAACCAACCTTTGAACTCAAAATTCCTTCAGCTAACTGGTTTTCTACTTCAGTTAACGGATTCCAAGTCCTCCATGAGAATAGATTAATATTTATTGTCCAACTATTATTAAGGGATAATAATAGTCAACATGCATCTATAAATAGACATGTGATCTATAAATAGAACTTGTACATACATTTAAAAATAGAACATCATCTATAAATATAATTTTCTCACCATATATAAATATACATCATCTATAAATATAATTTTTTCATCCATTCTAAAAATACACTTCCACCTAAAAATAGCATGAGGCTCCATCCTAGTGTAGGTGCTTAATTTTCACTAGGATATTCTTGTTGAATCTCAACAATGTCCTTCTCGAAATTCCCTCATTCATGGCCTCCACCATAAAATCCCATTTCTAGCCCCTATCAACTTCAAGTTGTTTCAGGTACTATTCAACAGTGTTCTACCTATTCTTGTTCATGCATGCAGAGAAATTTGAAGGTGTAGGCTTCAATAAGTTCTCTAAGAGAGGGACTGAACCCAGATATGTGTTTGATTGGACCCTCTCTATTCATAAAAATTACAGAGGCAAGGGTTATTCAAAATTCATTACATACTTCATGCCCGAAGCCTATGGCATTATACATGGGACACCTCCACCTAGGATTTTTACCAAACAGAAAGAATTTCTCCAATTCAGTGATGTAGATTGCATAGGATATTTGTATTTGTTTGAAGATCAAACTAAATTCTGAGTTTATGGCTATGATCTCCCTCCTTTCCACTTGCCAACATTCATGCCTATGAGAATTTTTCTCTTGAGTTCATAGGGAAATCCTTGAGTACAAACCAAGCACATTTTTTGCAAGAAAATAAAGGCTATATCTTTAAACTCCCAAGCATAGTAGGTTAATTTACCATCAATTCACGACATGCATTCCATGTGGTTGAGGATCTGCTCCAGAAAATGAACTTTCAGCAAGGATATACATGGCATTATCATCCTAAAGGGATTATCACACAAAGAAGAAAACAAATTAAACCTTTAAATGCCTATGAACATGAGCCTAGACATGATGTTGAATGGAAAGCTAACTCTGACTCATGGACTTTGGATACAGAGATGGAAACCGAGTCCCCAACTGAATACATATAAGAAAAAGGGGAAAATGTTCATAATGAAGAGGATTTCAGGGTGCAATAGGATTTCATGGAGGAAGAGGAGGAAGGACATGTCAGCAAGAAAAAAATAACACAGGGACACGAAGGACATGTCCTGGAACAACCAGATGAGGTGGCCCCTGTCTTGATAGACCAAGGGTACAATCGGCCCTATTTTCAAATCATTTGGGATGATACCCCCTCACAGGGAACATCTATCTCTTCATAGGTTGTTACTTCAAGAGAGGGTCCATCAGGAGAAGGTCCTTAAGACACAAGGATGGGTTTTAGAGTAGATTAGCCCTTAGGGGAAGAGAATTGGGAAAATAATTAGGGAGCAAGAGAGACGATGAAATCAGAGTTGGAGTTTCACATCGACAAGCATCACACCAAAATCCTAGTAGCCCTAGATATAGAAAATGATCATATGGTGTTCACAGTACCCTCCTTCTCACCCCCTTCCCCCTAGATCAAATTATCGATCACTGGATATGATTATAGACATGTCGTATATTCCTCTATCTGATAAATTTAAAATTCACAAGGAGGTAGGTAATATGCTACGTAATGAAATTATAAAGTACACCCTAACTATTGATAAGGCTCAGAGAGAACCTGATAAGACTATTGAAACTCTCAAAAGTGAGAGGGCTAATTATAAAGACCTCGCGTTATAGATCGACGAATACAAGAAGATGCTCAGGGTGAAAGGGATGAAAGGGGATGAGTCGGAGTCTGCCACTGAGACTCTTCTCAAAATAGTGGAACAAGAAGTCCAAGAAATTCGACAAAGATTGAAAATACCAGTTTTGGAGCATGTTCATACCCCTAAGTTGGCCCGCATGGAAAAATAGAAGGAATATTTGTCCATCATGTTGATTCAAAAAAGTGATGAAGAGATGGATGTAAAGAGATGACTGGCAGAGTTGCAGCAGCAACAAGACAATCATGCCTTCTTTATGTCCATACCCAATGATGACCCCCAGAACTATATGAAGCATATGAATAAGACTCTGATAGAGGTGAGAGTATTTGAAGACGAAGTCAATACAGTGCGCAGGTATCTAGAGGAGTCAAAGAAAACTTTGGTTACAAAAGAAATACAAGTGGCTTTAGTACAATTGGAAGTTGACTCAGCCCGCAGAGAAATACAGATGTTAAATAAATCAATCATGGACCTAAAGAATTACCTAAAGGAAAAATGTCCCTGGTTGAGGCTCAAAATATGATATGGGATGAAATGATTACAAAGGTTAAAATTCATTGGGAATACATCATGTTGGTGAATTACAAAACTGTTACGATTAGTGATTATAGGGTCCAAATTGAATTAGACCGCCGAGAGGGAGATGAGAACGTGGTGACTACTTGGAAGTATATTCAATTCATAAATGAGCTCCCTACTGAGGAATTGAGATCCCACGAAGTGGTCGATAGGTTTGGTACAATAATGGACATAACGAGAATGACCTAGAGGGAATATGCTCGGGTCAAAGCTGCAGGATGTGTAGTGTTAGTCACTAATGTGGTCAATATATTTGAGATATATTTGGTTAAAGTCATTGAGGCGAGATTAGAAATTTTCTAAAATCCACAAGGTGATCTAATCTCATGGTCCACTTATGAACAAAAATTAGTTGAGATCAAGAGTCGAATGGACCTGATACATGAAAATATGACCAGGTTAAAAGCAGAGACCATAGTGGCTTCTCTAAGAAATGATTTTCTATTGTTAGCTAATGTAAAATAGTTTTTCACTGCCAGCCTAGATTATTCATAGTTAACCCAACTTTGAGCCTTGTTCGAGATTTTCAAGAATGCTCCTCTGCCCTCAAGAATTATGTGGCAGAGGTGTTATGGATACATGCACCCACCAACTGCTTCATTTTGCATCTCGTCAAAACAACTTCGCAGAACCCTCCTGTAGTTCCACATCCATGACAACACTCTGGGCCATCATCCCATTAAACTTTGTGGCCTTCACACTCTGGGTCCTCCTTAGGACCACATCACAACAAACGAACACTTCAGGATTTCGACTATGTGGCCTTTAGTTATTTTTTCTTTTTAATTTTATCTTGTCCTATGATGAAATCACAATGTCATGCTATATATTTTAGTTTTTTTTTCTCTTAAACAGTTGCACTTGAAGCATGCTCCATTTTTGCATGATGTATGTACTAAGAGATCAAGAAATAATATATGGGGAAGAGCCCCGTAGAAACTCTATAAAAGGAAGAATGAGAGAAGAAGAAAAGGTTCAAAATTTTGTCTGAGATTTTCATTCTATCTTTCTATATGACTGTATGACCATTTTTTCTATGAATTGTATATTTATGACCCCCTACATTATATATATATATATATATATATATATATATATCATATATATATATATATATATATATATATATATATATATATATATATATATATATATAATTTGGATTACAAATGTCATTTGGTGAACAATATGTATGTGCATTTTCTTAATGTGTTCCATCTACATTTGCTTATCTGTTTCTTCTAAAAATCTATGTGTAATAGAATTTGGATGTTACTGGGCATATTCATGAATATGTTTATTTTCTCAAAAGGAAGAAAGACGCTCATAGATGGTTTTATTTCTTACAATCTTAAATGCGCTCCATAGAATGGTGTATCTTCATTTCACTCATATTTTTGTCTCCTCTAGCTTTTAGCAAGTCAGATTCTTAAAACATTTAAGCCCAAATTTGCTATGAATTATTATTCTATCTCTTCACCTCGACATTTTGAGATTGAATCTGTACACTAATTATAGTATGGCCCTGTCGATATGTTTTGGTCCTCGTAAATTCTTGAAGCCCATTCTCAATCATTTCATTAGTCTATAATTAGGATTAAAAACTTTCATGATTCTTGAACCACCATTTACAAAACTTCATCAATTGAATTACTTAGAGGAATTCATATAAAATATTTAAATCCTCTGATTAATATGTCCTAGGCATTGGTCCCTTAAGAAACCTAGCAGTTGTCTCTAGGAGTTAAAACATATTTTTGGCGTTATTGTTGGGGAAAAAATTAGAAAACCTTTCCCTGGATACGACAAGTTTCCACCCATCAGTCAAGTGAGCATGATGGGTTGGGGGTTGTATATCTCTCAACTTGGAGACTCCACTATCAAATTTTTATGTCCAAGAAATATTGGCTTTCACTAGGCCCCACACCTAGTGACACACCTCTCAATAGAAGATACCCTTTGTATCTGACCCCGACAAGTTAATCTTTAAAATAATTTGTAAGGATAAGGCCCTGAGTCAGTCCGAAATACACCCTTTCTATCTCAAAGCTTCTTCTTCTTCCACACAAAGAGCTAAAATATATGGCAAAAAATCTACCACTCGAGTTTTAGAATACCCGACAGGCAGGGATTATGTCCACAGTTCCCTCAAGTCGTAAAGAAAACATGAAGTAGAATATGTTAGTGCCCCCTTGCATATTCCATCCGTCACTTGAGACCAAATAACTTAAAGATATCTTAGTGATTTTCATCCAGCATCAAACAAAATCTCTACCTCCTTTTCTCATACCCCATTACCCCTCATATTGTGCACCATCAACCTCATATCATAAATCTACTCCCTCCACTTCACAACAGGGAAGTACCTGGTTTTCTATTGAATAAGTATGCCCCCTTGGCCCTACCACAATTATTGAATGACATTCCACAAGATTACTTAAAGCACCTGCCCTGGTTCACCAAAGAGGATAGTGTCGCAACATAAAGACATATTGATAATTTTTGTGCTTTCACAGAGAGCTTGAATTATGAACACCTTGAATTGGGGTTGATACTTTTCGTCCAATATTTGGATGGTGAGGCTCGGAAGTGGTTTAAATATTTGACTGAAAACTCTATCCATGCCTAGGAAGAGTTGGAAATTGTTTTCACACTGAAATGGGGGGAGAAAAGAGACCATGGCTATATACTTACAGAGTTCAATGCTATAAAAAAGAGACACAATAAGGATGTTACTGATTTTATCAAGAGATACAATAAATTGTACAATAATCTTCCCATAGCAATAAATCCTATTCAAGAAGTAGCTAAAGTAGTTTTTTTCAGAGCCTTTGAACCTGAATTTGGGTTCATCCTCTGAGAGAGGAAACCTACGTCCCTAGATCAGATCTAGAATAACGCCCTAGAAGTATAAGAAAACTTTGCTTCTATGGGTAAATTGAAGGGGAAACTAGATCATGGAGAAAGAAGGAGAGGAAAGGAGGAGACAAGCACCTCAAACCAATAATTATAACCCCAAGAGTAGTGGATAGAAGAGATGAAACATTTGATTCGGAATCTATGAAACAAGTTTTTAAATCTAGAATTGGAAACCAAGAGTTCCCCACCTCGGTCAAATCAAATGATCCCCAATAGAGGCTTTAACCAAAAATACCAGAGGCCCCCACTCTAGTTGTTTCAAAGAGAGTGGAAGGAAATGCAAGACCATATGCAGCCTCCACTTTGCCTAGAAGAGGAGATGTAAGGATAGACAGATGAAGTCACAACCACACAAGAGGATCAATTCTTCACCTATTCCGACGAAGAAGGTGAGCTTACGTTGCAGCAGGAAGATGGGGAAGAGAAAGATGTTCCCCCAGCTGATAAATGTATTAATAGTTATTACATGAAGTTTGTGGATTTTATGCAGGCTCAATTACACAAGAAATATGACTTCAGGTCCTCCAGGAAGAGGTCACACATGGAGGATCAAACTAAAGAGTTGGGATTAGGAGGTCGGGGCCTGGTGGATACATCTAACAAAGCTAAGAAGCTACTAGAGCTAGTTGACCTGTAATATTCCTTTTTAATAAATATCACAAGTCTATGCTAGTGATGGATGGCTGAGGCATTTACTAGTTATGTCTCCTTCCAAATAAGGGCGAGAACCAGAGGCTACCTAGCATTTTGCAGTCTCTGTCTACAGATATGTGATTTTTCCTATTCAGGAATTGCTCCAGCAAGCTCCTTAGGGACGTTGTATAAGGAAGAAGATGTGAAGATAAGGCCAACCACTACTGTGATGCCTTAGAAAATATATAATATGACCTCCTTTTAGAATTTAATCTCAAATAAGTAACCTTAACCAGGTTACTCAGATCTCCCACAGTGAACTAGTTGAAAATTGCAGCAACATATGAGCACCAAACGACTATCTTCAGAAAATAAAACTATAAAAGTGAGAGATGGGACTTTTATCCCTTAGTAGACATGATATACAACTCACATGAATAATTTGAGGTAAAAAAAATGACTCTATCTCATGTAAACATATCTCTCTATTTCTATATGCCTCAAATGAGCTTAAACCCCATAACCTAGCTTGTGCAGAAAGCACTGAATCAGGAACAGCATTATTTTATCTAGGTTTTATGTAGAGAATAACATGACACGTCATATATTAAATGAAAAAACATCAAATGGATAAGAAAAATGTGATTCCTTTCCTCTTTATACACAATAAAGATCACCCATAAGGGTTTTCATGAAAATACAAAGTGTACAAGTGCAGATCTGCAAATATATGTAGCTGGAAAATGAAGTCACTGCAACACTAAATATAAACATGACTGAGAATATAAAAATACAGAAGAGGAATGGAATATAGAGCTTTCTAGGAGAAGGATTGGCCCTTCCTCCAAAGAATCAGCTCTCAAGCAAGGGATCAAACCCTGCAGCTGCTTCTCTCACAAAAATAACGCAGTTTACCCAGTGAACTATGTTGTAATGGATGGAACATGAGTTGGCCACATGCCAAGATCTAAAATGAGCTCTGAAATCTCCTATACAGCTCCCTCAATGCAAGATAAACTCCCTCCACTGAATGGAAATGCACAAGAGAAGATGAAACAACCCTCCCACTGCATGCCTAGCAACACAGCGTCCTCTGCTACAGAAATAACGCTACAGATGTGAGAAATCCTTGGCCTACAATATATATGTGGGAGAAATGTAGCACAACCCCTTCAATATATCACTCAATGAATGAGAATTAATTCCTAAACAGGAATCCCTCCAAACTCTGCTAAGTAGAAGGAGTTTGTAGAAAATGTCTAAGTAGACAAGAAATCGAAATCCACAAGCTAGTTGCACAAATATTCCCTTCTCCTCCTTATAAATTTGTGAGATCCTTCACCTTGGGTCCCACCTCTTATGGTTTCCATATTCATTTGAATCTCTTCCCTCCAAAACTGGGCTGTCTTCTTAGGCAAGCTACTCCTCCTTAAGCTGCGCTGGTTGACTTGGTCAACTTGACCTTGTCCTCATACAATTTGCCCTTTTCACACTAGGAGGTGAAAAATAAGCTACTCCATGGTTCCCTTTTTACATTAGGAAGAGTTTTATTCATGTTAAGAGGCGTCCTCTTTCCTCTTATTCACCTACTATGCAATATGAGCAAAAATTAAAGTTCTAATTTATTCATGAAAAATTTGGAACATTACAGTCCTCCCCTCCCAAATGTTGCTTGTCCTCAAGAAAATGCAAGGATAGAACTCCTTAGATCCTCCGATAGCATCAAAATATGATGGAATCCTCCAAGAATATGATGCCATCTCATCCATGAAACTCCATAGTGCCTCTCCCAAGCATATAGATTAGCACTTGGTGAAACTCCCCAAATGATTATGATCATGAGAAGGAAAGTGCTCAAGGAGACAACCATGTGTGGTACAGAGGTATTATTGAGGCATGGAGAGCAATATGCATGGGAATTCCTCTTCTCGAAGTGAAACCTCCACCCCCAATCTATCATCCATATAAAATGAGTCACCCTCCAGCATGGTAACTCATGAAGAATCCCCTCCACCTTTGGCTCCTGAAGTGTAGGTGGTCTGAATGACTGAACATGATAGGCAAGAAGTCATATCCCACACTTTCCCCCTCCCCACTGAAGACAAGTGATGAGTACATACTAATCTTGGGCTGCAACATGAGTTCCCTCTAATGGCAAGAAAGAAGTTAGACCTCCAAAGGTTTCTCTCCCAGCGTTGTGCATCAAGCTGGCCCAATCCATCACACACATAATGGATAGGAAATAACTACCACATGAAAACCCATCCATCTCATGGCCCTCCTCATTAAATAACAAATGTGTTGTTGTAGAGGCCATGTCTCCTTCCATGTTCCCCTTAGAACATGCATTGTAGAAAATATGGGAGTTCTCTCCCAACAAGGACACGTCCTCCTTATGTGTCACTCCCCTAATCATGCTCCCCTTAAGGATAACAGCAACATCAACAAAAGAGAACATAATAAGAAATAATATGGGGAAAGCACTAAAGGTCTCATGCTGTTCAACAGTGTACCAACAGTCTCCCAAGTGGTCACAGCGCAGTTTGCCAAACTGCTGCTTGAAGAAGTGATCCGGAAAGCTGTCTTTGAGCACATGTAAAGTAATGCCTGCTCTTATTTTTAATAATGTATAGGAGGTGGCTAAATATATAAGCTGAACATGCATGGAAATAAACACTTTCCCAAGGCCATATGAGAGATGGCTTCCTCCATCACATATTCCGGCCCAATAATGCTCATGGAGCTTAATGAATAGGGCTCCCTCTTGTGGAGCCAAGAACTGCATAGAAATGGAGAGAAGATGCAAATATTGTGTTAGGTAATAAACACATAAAAAAAAAAAATCTCACCTTCACATTGTCCCTCAAGTGCCTCAAAAGTGGAGAGGTCAAATGGACACTCCATCAGCAAATCCATGCCATGAAGTAACAGCGTTTTTGACTCATGCAAGCAAGCCCCAACCAAAATATAGCTCCATCCTTTGACATGTATTTTGTCAAAGGTATTCTCCATAATGCTGCCATATATGAGGGGTCTCTTCCATGATGAAAACACTTATTGCACCATGATAGTGCCATACCTCACCCTTGCAACACTATGCCAAGTGGGAGAGCAATTTTTCCCTTGCTCTCTCCCAATCCTCCGAAGCGACAAATATCCTTGCTGCCCCTTCATTCCTCCATCACTCATCATATGTTGTGGAAACAAAATAACCCTACCATCATAATGCATCCACACTCCTTGTTGTCCCATGATGAGAGTATCCTGCCAAGCTCCTCCCATCCACATACCCTTGAGAAAAGGACATGTCTCATGATGGCCAAACTCTCTCCTTAGTAGCCAGCACAGCTTTGCTTCTTGATGCCCTATGTCATAGATATGCAAGTGGCTCACAAGCCTCTTGCTCTCCATCCACTCTCCTCTATCAATATATGGTTGTCCCCAATCCTTCTCTCCTTTGGCATCTTCCCAATGAAGACTGCCATTATCCCAAAGCAAGTACTCCTCCTTACACCTCATAGGATGTTGAGATGTAACTCCTTGAAGAGTTTCCAGGAAAGGCCTCTCACTAATTAAACCCTCGAATCCACAAGAATCCAAGTGTGCTAAGGACAAGACATCCTTAGGAGATGTCACATCATGCATGATGCCTTTCACAACCTTGCACCATAACTCCACATGCTGCATGCAGCTCAATAAGGGTGCAAAGGAATGAATTTTGATCCCTTTTTGGATCAGGCCCAAGTTTCACAGTGTTGTGCAAACTTGCTTCTCCTTATCAACATGATGTTTCGATCCTGGGCCATGTGAATGAAAATTTCCCAAACCTCTTATGAAATTTTCTGAATTGTCACTGCATGGAAATTTTTTCATACCTTTGTGGTCTTTGAGACATATTGTATGGTTGCAAGAGTCCCTCTCTCTGATTTGTTGGCTGATCCAACTGCTAATATGGTGGGTTGCTCCTCTATGAACTGGACAGTGCTGGTAGAAGCCTCCTCAAGTGGAGAATAATTATCCTCCTCCTCTAGCCATCTATCCACTTCCTCTTGTGGCTCTCCATACTCTTCACTTCCTCCATGAGAATAGGAAGTTCTTTCATCTTCTCCTTCCTCCTAAAACCCTCTAGAGGTTTCACTGCATCTTTTTTCATCTTGAAACCCTCTTGGAGTTTCACTGCACTTTTATTTCCCCATTGGTTGAACCCCTTTGGAGAGGTTCCTTTCTGATCTAAAAATAGATGAGAGAAACCTCATCCTCTCCATATTTTTTCTCCTCTTCTTCGTATTCTCTGGGTGGATCTGAAATCCACATGCTGAGCCAAGAAAGGAGCTCTAATACCACTGTAATATTCCTTTTTCAAAAATATCACAATTCTGTGCCAGATATGGACTACTAAGGCATTTATGGGTTATTTCTCCTTCAATAGAAGGGATAGAACCAGAGGCTACCTAGCCTTTTGCAGTCTCTATATATAGATATGTGATTTTTCCTATTCGGGAATTTCTCCATCAAGCTCCTTAGGGATGTTGTATAAGGAAGCAAATGTGAAGATAAGACCAACGACTACTGTGATGCCTTAGAACATATATAATATGACCTCATTTTATAATGTAAGCTCAAATAAATAACCTTAAGAAGGTTATTCAAATCTCCCACAGTGAACTAGCTGAAAGTTGCAGCAACATATGAGCACCAAACAGCTCTCTTCAGAAAATAATGCTATACAAGTGAGAGAGGGGACTTTTATCCCTTATTAGACATGATATACAACTCACATGTATAATTTGAGGTAAAACAAATGACTCTAGCTCATGTAAACAGATCTCTCTATTTCTATATGCCTCAAATGAGCTTAAACCCCATAACCTAGCTTGTGCAGAAAGCACTAAAGCAAGAACAATGTTATTTTATCTAGGGTTTATGTAGAGAATAACATGAAATATCAGATATAAAATGAATAAACATCCAATGGCTAGGAAAATGTGATTCCTTTCCTCTTTATACATAATAAATGTCACCCACAAGGGTTTTCATGAAAATACAAAGTGTACAAGTGCATATCTACAAATATATGTAGCTGGAAAACAAAGTCACTAAAAAACTGAATATAAATATGAATATGAATATAAAAATATAGAATATGAATGGAATATAGAGCTTTCTGGGAGAAGGGTTGGCCCTTCCTCCAAAGAATCAGCTCTCAAGCAAGGGATCAAACCCTGCAGCTGTTGCTCTCACAAAAATAATGCAGTTTACCCAGTGAACTGCATTGTAATGGATGGAAAATGAGTTTTCCACATCCAAAGATCTTAAATGAGATATTAAATCTCCTATACAGCTCCCTCAATGCAAGAGAAACTCCCTCCACTGAATGGAAATGGACAAGAGAAGATGAAACGACCCTCCCACACCATTGCCCAGCAGCACAACATCCTATGCTACATAAATAATGCTGCAGATGTGAGAAATTCTTGGCCTACAATCCATATGTGGGAGAAATGAAGCACAACCCCTTCAAGAGATCACTTAATGAATGAGAAGGAATTCCTAAATAGGAATCCCTCCAAACTCTGCTAAGCAACAATAATTTGCAGAAAATGTCTAGGTAGACAAGAAATCGAAATCCACAAGCTAGCTGCACAAATCTGCCCTTCTCCTCCTTATGAAGTTGTGAGCTCCTTCACCTTGGGTCCCACCTCTTAGGGTTTCCATCTTCATTTGAATCTCTTCCCTCAAAAACTGTGATGTCTTCTTAGGCAAGCTACTCCTCCTTAGGCTGCACTGGTTGACTTGGTCAACTTGACCTTGTCCTCATATAATTGGCCCTTTTCACACTAGGAGGTGCAAAATAAGTTGCTCCATGGTTCCATTTTTACATTCGGAAGAGTTTTATTCATGTTAAGAGGCCTCCTCTTCCCTTTTATTCACCTACTATGCCATATGAGAAAAAATTAATGTTCCAATTTATTCATGAAACTTTTGGAACATTACATGACCATAAATCGGTTATTGTTTCTCAGGGTAAGTATGCCCGGGAGATACTGGAGAGGTTCAACATGCATGGCTGCAAGCCTGTTGATACTCCTCTTCCTGGTGGTTGGAGGAAGGAGGATGATACTTCAGCAGAGGTAGTGGATGCCACTGTCTATCGACAGTTGGTGGGGTTGCTTATGTATCTGGTCAATACACGACCCGATATATGCTATGCCGTTAACCAGCTTTCGCAAGCTATGGTTAAGCCGACCAAGCTCTTCTAGAAGGCAGGCAAGCATGTATTGCATTATCTTAGAGGCACATCGGGATATGGTCTGTGGTATAGACAGGAGGATGGAGCGAAGCTTTCTGGCTTCACTGATGCAGATTGGGCAGGGAGCCCAACGAACAGAAAGAGCACTTCTGGAGGAGTCTTCAGTATCAGGTCGACAGCAGTTTCCTGGTACAGTAGGAAGCAGAGATTCGTGGCACTCAGTTCAGCAGAGGTAGAGTACATGGCATCAAGCTTGGCTGCATGCGAGGCTATTTAGATGAGGAAGATCCTCGTCGGATTGTTCGGATCGCACTTGGAGCCTACTGTGATTTATTGTGATAACTACAATTGCATTAAACTCTCAGCTAATACAGTATTTCATGATAGATCCAAACACATCGACATCAGGTACCATCATATCAGAGATTGTGTTCAGCGGAGAATCATGTTACTTTCATATATTCCCACGGAGGATCAGGATGTTGACATCTTGATGAAGGCACTCACCAGGAGCAAGTTCGAATTCCACAGAGGCAGGATAGGGGTTGCAGATAATCCATATCTTGTTGAGAGGGAGTGTTGAAAATGCAACAAGATGATGGAGCTTAGTGAAATGAAGTCGCCTTCACTAAGTGGGCCCGCAAGCTATTTTTGGCGCAAAGTCTATTTTTAGACATATGGAGCATGGTCTAGGAGTTGCGGTATGCTATTCTTGGATGATTGGTCGAGTTGGTAAAAATAGATGGACCTCTATTTTTAGACATACAGGTCGAAGTCTATTTTTAGACTGCCTGTCTAAAAATAGGTCAGTTAAATATTATTAGCCCTTAATAATATTTGGACTATAAACTTCAGTTTATCCTCTTGCAGCACTTCAGTTGGAGCTACGGATGTGGCCCATGCACCTGACAGAAGGAATTACGTTATTCCTAGGGGTTTGGTGAGCTCATGCATGGTTGACTTCAGTTAGAACTCAAGTGGCGGAGTTTGGTGGAGTTGATGAGACAGTTGGTGGAGTTGTGTTCTGTTTAACTTAGTTGAACTAGTTGTATTTAGTTTAACTGGATAATACACTAGAGATGAGTGGAGTGAATTAAATATTATTTAATTCACTAATTATTAACTCATTATTCAACTCAAGAACACATCAGTTCACTGCAGTGCATGGACAGTTCAGTGAAGACCAGTGGAAGAGGTAGATGAAAGGGTGAGTTTGCTATTAGTTGCAACATGAGTTGTGCATGAGTTTAGCACAAGAATTGGAGGAGATTGAAAATTATGATTGCGTAGTTGAAGCCAAGGAGATTCGAACTTGGATCTCTCATTCAACCAACTTGGATTGCGCAATAGAGGCAGACAATTAGTGGATGAGTTTTGAACTTGTGACTTGTTCAAAACTGAGCTAGTTTGTGTGTAAATTTTGGAGACAGTACTGAGTACTTGTGAGGAGTATTGTACTGAGATTGTTACATGGAATCTTCTATTATAATATACAAAATAGCTGGGGGTTTTCAGCTATAAGCTTTCCCCATTACATATTGTGTTTATGTGCGCATGCAACTGTTTCTATTTCCGCATATTGATGATCAATTGTAGAAGAGGTTATGTGTTATACATGAATTCGAATTAGTGTATGATCAGGATTATCTCAGTGGATAAATCCTCATTATTCAGCAAATTTCTACATGGTATCGAAGCGAATTGATCATCGGGATCTATTTCAGTGATTACAATATTATTTCGGTAGACAGAGTCTGTATCGGGCCAGGTAGCCTCTAGATCCATCCTTTCTCTGAAAGGTGATATATCCAGTAAATGCCCATACAGTCAATCTCTGTGCTAGAAATAATTTGTTCTCACAGATCCAGAAGCAGTTGATTTTTGAGCTTGGAATTCGAATTTTGCAGCAGATTGTTTTCTTGGTGCCAGAGTTGAAAATGTCTTTCAACGGTTTGCGACTCGAATATGCCCTTGAAGGAAGTTCGAATTATGTTGCATGGAAATATCGGATGGAGGTGGTATTAGAAGATAACGGGCTGAAGGAGTTCGTAGATATGGATGTCCAAAAGCCTGCTGATCCGGCTGAAGTCAAAGCTTGGCAAAAGAAGATGGAGAAATGTCGAAGGATTCTGTTGGAGGGCGTAAAGGATCACATTGTATCCAGCCTGCATGGAAAATATTCTCCATATTTGATGTGGAAAGCGTTGACATATCTATTCCATAGCAAGAGCGACCAAAGGAAGCTGGCGCTCAAATATAAACTCAGAAACATTAAGATGGAGAAAGGCGACAGTATCGCCAAATACCTCACGAAGTTCACTCAATGCAGAGATGAGCTGGGAAGTGTGGGGGTGACTGTCGATGAAGAGGATTTGGTGGATCTGGCTCTCCTTGGTCTTCCGAAGAGTTGGAATTCCTATCAGGACTCTGTCAATGGTGGGGAGAAGTTGCCTGGATGGGAGCGACTTTGGCTGGATCTCATGCAGGAGGAGATAAGGAGGACTACCAGGGACGGATCTTCATCAAAGGTATCTGATGAAGAAAATTGTGCTTTGGCAGCCAAAGCAAAGAAGGGGAAGAGCAAGAAAGCTTCTCAGTCTGGTGCGAAAGGCAAGAAGCAAGACATGTCCAAGGTGAAGTGTTTTCACTGTCACCAACATGGACACTATGCCACAAATTGTCCGCAGAAGAAGAAAAATAAGAAGGCTGCTGGATCTGCAGCGGGAGAGGCATTGGCCTCCCAGTTCAAATTGGATTTTTCACTGATCGCATGCTTGGTCTCAAGTGTGATGGGATCAGTATGGTTCTTGGACAGTGGTGCGTCATTTCACATGACAGGAGATCGGGATCTGTTTGCAGATCTGGAGGAAAAAGATCTTGGAGTGCACATCGAGATGGGCGATGATGGTAGATATAGTGCGACCGGTATCGGTACCATTTCCTTTAAGAGGGAGTCTGGTAAACCCTTTGTATTGAAGGAAGTTTTGCATGTTCCAGGATTGATGAATAATCTGATCTTTGTGGCGATGTTGGAAGAAAAGGGGTATGATGTGGTTTTCAGCGAAGGGAAGGCTTTCCTGCGCAGTAAGACTACTGGAGAAACCCGAAATATTGGGGTTCGAGTCAAGAACCTTTATCATTTGCAAGTAGATGGCTGCGCAGCAATGGCATGCAAGGCGGGAGAAGTGGTGAGCTGGGATGATGAGGGCGAACTGTGGCATAAGAGATTGGGCCACCTTCACCATGGAGCTTTGAAGATCCTGCAACAGATTTCTACTGGGCTTCCTAAGGGCACTCTTGCACAGTCAGATCAGTGCAAGGGGTGTACCTTGGGAAAATATGTGAAAGCCACCTTTCACGAGAAGGATAGTCATGCCACGACGATCCTTGAGAGAGTTCACACAAACGTGTGTGGTCCTTTCTCAGTAGCTTCGACAGCAAAGCACAAGTACTATGTGATCTTTGTTGATGATTTCTCTCGGAAGTGCTGGATATTCTTCATGCAGAAGAAGAGCGAGACATATTCAAAGTTCTGTGAATTCAAGGCACTGGTTGAGAAGGAATTGGAAAAGCATGTGAAGGCTCTTAGGAGCAACAATGGTGGTGAATTCATCTCTACTGAATTCAAGGACTTTTGCAGCACAGAAGGGATTCGGAGAGAGCTCATCGCACCCCATAACCCACAGCAGAATGGGGTTGCTGAGCGGAAGAATAGAACGATCGTGGGTGCTGCACAGGCGATGTTGCATGATCAGGGCCTACCCCTTCACTTGTGGGATGAGGCATGTAATACTGCAGTGTATGTGCAGAACCGTTGTCCTCACAAGATACTTGGCATGAGTACACCGGAGGAGGCGTTTTCTAGCAAGAGGCATGATATTTCTCATCTGAGAATTTTTGGCTCACCTGTCTACATGCATGTGACGAAGGATGCCAGAAAGAAGCTGGATCCGACCACAGAGGTTGGAATATTTGTGGGGTACAGTGATACACCTCATAACTATCGGGTGTATTTTCCAGACAGTCGCAAGACTATTGTACGACGGGATATCAAATTTCAGGAGGATAAAGCCATGCAGTGTTCGCTTGATAGGGAGCCACACTTGCATGTAGATGAGGAGCTATTAGTTCCTAAGGAGGAGCTTTCGGATGTGGATCAGCCATAAGAGGAAGTTCATGAAGTGGAAGAGACCACTCATGCAGCGCCAACCATCAGAGGGCGCAAGCGCACTACAAAAGCTGAGCGACTGGCTCGAGATGCAGAGAAGGTTGTAGGACCACCTATAGCACAGCGCAGACAGAGGCAGTCACCAAACCGGTACACTGGATACATGGCTCTTGTGAGAAAATGTGTCGTGACAGAGCCATCCTCTTTCGAGGAAGTTGTGGAGGAACCCGCATGGGTAGATGCCATGGTGGAAGAGTATGATTCTATTATCAGAAACAATGCATGGGAGATTGTCCCGCGACCGGAGGGGAAATCAGTGGTGGGTTCGCGATGGATCTACAAAGTGAAGCAGGCGGCTGACGGGAGTGTGGAGAAGTACAAGGCAAGATTTGTTGCCCGTGGCTTCTCACAGATCGAGGGGATCGATTATGAGAAGACCTTTGGCACTGTCAGTAAAGGTACTCTTTCCCATACGGATGATCCTAGCTATCTCAAATACAGATGGGATGGCACATCCATCGATGGATGTGAAGACCGCGTTCCTCAACGAAGTGATTGAGGAGGAGGTGTACATAGAGCATCCCAAAGATTTTGAGATCTTCAGCAGCGAGTCGCATGTGTGCAGGCTCAAGAGAGTGCTTTATGGGTTGAAACAAGCACCTTGTGCTTGGTACACACGGATAGACAGTTATTTCATCGGACTTGGATTCTCCAAGAGTGAGGCGGATCCTAACCTGTACCAGATTGTGGTGGAGGGGAAGTTGCTGATCATTGTACTCTATGTAGATGATATGATTTTGATGGGTGATGAGCTGTTGATACTTTCATGCAAGGAGGACCTTGCTAGAGAGTTTGAGATGAAGGACTTGGGCCTCCTTCATTATTTCCTGGGATTGGAGATTTGGCAGCGTAGTGGTGGACTATTTATTTCTCAGGGTAAGTATGCCCGGGAGATACTGGAGAGGTTCAACATGCATGGCTGCAAGCCTGTTGATACTCCTCTTCCTGGTGGTTGGAGGAAGGATGATGCTACTTCAGCAGAGGTAGTGGATGCCACTGTCTATCGACAGTTGGTGGGGTCGCTTATGTATCTGGTCAATACACGACCCGATATATGTTATGCCGTTAACCAGCTTTCGCAAGCTATGGTTAAGCCTACCAAGCTCTTCTGGAAGGCAAGCAAGCATGTATTGCATTTCTTAGAGGCACATCGGGATATGGTCTGTGGTACAGACAGGAGGATGGAGCGAAGCTTTCTGGCTTCACTGATGCAGATTGGGCAGGGAGCCCAGTGGACAGAAAGAGCACTTCTAGAGGAGTCTTCAATATCGGGTCGACAGCAGTTTCCTGGTACAGAAGGAAGCAGATATCCGTGGCACTCAGTTCAGTAGAGGCTTAGTACATGGCAGCAAGCTTGGCTGCATGCGAGGTTATTTGGATGAGGAAGATCCTCTTCGGATTGTTCGGATCGCACTTGGAGCCTACTATGATTTATTGTGATAACCAGAGTTGCATTAAACTCTCAGCTAATCCAGTATTTCATGATAGATCCAAACACATCGACATCAGGTACCATCATATCAGAGATTGTGTTCAGCGGAGAATCATGTTACTTTCATATGTTCCCACGGAGGATCAGGATGCTGACATCTTGACGAAGGCGCTCACCAAGAGCAAGTTCGAATTCCACAGAGGTAGGATAGGGGTTGCAGATAATCCATATCTTGTTGAGAGGGAGTGTTGAAAATGCAACAAGATGATGGAGCTTAGTGAAATGAAGTCGCCTTCACTAAGTGGGCCCGCAGGCTATTTTTTGGCGCAAAGTCTATTTTTAGACATATGGAGCATGGTCGAGGAGTTGCAGTATGCTATTCTTGGATGATTGGTCGAGTTGGTAAAAATATATGGACCTCTATTTTTAGACATACAGGTCGAAGTCTATTTTTAGACTGCCTGTCTAAAAATAGGTCAGTCAAATATTATTAGCCCTTAATAATATTTGGACTATAAACTTTAGTTTATCCTCTTGCAGCACTTCAGTTGGAGCTACAGATGTGGCCCATGCACCTGACAGAAGGAATTACGCTATTCCTAGGGGTTTGGTGAGCTCATGCATGGTTGACTTCAGTTAGGACTTCAGTGGCAGATTTTGGTGGAGTTGATGAGACAGTTGGTGGAGTTGTGTTCGGTTTAACTTAGTTGAACTAGTTGTGTTTAGTTTAAATGGCTAATACACTAGTGATGAGTGGAGTGAATTAAATATTATTTAATTCACTAATTATTAACTCATTATTCAACTCAAGAACACATCAGTTCACTGCAGTGCATGGACAGTTTAGTGAAGACCAGTGGAAGAGGTAGATGAAAGGGTGAGTTTGCTATTAGTTGCGACATGAGTTGTGCATGAGTTTAGCACAAGCATTGGAGGAGATTGCCAATGATGATTGCGTAGTTGAAGCCAAGGATATTTGAACTTGGATATCTCATTCAACCAACTTGGATTGTGCAATAGAGGCAAGCAATTAGTGGATGAGTTTTGAACCTGTGACTTGTTCAAAATTGAGCTAGTTTGTGTGTAACTTTTGGAGACAGTACTGAGTACTTGTGAGGAGTATTTTACTGAGATTGTTACATGGAATCTTCTATTATAATATACAAAATAGCTGGGTTTTTTCAGCTATAAGCTTTCCCCATTACATATTGTGTTTATGTGCGCATGCGACTGTTTCTATTTCTGCATATTGATGATCGATTGTAGAAGAGGTTATGTGTTATACATGAATTCGAATTAGTGTATGATCAAGATAATCTCAGTGGATAAATCTTCATTATTCAGCAAATTTCTACAGGTAGGTGAATAAGTGGGTAGGGAGGCTCATAAATTTCCTTAGAAGGAATGATAACACTCCTAATGTGAAAGGAGGAAGAATAAGTAGCTGGGTTAAGCACCTTTGGGTGTGAATTGGAGTAATTACATGGTGAATAGGTCAAATTTGACCAAGTCAACAACGTTGTAATGGAGGAGTGGCATTTATGATAAGACAATGCAGTTTTAGTGGAGGACAACTTCCATGAGCTTGGTGGAATTTATGGATGGGACCCAATGTGAGAAGGCTCACACACTATATATGGAGGGGATGGCAGCAATTGTTATTCATGTTTTGGATTATTATTTTGTATGTGTTCTGTTTAGACTTCTTGCAATCTTCAGTTGTTTAGTTGAGATTGATGTGTTTAGCACCGAGTGTTCCTGAGCGGGAATCCAACCTCTTTCCTTGAGAGGCCTCTTGGAATAGCATTGCATTTCATTTCCACATTCAACTTTTTAGGCTAAGATACATCTTTCTTCATCAGCGTAGTTTTTGTAGCATATTGTGTTGTGTTGCAGAGTGCAGCAGTGGAGAATTAGATCGGGTGTCTTCAAAGCTAGTTTTTCAATGGAGGAAGGTTTCCATCCATTGGGAGGCCTGTAAAGAAGCCCCTTGGGCTTTATTGACACATTTGGCACCAGGCTGAGGAGCATTTATCCCCTACAATGCAGTTTCAGTCTAGATCTTTGTGATTTTAGGGAGGATTTGCAGGGGTAGTTGTAATGGTTGTTTTGAGAGGTGATTTATTCAGTGGAGGAGCCATACTTTCATCGAGAGGATATATTGGAGCATATATGTATTTCTCAACATTAGCTTCATCCATATTCTCATTTCAGTGGTTGCAGCATATCTTCAGCCCTAGGGCTGCATCTTACATTGGCACATTGTGTGCATTTTCCAAAAACCCTCTTGGGTTGTCTTGGAAAGTTGATCTAATGCACGGATCTATATGTTGAGATTCTATTGGGGCCTATATCATTATTTTTACATCATTGTATCATCTCTAGCTGTATTTATATATAATATGACTTCGCTGTAGCAGTTCTCCGTCATTTTGTATTGCAGCAACATCTCAATTTTGGGAGTGTTTATGTATTGGAGGCTTGTGTGATCATATTCTATGATTGGTGCCTCATTTTTTTTTACTTATTTGCTGCATATATGATTAATAACATGGCTTTATATTGGTCTCATGATCTCATGTGTTAAATACTTGCTATTGCTTTCATTTTATGAGCTATATTATTGCTATTTCCATTTTGGAATATTACAGTGGTATCATAGCATGATCTTGGCTCAACATGTGCATTCAGCCAATATGCCACCATAAGGAGAAGCTTCTCACAAGAAGAGGAGATGTACAAAAAAAATGAAGACATGACTCCATTATTTGGAGGAAGAGAGGAAGAGAAGCTCTCAAAGCTTTTTCTTCAAACTATCCAGAGCATCAAAGGAGATATCAAGAAGATGAGAAGGGAGAGGTGTAGGAAATATCCAAAGGAGTTTGAATATGAGGCAAGCTATAGATTTTTGCAGGATGGTTGTGATCATGTAGCCACACACTATGATTCATAGCGCAGTCTTATGCCCATAATTACTATAAGAAAGAGGGAGACTCTTAGTGATTATTTTCAAGAGTATGAATCTCAATCCAAGAGGTTCAAAGATCACCTTAACTTCCAAGGGTTTTGCAAGATAAAGGAGGGAAGAAGTAGAAGGAGAAAGTAGCATGATGTGGGTAGATTATTTCTCTCTAATTTTGATGGCTCACCTAAATCTCCAGCTAGAGCTTGGGTGGAAGAGCTACACACCTATTTGCGGCAACACCAAGTTTCAGAGAATGAAGCCATCAAGGTAGTAGCGCTGCATTTTGAAGGTAAGGCCTATGCTTGGTGGATGTTTGAATATTTTTCATTAAAAAATGCAAATACCTATACTTATGAAAATTTTAGTAGGATAATAGTGGAAAGGTTTGGTGAAAAAATTTCTGAAACACCTTTGGTGGGGATAAACAAACCAAAACAAACAAAACCTTTGCATGGATTGGAAGGATCTACAAACCCAACTCCACTTTAGAAAACTGTTGAAGAGGCTAACGTCTTGCATAATACCTTACTAGAGGCAAGATATGTATCTCATACTCCTGTAAAAGAGGGCATGGATATACCTTTTTCAAAATTCGATCCTCTTATTGAAAAGTTGTCCATTCATATTGAAGAGGAAGAGAAGGCTGGAGACAACAGCGCTGTCATATCCATAGCATATCAAGCACCTCATGTAGGAGAAGATGGAGCACTTGCTCCAACAAAAGGAATTCTTGTATGTTCACAAGGAGTTCAAAAGGATCTCATCTATGGAGATCAAGGCACAATCCATGAGCAGCATGTGCCAGTATTGATAGATTGTGAGACTTGGTAGATGAAAGGAGAAGGTAGGGAGGATGGCTAGCATCATATGATTAAGAGAACACACCCCTATATATTTCAGGAGGTTGATGCACAGAAGAGGCACACTGATTTGTGCAGCAAGGGCAAGGAAAAATTTGTCCATTCATATATGCATTCTACTCTTGATATTGATGTCTCATTGCATGGAGGCATTCCACCTAGGAGACCACCAAATCAGGAGATGATGAGAGATGCTTCACAATTGGTTGCACCACTCATTGATTCTAAAGGGGTGAGGCCCTTGGGAGGACTTGACATAGTGCTGAGAGTCTTGGGTAGAATCAAGGAGGAGGAAGACATCCTCCCATTTTCAGCATTACCCACTCTCACTACATATTTTGCGCTGACAAAAGTTGTTGCAGTGATGGAGGATGGCACCACCATGATGCAAGGAGACCACTCAATGGATTTGGAGAAATAGAGGTTATTTCTCATGAGGAATAAATCCTCCTTGTATTGGAGTATATGGAGGCCATTCATGCTTACATTGGCCAAGATCAGGAGGTTCTTTTTGGATGGTAGCTTCTCATGGGAGGCCAACTTCCAAAGGTCACCACCTCTACTTAAGCAGGAGTAGCTGCATGATTGACATGGCAGCTCTTTGGAGGATGACTTTTGCATGAGGGATGTCAAAGGAGAAGACAACAGCATGTGGGGAGATTCGCATTTCAGATCTTCAGCACTACCTCTTAGGAGGATTGATCCATATTGGAGATCTCAAATTTTGGTAGAGTACTCCAAGGATCTTGGTGCTTGCATGATTCTTGATTACCCGGAGGGAGATGATAGATACATGGTGGATTATGGGTTCATCTATTCTTATGGAAAATTCTTCTTGACTAGAGCTTCTGAGCTCACAGAGAATTTGTTACATGCAGCACTTGTGGACTTTCTTTCCATGCACCTTCATGCATATCATTCCTTGATGGAGGAGTTAACTTGGGAGGGCATCCAACATGATGTATATCATCATATGGAGAGATGCATATCCTAGATGATGATGGATAGGTTGTCACAACCACTTCCCTACTCATTGATAGTGAGGGAGAACTTTCTATTGATCCATTTCAGCTCAATGACCAAGGTACATAGTAGAGGATGTACATTTATGCATTTTGATTTATACACTTTTACTTTTTGTGATTAGCATATTGTACCAAGGAGGATCATTCCTTATTGTATATTGTACTGTGATGTACTTGAGGCCATTTTCAGCGTTGATATTGGCCACTCTATTGGTGGTTTTTGGGAGAGGCCACATGATTCTTGGTGTGCAGGATTGGCACCAAACTTTAATTCTATGATCTCATATTGTAGGATGATTGTGGCAGCAAAAAAGTGTCTAAAAAGACACTTGTTATACTTTTTTCTGAGGAAGGCAGGGGATGCACTGCATTGGTTCCACAAGTGGGACTATGATCCACCTCTCGGTTGTCATATGGTAGCTTGTTTTTATTTGTTTGTGCTTCCATACATTGATGACGTTCTTGTTCTTATGGGAAGCTTTGTTGGGAAGATGGCACAAGAGTTGGAGGTACCCACTGGGAGTATGATTCTCCATACGTCATATGTATGTTGCATGTTTCAGGAGAAAAAATGGACAAACCATGATTTCCACACTACATCTATTTTCTTCATGTGGGAGGAGACATTTGGAGAACTTGAGTTCTTGGGAGAGGCACTTCATGGATGTTTTGATTGGTGGGGTGATTTGGGACATTATTGGAAGCCATAATACTTCAGCCCAAGATTAGAAACAGCTCCATACATACCCTAAATGGAAAGATAAACAATATGGGTGGAAAAATCTAATATCTCCATGCAACCCCTATACATTGCAAGAACCGGGGTTTGAGGATTCTTTTGATGAGCTACTGTAATATCCCAAAATGGGAATGCAACAATACATGAACACAAATCTGGAATAGAAATGAGAAATAACTCATAAAATGTGTATAAAACACATAGCCATCAATTACATGTACAGCAACAATAAATCTGATCCATTATATCAGCCAAAAGTGCGGAAAAGCAGCAATTTATGCCGTAAAAAAATTATATTCATAAAATTGCATTATAATAGGGGAAAATAGCGATGGGGTCCCTTATCAAATTTAATTTGGGACTCACACCCAAAAAATATTTGGAAACAAATCTTTGATGCTTATTTAAACAGATCTCTCGGTCCCGATATGGCTTAAAAACACTGAAATCCCATGACTTGACTAAACATAAGTTTTTTGAAGCATGAAAAACATCTTTTAAAGAGGGTTTATGATAAAATATGATGCAAGCATCAGATCTGGAGTTGTATTGCTCAGAACATGAAGAAAAATGGAGATCTAGCTCCTTTTACACATCAAAAAGATAACCCGGCAAGGGTTTCATGAAAGCACATGTACAAGATGCATAGATCTACAGATATGGATCTGAAATGATGCATTATACTAAATAATTGTTGTATAAATATCTGAATACTACAAAAATTAAGGAGGATCCTTCTTACAAAACTTTCCGGGAGAAGGGTTGGCCCTTTCCCTAAGGGACTAGCTCAAAAACAAGGGGTTTAACCCTCTCACTGTAACACTGTAAAGAATGACGCAGTTCCTGCAAGGGACTGTGATGTATGAGATGTAAAATACATTGGCCACATGCCAAGATCTAAAAATCAGCTCAAATTCCTCCTTGTTGGTCTCCCAAAGGAAGGAAGGCGTACTCCTCTAAAACAGAAGCTCCAGAAGTGGTGTTGTGAACCCTCATTGCAACACCCTGCAATAAAACATTATATTGCTATGGAAATAATGTTGTAGCTGAAGGAGGATGCTTGACCTCAAGCCTGGATCTGAGGTAAATCATTAAAATCTCCTTCAAGAGGCCTCTCATGAAAGGAGAAGGATTCCTAAACAAGAGATCCTTATGCTAAGCAGCACAACAACTCTGCTAAACAACAAGAGAATGCAGAATAGTATAAGCAGAAAAATAAAATATCATTCATAGGATACTTTGCTATGGTTTCCTTACCCTCCTTTTATACATGTGTGAGCCTTGTTTCCTTGGGCCCCACTAAATTAGGGTTTCCTCCACCAAGGAATCTTCCTCCCACTATCTCTGTGTTGTCTCACAAGATGCTCTCCACCTCCTATCCCAATGCTATTGACTTGGTCAAACTTGACCTTGTCCACATGAAAAATTCCTTGTTCACACATGAAGGTGTGAAATCCAGCCTTTATGTTGATCCCCTTTCATATTATGAGGGATTTTATTCAGGTGTTTATTATGCATGGGCCTCCTTACCCATTTATTCATCTCCTAAGTGAAATCAGCAAAATTTAATATTCCAATTTGCTGCCTGCAAATTTTGGAATATTACAGTCCTCCTCTCCCAAATTTTGTTTGTCCTTAAGAAACTACAAGTATAGAACTGAAGAGTCTCCCTTCCTCTTACTGTAGCATCCACATATGATGAAATCCTCCAAGGAATGAGATGATGTCTTATCAATGAATCTCCAAATTGCCCCTCCCAAGCATGTAAGCTAGCCAAATGGATATCATCATGAATAACTAAAGTACTCAAGGAGGAAATAAGGTGTTGTATAGAGGTCCTCTCAAGTCATGGAGTCTGAAATTTATTGTGAAACATCCTTCCCATGTGGATCCTCCATCCCCATGCAATCATCCATGAAAAATGAGTCACCTCCCAACATGGCAACTCCTGAAAACGCTCCTTCACCTTGAGCTCATGCAATGTAAGTGGGCTAAAAATCTGAACATGGTAGACATAGGAGCCTACCCCACGTTTTCCTCCTCCCCACTTATGATAAGTGTAGAGTGTTCATTGATTTTGGGTTGCAATAATATTTCCCTCAAGTGGAAAAATGAAGACTAGATCTCCAAAGATCTCCTCTCCAAAGCTATGAATCAAGCTGGCCCATACCATTCCATATGTGATGGATAGGAAATCATCACCATATGGCATCCCATCAATCACATGGCCCACCTAAAAATGAAACAAGTGTTTGGTTGTGGTGGCCATCTCTCCTCCCATGCTCCCATTAGAACATGCAATGCAAAAGTGTGGGAATCCTCTTCCCAAAAGGACACATCCAACCCATGTGTCTCTCTCCCAATCATGCTCTCAATAGAAATAAAAACAATATCAGCAAATGAAATCATGATTAGCATCAAAATGAGGGAAATACAGAAGGTTTTATGTGGTGCAGGAAAGTACCAACGGTTTCCCAAGTAGTCACAACGCAGTTTTCCAAACTGCTACTTTAGAAAATTACATGACAAGTTGTTTCTTGATACATGGTTAATTATGTATGTCATCATGTCTACCAATGAATAATGAATGTTTGAGTACATTAGCTGAACATACATGAAAGGATAAAACACTTGCCCAAGGCCATATTAAATATGGTTGTCTCCATCATACAGTTTGGCCCAATGTTGACCATGGAGCTTAATGAAAAGCTTGCCCTCATGTGGAGCAATGCACTGAATATGAATGGTAAGAGTATCCAAATATTGTTTTAGACAATCCATGGATGTGAAAACAATATTATTACCATGTGTTGAGAGTAAGATGATGCATATATATGTGAATAATTCCTCCATAGTGGTATGACACACTCCCATGAAGAGGAATGAACCATGTGATGCATGAATATCACCCTTCTTATGCTTGGAAATCCAAGTTAAGAAGATCACATCTTTGTAATAGATGTTTCCATCCATTACTTCATCATTCTCACCTCCTCCTTTTCCACCAAGTGCATCAAGTGTGAAGTTATCATGGGGACACTTCATCAATAACCACAAGCTCCCAAGTGACAATGTTGTTGGCCTATGCAAATAGGCTCCTGCCAACTCATAGCTCCATTATTTGACATTCTCATTGTCAAAGACATCTCCCATAATGTTGCTACACATAATAAGTTCCTCCCCAAGTGGAAGTACCTCTTGAACATCTAAGGCCAAGGAGTAGCCCCTTTTCACCATGATAGTGCCATCTCCTACTCTTGCAACATCATGCAAAATGTCAGAGCAAATCTGCCCTTGCTCTCCCAAGAACAACCAAAGCAACAAAAGTTTTTGTTGCCTCCTCATACCTCCATCATACAAATCATGTGGTGAAAACATGGTGATTGATATGAATAATTTCATATCAACACAATGTGTCCATACTCCTTGCTTCCCAATGATGCAAGCATCCTGCCACACATTCTTCCCCCACATACCCTTAGAAAGAGGATGATGGCCAAACTCTTTCAAGAGTAGCCAACACAGTCAACCCTCCTGCTGCCCAGTATCATATATTTGCAAGTAGCTTTCCAGCTTCTTGCTCATCATCCACACCCATCCATCCACATGTAGGTGTCTCCCATCATGTTCTTCCTTATCACTCCCCCAAGAAAGAGTACCATCCCCCCAAATCAAATTTCTCCTCTTGCATTTCATGGGATGTTGAAATGCAACTCCCTGGAGATCTTCTACAAAAGAACTCTCATCAATGTCCCCCCTGAATCCACAAATATCCAAGTGTGATGAGGGGAAAACCTCCTCAAACTGTTGAAGAACCTTGCGCTCCATAATGGGTTGAAGTGCACCTCCAATGAGATCTCTCCATGAGACCTTCTCTTCATCAATGGCTTTCCAAAACCAACAAGGTTCTCAATCTGCTACAGGTAGAAGCTTCTCTTTGAGATGGGGTGATTAGGAGCTCAAATCCGAGCTATGGAAAAAGCTCAAAATTGAAAGTGTTCAAAATCACTTGCAACCTAAATGACCGGATAGGCCTTGTCGCTACAATCTTGGCTCCGTGAATGACACTCAAATCTAACGTCGTATGTGAAAGTTAAGCATGTTTTAAGTTTTCAGTAAACTCCAAAAAACTGAGTTGACTAAGTTTGAATTTCAAATTTTGAAAAATTAAAAAAGGAATATTTCTAGAATATTCCTTGGAATATTCCATTTAAGCCAATTATGTTTCGATAAGTGGCAAATGAGCATTGGATGCAAATTTGACTTGGTTATTTTTTGGCCAATTAACGGGTGCCACGTGGCAAGCCTGGAGACTGCCACGTGGCCCCCAGGCTGAAGAGGTTTTGGTTATGGAAAAAATATTTTGTAGCTAACAGGATTCAAGCACCTGACCTCTAATGCACAGAGCTGACACCCAACCAACTCCGCTACACATTACATCTTACAAGTTAAGGCAAGGCGCATATATTTGTTGTTAAGTTTTGTTTCGGGCGGAGCATAAAAGGGCTAGCCCCCTTTCGATGTGACCCCTACACATGAACAAAGCCTGTGAACCGAAGGCTTATGCCTATTGGTTTAAGTTAACCGCCACAAACATTTATATGTGACCATGTCTTCAAGACATTTAATGCCACGGTTGAGATAACCGTAATGTTAACTTTGGCACCGGCGGTTTTGTCACACCTGTCACATGCCATCCAAAATTTAATATGATAGTTAGTAGTTCCACAAAATTTGGGGCAGATTCTACCATTTCAGGAATCTTTCCATATTTGGTGCCCTTATCTACAGTTCTCCCACATTTAGTGGGGTTTTTCACATCACATTGGGCAGAAGTTTGTTTTTATCATAACTTCTCCAATATTGAGCCAATTTGGACAAAAGTTTGGTAAATTTTGGGTATTTTGAGAATTTTGGAGTGTTTGGGATAGGTTTCAGAGGCATTAGAGGTGTTCTACAGCCATTTTTTCTTCAGGGAAGCTTGGAGAGCCATCAGGGCCATTGGGGAAATGGAGTTGTATTGAGTTATACCTCACTGTTTGAGGTTAACCAAAAACCATTTTCGACTATTTTATACCTTGTGAACCTAATGGAAAAAATTTTAGAAATGTTTGAGGACTTCTGCAGCCCGAAAAGCTTCAAAGTAGTTCAAATAGCCATCAGGTCCTTGTTGAAGAAGGCACTATATTTGGTAATTTTTCACTGTCTAGTGAATATGGAAAGGCATTTTTAGCATTTTCATGTATTCTAATTCTGTATTTACAGTAAAATTTTCCTATTGATGAACTTTTAAACTTTTATTATCATTTTGGAGTAGTTTAATACAAGAGGACAAGCTAATTTGGGAGGCTTGCTCCAGCAGACGTAGCCCAGGAGGGGTGAACTGCTCATCAAATATCTGAGTTATGTTATGTTGAAGTTATTTTTTTGTGTATTTCTGATATGATATGTTAAATAGTAAAATTAATTAACATTACCTCACACATAAACTCAGAAACAGTTACCAAATAGACTTTGTTTAACTTGAAATACATGGAGAATTTTGCACACATTTAATTAAATGGAAATGGATACTTTGCACAACATTTACAGCATTTACAAATACTTCTATTTTTAGATTAGATGGTATCAGATCTTAGGTTGAGCATTTTTTTTTTTTGCAAAAGGTGTTGAAACAGTGTAAAAGATTGACTGTTTTATTGGTTGCAAAATGGTTGATTGTATGAGTTTTCTTGAGTTGAAAATATAGTTTTTGATAGCTAAGTCTTGGAAAGAGTTGTAGACTATTTCCTTACCCCAAAGTACCTCAAGATTATCTTTGGAAATAAAACCCATTTGATTAGTGTTTGCTACAAAATCTATTGGAGTTTGTGTTTTATGGCTGCTTGAATAAGAGTACGGCTGTAAAGACATTTGGTTAAAAGCTTGTCATTTGTTTGAAAGCTTTGAGAACGTTTCTTTGGAAGTTCCTTTTGTTAATTTGACCATTTACATCATGAAAACTTTCTCTACAAGTGAAGTTTCCTCCTTCACGAGATTCTTCAATGATGACATGAAGAATGAGTTCATTAAGGTGAAGGACATGGTGCAGATTTTGATTGAGGATCAAAGAGAAAGTGCTAAGATTCATGCACAATTGTTAGCCATGAAGGAAGAGAAGGAAAAAATTCTCCAAAGACTACATGACATGGAGAAACAACTCCTTCAATCTCAAGAAGCTTTGTCCAAGAACAAGCATGAGGAAAAGGTAAACCATTCCAACTTGTCTTCAATTTCCTCAATTGAAAAGTGTGTTGGTTCTTTTGAAAAACATACAAGGGGTGTAGGGTCCAAATTAATGGTTAAAATGAGCTATCATGAAGGAAAAAGTTTAGGAAAGCATGCACAAGGCATGGTTGACCTTATTTCGGTTGTGGAGTAACCCAAGAAAGTTGGCCTTGGTTATGTGCAGTTTAATGTCGAAGACTCCAAATCCTTGAATGCATGTGATGCAAATTTAAAGAGAACCTTTATTCCAAGTTCTAAAATGCACATATGTCAAAATTGTTTTAAGGATGATTGCCCTTTTTTTAAGCCATCATTGCAGCAAGTAGAGGGTAAACATGTCTCTTATGGTGAGCATCCAAATGTAAACAATTTTCAAGACAAGAACTGTGATGTAAGTCTGAAAAAGAAAGTTGTAGCCTCTATTAGTTCATCGTCTCATGAAGACAAAAAGGATGGACATTCTAAATAGCAGAAGAGGTATAATTATTCACATGATAAATTTGATTATGTTTCAGTAAATAATGATAATTCTGCTTGTTCAAATGAAAGAAAGTTTTGTTGCACATTTTGTGGTGGATTTAACCATGTTGCTTCAAGATGTTGGTTGAATAAGAAAGCACGTAGGAAGCAGAAGAGGCAAAGAAAAATTTCACCAAAAGTGCTTAAGAGTTGCACATTTTTTCAAAAGAAGGGACATGATGTCTCTCATTGTTGGACTTTGCATCCAACAAGTCGTCCAAAGCACATGCAACTAGAGGACAAAAAGATTGGCGCAAGTGGATCTGTGGATTCCATTATCGATGTGGAAATGGAAGATTCACATGTAGAAATGTTGCAACAAGAAAATATGCCATGGAGGTGGCTTGGTAGGAAGTGGATTAACTTCTTAATGCAGTAAGTCATACTCATTTTTTACATGTAAATTTCAGATTGGTATGCATGTATTTCAGTTGAAAAGTTTGATGCAAGATTGCATGTAAATGCAGTTTAGTTGAAGGAATTTCTTTGATGTTGAAATTTTTTGCCATGGAGGTGTAAAATATGAGTATGATACTCACATAAATTTCAGCAATGTCTTTTAGTTCAGCTCTTAGTCATCCACATATTTTTGGGATGATGTACTTGATGGTATTTGAAAAGAAGAGTTGAATTTGCACATGTACATAGAGGTTGTATGTGTAAATAGTGAACTGTAAATAGTTCATTTTACATTGATACATACACATGTGTTTGTCAAGATGTATCTTGTTGTTTGTTGACTTGTGTCGATTGTGTCCACACTTATTACAGATTTTGTGCGTCAATTGTATAGCACATTTCATGTCAACTTGTTGTTGATGTCATATGTTGCACGACTTATGATTGAGTCAAAGGTGTTTTTTATTGTGGATTGTTTGATGGATACACCGATGTGCAAAGAGGATTACCATATATTTGATGTTACAAGAAGCTGACAATCAATGCTTTGAAGGAGAAAAGAGGTGCTCTTCATTTCAAATTTTGCATGAGATTTTTGTTTCAAGATTGATGTGCATTCTTGTGATAGGATTTTGCAAGAAGCTTATAGTCTATTTAGGACTTGATGTTCAGATTAATTTTGCAATTTTCTCGTCAGTAATTTGTTGATTGAGTGCAAGAAAAGAAGCTCTTGACAAGAGGATAAGCATCAGAGAAGGAAGAGTGAATTTCTTTCTAGTTGAAGTTCAATTTCATTTTCCATGCAAGGAAAATTTTTGGAGGCTGAAGAGAAGAGGATTTTGTTATTCTCTCATTTGATGTACAGTTCAGTTTTAGCATTTCAGTGAGCTTTTGGGGTCCAAAAGCTTCTCATTTGGGAGGTGTGATCAAGAGCTCAAATCCGAGCTATGGAAAAAGCTCAAAATTGAAAGTGCTCAAAATCACTTGCAACTTGAACGACCAGATAGGCCTTGTTGCTGCAATCCTAGTGCCGCAAACTCCACTCAAATCTGACATCGTATGTGAAAGTTAAGAAGGTTTGAAGTTTTTAGTAAACTCCAAAAAACTAAGTTGACCAGGTTTGACTTTCAAATTTTGAAAAATTAAAAAAGGAATATTCCAAGGAATATTCCTCAAAATATTTCCTAGAATATTCCCTGTAATATTTTATTCAAGCCAATTATGTTTTGACAAGTGGCAAACGTACATTGGATGGCAATTTGACTTGGTTATTTTTTGGCCAATTAATGGGTGCCACGTGGCAAGCCCGGAGGCCACCACGTGGCCCCAAGCCAAATAGGTTTTGGTTATGGAAAAAAATTATGTAGCTAATAGGATTCGAGCATCCTACCTCTAATGCAAAAAGTTGACGCCTGACCAACTCCACTACACATTACATCCTACAAGTTAAGGCAAGGCGCATATATTTGTTGTTAAGTTTTGTTTCGGGCGAATCTTAAAAGGGCTAGCCCCTTAGGGCTATCCCCCTTCTGATGTGACCCCTAGACATGACCAAAGTCTATGAACCAAAGGCTTATTCCTGACATTTTATGTTAACTGCCACAAACATTTATATGTGACCACGTCTTCAAGACATTTAATGCCACGATTGGGATAACCTAATGTTAACTTTGGCGCCAGCGGTTTCTTCGGACCTGTCACATGTCGTCCAACATTTAATATGATAGTTATTGGTTCCACCGGATTTGGGGTAGAGTCTGCCATTTCAGGAATCTTGCAATATTTGGTGCCCTTATCTGCAGTTCTCCCACATTTAGTGGGGTTTTTCACATGACATTGGGCAGAAGTTTGTTTTCATCATAGCTTCTCCAATATTGAGCCAATTTGGACGAAATGTTGGTCAATTTTGGGTATTATGAGAATTTTGGATTGTTTTGGATAGGTTCCAGAGGTAGTAGAGGTGTTCTACACCCATTTTTGCTTCAGGGAATCTTGGAGAGCGATCAGGACCATTGGTGAAATGCAGTTGTATTGAGTTGTACCTCACTATTTGAGGTGAACCAAAAACCATTTTCGACTATTTTCTACCTTCTGAACCTAATGGAAAAGCTTTCAAAACTATTTGAGGACTTCTACAGCCCGAAAATATTTAGAGGAGTTCAAAGAGCCATCAGGGCCTTGTTGAAGAAGGCACTATATTTGGTAATTTTTCACTGTTTAGTGAATATGGAAAGGCATTTTTTGCATTTTCCTGTCTTCTGATTCTATATTTACAGTTATATTTGCCTATTGAGGCACTTTTAAACTTTTATTAGCATTTTGGAGAATTTTAATACAAGAGGACAAGCCAATTGAGGCTTGGTCCAGCAGACGTAGCCCAGGAGGGGTGAACTGCTCATCAAATATCTGAGTCATGTTATGTTGAGCTTATTCTGCTGTGTATTGCTGATATGATATGTTAAAAAATAAAATTAATTAACATTCCCTCACACATAAACTAAAAAATAGTTACCAAATAAACTTTGTTTAACTTGAAAGACATGGAGAATTTTGCACACATTTAATTAAATGGAAATGGATACTTTGCACAACATTTACAAATAATTCCATTTTCATATCATGGGGAGTGCTCATTGAGAAAGGGTCATCTAGAAAGGAGAAATTGTTTCTCACTTCAAGATGTCTACCATCTATCTCTTCTTCCTCCATTTCTCCATGAATGAAGCTGCCATTTGAATGCTCCCATAAGGAATGGATCCTCTTTTCTTCATTACTGCTCTTGTACAGCGCAGCGCGACTCTATTTCTCTAAATTAGTAGTATATAATGATTTATATCCCTCCATAATATTTTCTGAAATGACAAGAGATGGAAACTGAAGCATACCTTGGTGAAATTTGGAAGCTTCTTGCAGGGTTGCAAGAGTTTCTTCCTAATATGTGTTGGCTTCCCAAACTGCTGAAGATGAAGGTTGCTCCTCCATGGTTATAACAGCACTGGTACATGCCTCTTCTACTAGTGGTGAGGGCTTCTCCTCTTTTTATTTTTCCTTTCCAAATTTCCTGATCAGCTTTTGAGAAAACTTAGCACGAGTAGACACTCTTGCATGGCTCAAATGGCTGAACCACCAAGCATCTGCTTCACCTTCAAGGTGCAACGTTGAAATTTCTACAACCTCTCTCTCTACCACTGTGTGTAGTAGGAATAAATCCTCTAGCTTCATCACCCAAGCCTTTGCTGCACATGTGAGTGATCCATAAAAAGTGGACAATAGGAATCTATTGCCTCTCAACATCCCATAGTTGTACGGTCTTCTTTCTTCCTCCAGTTGAATGAACTGTGCTAAAGCTAGAGTCTCCTTTCAGGCTCTATATTTAGCTTTGTATTTAGCAAGGTATTCACTTAGAACTTCATATTCCAATTTTCCTTCATGCTTCATGTCTTCTCCTCTTTGAGAATAGGAAGTGCATGGCTCTTCCTCTTCTTGAAACTCTCTAGAAGTCTCACTGCATTTCTTCTCCTTCGTCTGCTTAACCTCCTTGGAGAGGTTCTTTCTGGATCTGAAAATTGATGAGACAAAACTCATTCTCTCCATCATTCTGATCTGCTGGAACTCACAGGCTGAGCTAAAGATCATGCTCTCATACCACTATAATATCCCAAAATGGGAATGTGGAAATATATGAACATAAATCTGGAAAATAAATGAGAAATAACTCATAAAATTTGTATAAAACACATATCCATTAATTACATGTACAGCAGCAAGAAATCTGATCCATTATATTAGCCAAAAGTGGGGAAAAGCAACAATTTAGGCCCTAAAATCGTTATATTCAGAAAATTGAATTATAATAGGGGGAAATAATGATGGTTTCCCTTAGCATATTTAATTAGGGACTCACACCCAAAAAATATTCAGAAACAAATCTCTTTTTCTTATTTAAACAGATCTCACGGTCCCGATATGGCTTAAAAACACTGAAATCCCATGACTTGACTAAAAAAAAGTTTTCTGAAGCATTAAAAGCATATTTTAAAGAGTTTTTATGATAAAATATTATGAAAACATCAAATCTCGAGTTTTATTGCTCAGAACATGAAGAAAAATGGAGATCTAGCTCCTTTTACACATCAGAAAGGTAACTCGGGAAGGGTTTCATGAAAGCACATGTACAATATGCATAGATCTGCAGATATGGATCTGAAATGATACAGTATACTGAAGAAATATTGTATAAATATTTGAAAAATACAAAAATTAATGAGGATCCTTCTTACAAAAATTTCCGAGAGAAGGGTTGGCCATTTCCTTAAGGGACTAGCTCAAATACAAGGGGTTTAACCCTCTCACTAAAACACCACAAAGAATGATGTAGTTCTTGCAAGGGACTGCGCTGTAGGAGATGTAAAATAAATTGGCCACATTCCAAGATCTTAAAATCATCTCAAATTCCTCCTTGCTGGTCTCCCAAAGGAAGGAAGGCTTCCTCCTCTGAAACACAAGCTCCGGAAGTGGTGTTGTGAACCCTCACTGCAACACCCTACAACACAACATTATAATGCTGCATAAATAACATTGTAGCTGAAGGAGGATGCTTGGCCTCAAGCCTGGATGTGAGGCAAATCAGTACAAGCTCCTTCAAGAGGCCTCTCAAGAAAGGATAAGGTTTCCTAAACAGGAGATCCTTATGCTAAGCAGCACAACAACTTTGCTAAACAGTAAGAGAATGCAAAATAGTCTAAGCAGAAAAATCACATATCATTCATAAGATTCTTTGCTATGGATGCATTGCCCTCCTTTTATACATGTGTGAGCCTTCTTTCCTTGGGCCCCACTCAATTAGGGTTTCCTCCACCAAGGAATCTTCCTCCCACTATCTCTGTGTTGTCTCACAAGATGCTCTCCACCTCCTATCCCAGCGTTGTTGACTTGGTCAAACTTGACCTTGTCCACATGAAAAATTCCATGTTCACACATGAAGGTGTGAAATCCAGCCTTTATGTTGATCCCCTTTCACATTATGATGGATTTTATTCAGGTTTTTATTATGCATGGACCTCCTTACCCATTTATTCATCTCTTAAGTGAAATTAGCAAAATTTAATATTCCAATTTGCTGCCTGTAAATTTTGGAATATTATAGCTACCTAGAATGGCTCATTTCATTTGGATGATAGCATGGATATGGGAGTCTCTCATTCGGAAATATATCCCCTGTGTTTTTCATCACTCCTACCTTGAGGATGCCTTTGGACATTAGGAAGGTTTCCACATACACCTTCCACTTTCTCATGATGTGAGCCATCTAGTTTTGCATACTTGGGAGGAACCATTGGGGGGAAGATTCATTGCATATTATTTTGAGCAGTAATGGGGACTATTTGATGAGGAGGCTACAAGAGGAGGGGAGGAGAATTTTTCCATATCCTTGCAGTTTCTTGAGGACAAGCAACATTTTGGAGGGGAGGACTGTAATATTCCAAAATTTAGCCTTCATCTAAATGGAATATTATATTTTGTTTTATCACTAGGTAGGTTAATAAGTGGGTAGGGAGGCCCATAAATCTCCTTAGAAGGAATAATAACACTCCTAATGTGAAAGGAGGAAGAATAAGCAGCTAGATTAAGCACCTTTTGGTGTGAATTGGAGGGGATGCATGTTGAATAGGTCAACTTTGACCAAGTCAATAGCACTGTCATGGAGGAGTGGCATTTATGATAAGACAACGCAGTTTTAGTGGAGGACAACTTGCATGAGCTTGGTGGAATTTATGGATGGGACCCAATGTGAGAAGGCTCACACACTATATATGAAGGGGATGGCAGATATTGTTATTCATGTTTTGGATTATTATTTTGTATGTGGTCTGTTTAGACTTCTTGCATTCTTCAGTTGTTTAGTTGAGATTGTTGTGTTTTTTAGCACCGGGTGTTCCCGAGTGGGAATAACACCTCTTTCCTTGAGAGGCATCTTGGAAGAGAATTTAATTTCATTTCCACATTCAGGTTTTCACGTCAAGCTACATATTTCTTCATCAGCGCAATTTCTACAGGATATTGTGCTGTGATGCAAGGTGCAACAGTGGAGAATTAGAGCGGGTGTCTTCAAAGCTATTTTTTCAGTGGAGGAAGGTTTCCATCCATTGGGAGGCCTATAAAGAAGCCCATTGGACTTTATTGACACATTTGGTACCAGGCCAAGGAGCATTTATCCCCTATAGCATAGTTTCAATCGAGATCTACGTTATTTTAGGGAGGAGTTGCAGGGGTATTTACAGTGGTTGTTTTGAGAGGTGATTTCTTCATTGGAGGAGCCATCCTTTCATTCGGAGGATCTATTTGAGAAGATATGTAGTTCTCTACATCAGTTTCAGTAATATCTTCTCATTTCAGTGGTTGCAGCATATCTTCAGCCCTAGTTCTGTAGCTTACATTGGCACATTGTGTGCATTTTTCGGAAACCCTCTTGGGTTGTATTGGAAAACTGATCTAGTGCCCGAATCTATATGTTGAGATTCTATTGGGGCCTATATCAATATTTTTACTTCATTGTATCATCTCCAGCTGTAGTTATATCTAATATTATTGTGCTTTAGCAATTCTCAGGCATTGTGTATTGCAGCAACATATCACTTTTGAGAATGCTTATGTATTGGAGGCTTGTGTGATCATATTCTATGATTGGTATCTCATTGTTTTGTACTTATGTGCTGAATTTATGATCAATAACATGGCTTTATATTGGCCTCATGATATCATGTGTTAAATACTTGCTGATGCTTTCATTTTATGAGCTATATTGCTGCTATTTCCATTTGGGAATATTACAAGTCTCCTTCACCTTCATAGTCTCTAACCGACCATGATAGGGAACCCAATAAAAATAATTATGCCGAAAAGGGTCCCTCCACATTCAATATTTAGAAAGAATTATAAAAAGTAAATATCCTAGTACCCCTTGCAGAGTTTTTGAAACAACCAACATATAAAGCCCAGGTGTCTCATTCACATGTCCATCCCTTGCAGCTCCCATCCCAGACAGTCTGAATCTCCAAGAATAAATACCTATGGTAGTTTTCGGACCTGAAGTAGAAGAACAAGGTCGCTCTAATCCCCTTTCTATGTGACCCTGGTATTACATGACCTCTTATTTCATAAATGTATACTGGACTTAGGAGCATCTCACAAACTAATGGCTCTATCCGTCATGGGATATTTGGGGCTACAAATCACCAGACCTTAAAAATATCTTTACTCTTTCAATTCAAAGTGAGTAAAATAATTGGGGATGATAAAAGATCTAGTGGTGAACCTAGCTCAAATTCCAGCAAAGAGTGTGGTGATGGACGTTGTAGTGGAAGACATACCTGTTAGGTTCAGGATGTTATTGTCCAGGTTTTAGTGATCCAAAATTTTAGGATTGATAAAGCTTGATCTAACATATGCCACCATCCCTATTTTCGAGGTAAGAAAGGAGAATATATAGAGATTCAAGGTTTGTGAAAATTTTCATGAAAGATGATGGCTCTACCAATGCTCCCATATACGGGAAATATTGTCAGTTATCCTGCCTCTTGTTACAGGAAGATGATCTTATTTTGGAGGAGACTAAAACTCTTCCCTCAAGGTAGATAATTTAGCAAGTGATAGAAGTGAATGAGACGTGGACTCTGTAGTTTGATGGAGCTTATTCTAAGGAATGAAATAGGGATGGGGTAGTATTGATATTACTAGAATGTTTCTTGATACCCCTCTCTTTCAAATTGGAGTTTTAAGCCACCAATAACATGGCCAAATACGAAGCTCTTATCCTGGGTTTGCAGGAAGCAATAAATATGAATATCTAGAACCTTAAAGTTTTCGGTGACTCAGAGCTGGTGGTGAAATAGGTGAGGAATAAATTCCAAAAGAAACACCCATGGCTCAGGACCTACATAAATGAGGTATGGGATTCATTTGAAAAAAAATTATTGGCCTTCAATATTCAGTTTATGCCTCGTGAAATAAATTGAATAACAGACTCACTGGTTCTGGCTGCTATTAAATTTCTCCCCCCATAGAATTGTCTGCTGAGAAATGAAATTGAAGTTTGATATAGGCCATCCATCCTAAAAATTTTAAACATTGGGAAGTCTTTTAGGATGAAGAGTGTATAAATTATACAAACAATATGTATATTAATGGATTCAATCCGATCATGTGATCTACTTAAGCAAGATACTGAATCCTTCTACAAATCAATTGCGGAAAATAAACACGATCACCAATCACAATAAGTAAAGAAAGAAGTAAATCAAACCACAACACAGATATTTACCCAGGGAAAGCTCGCTACTCAAAACCCCTCTATCTTCTATTGTATATTCACCAAGGAATCATGAAACAATTATAATGCACTCTTCTCACAAGAGTCACATGCACTCTCACAACTGTCTCACACTGATTCAGAAAAAATCGAGCCAAAAATTAGCCAATTCTCAGCTTGTCCTTAGCCTTCCTTGCTCACGCAATTCATGAGGAATGAAATGCTTATTCCTTAGGAATTTTAGCCTTTCTCAACTATGTAAGTATCATTGGAAATCCTGTGGTGTTATAAGTGTATCCGGGAAGTTTTCTAATAATACAACTAATAGTCAACTTCATTTTAACCTTTGTCTCAATTGGGTCTCCACCGGAACTATTACACAACATTTTGGCATTGTCCTTGCAATCCCCATCCTGCACATTGGAGGCTCATTTTTGTGACCAAAATAAATTTTCATGCCTTGCAAATACCATCATTGCATCCCTTTCCATGAGGACAACATTCCTTCTGTTGACAATTTCCTGAGCAGACCATCAGAGACACATGTTTTTCCTTGGCGCTAGTAGACAGTTATACCCTCATGTCGATGAGGAAATTAACACTAGGCCCCACCAAGCCAACCTGTTTGTGGAATTTACTTTTTAAATAGAGGTGAAGTTTCCATCATAACAACTTCATGGGAAAGTCATCTGGAGTGGTTCGACTAAATAACCATGACCTCCCTTCCACTATTGTAGGGATCCCAACCTCCTCCTCTCCCTCTATAAATATATCCATCTTCCACTGATGAGCTAGCTGAACTGAATATATTATAGCTGAAACGCTGAAGAGATTCCTATACATTTTGCTAGAAATATATAATGGAAGAGACCTTTGTTGTGAGAGCTTAGGCTTATGTCCTCACCCCGTCCGAATTCCCCAACGATCCATCGAGACGCACTCCAACTGAACCCCGCTGAAGGAGGTTGTGACATCAAGACTCTGGTTGTAACTCTTTCTTCTATTCATATATATACATGACTATTGCCTGGTTCTCGTCTTGCGTTAATGTGTTTTATTTGATGCAATATGATTAAACCTCCTTGATTGGTTAGTTAATTATGAATGAAATCATTGTTTTATATGTTGCTCTTGTTTTCTGATCTTCGCGTAGGTATTCAAGCATTGTTGCGGAAGGATTGTGACCCGTCGAATCAGAAATCAAGAGGCCACCACCACTACAATGACGATAGCGTCGGACTTCAGGTAGGCCGATCTATTTTGTCCTCTTCATTCACTAATTAAGGAACCTACACTTTAGCTTGTCCCTTTGTTGCTAGACCCACTCTAGGGCTAGAGGGATTGTCTCTGTCCGCAGAGAGGATTTACCTTCCCAAAAAATTGGCGACTCCACTAGGGATCAGTGTGAGTTTTTCGTTTCATTGCCTTTTAGGAATTTGTCTTATCAAGTCAACTTTAGTCATTTTCTTGCTTGTCTATATTTATTGGGATTGTTTGAGTTTCTAGAATCATCTTGTTTAGCTCCAGAGTGTCAATATTGACCTCTACTCACTGTTCTTTCCTCCTCCCATAGTTATCTGGCTTGGCACGCTTTTTGTTTAAACATTCACGCCAATTGGCGCAGGTTGCTTTTGTTGCAGTAGCACCAACCCCTATTTGGCGTGGATTACTACCTCACAGTCACGTTGAATCCTGCAGGATTTGGTTTGACCCTTTTGCTGTGTTTTTGGTCATTTGTGCTTGATTCTGGCTTGTTCCTTCATTTGCAATTGGTCTTTTTGGAGTTATTTTGATTGCTTTAGGCTTTCTCTTCTCAGCTGTTTGTCTATTATCTTATTGGTACAATTCATAGCCCTAGTGTTCTAGGTGTCTTTCGCTCACTGAACCTTCTGATTGAAGGTCAAGTCCTTTGGTTTCTTGTCAATTCAATTCCTTGATCAGTTTCTTGAGTATTTCTTGATCCTTTGAGTTTTGGTTTGTTGAATGATTACTTTTATGCTTTCTTGACTCTCCATATCTTCGTTTTCGAGCATATATTACATTACTTGTTTGGGTCATTAGAAGGCTTTCACTTTGTTTGAAAGAGTACATCATTGGTTTGAGTGCATTTGTGTTTGTATTTCTTTGAATCATTCATTTTGAGATCTCTACATTCATAGTTCTCTTAACTAGTGTTTGATTTGGTTTTTGATGTAATTAGTGCATTCAGTGTGCTTCAATCATTCAAAAAACAAGAAAATGCATCCTTTCATTTGCATCGGAAATGAAAAAATATTTTGCATAACTAGCGCTTACATCTAGGAAAGAGTTTTTCCATTTTTTCTTTTTGATTGTATCAGATGCACTGGGGGAATTCTTCGTATGTTTTCATTGCTTGCTACTTTATAAAATATCTCTATCCTTATCTTAGCTAGCATTCATCGAATGGAAAATGGTGTTCTATTGCATATAGTTTGCATTTAGGAAATTTGAGATCAAATTCGGTAGGGCCTTGAAATTGAAACATTAACTCAAGGTCAACTGTAAAATTTATTCAATTAACCTAAGGAAGCATTGGAACCTAATGCAAAAAATTTTAGTGGTCTAGGCTACCGACGTGTTCCGGCATCGTTAAACCTAGTAGCTATCATTCACCACCTGGCTTTAGACAGCACTAGTACAGACATGTGCTCACCGTATCGTCGCGTATATAAAGGGAGACCCTCATAGGTTCATATCCTTTTGTCCATAGGAAGTCGAGTCTACTGCCCTATAAACATGATACACCGAACACAACATTCGGGGAGACTACCTACACGTACGTTAAGTCCTTGGTCATTTCTCTTTCATTTGATCACCAAGGTGTATATGGAAGTTCATGGAAACTTGGTACACCCTATTGTTTAGATTACCTAAGCAGTAATTTTGATCTTTTCATGACTCCTTAAAAAGAGACGAGATCATCGAGCACTTGTCCTTTCACGCTCATTTAAAATTGAAAGTGAATATAGTCATCTTTTGTCTATTTATCAACTCTTAAAACATGAAACAACAAAGTTTTGTTCCAGTGTTATAAAATTAATTACCCACGATCACATGCCCGTTAAAATTTTTTCACTTGCCTTTTTTTTGTACTTCCTAAGTCTTGAAGCCTTGAATTGGTTATCTTGTTTTCCTTCCTGTGTTGAAATACTATCACAGTGGGGGAACCACCAGTTTTGTCATCTTCTTCATTGGCTCCTAGTGGTAGTTCTTATCCTGACATTTCTTTTGAAACCCCTCAATCCACTAGGTTTGTCGAGCTTGTGCAACCTATTCTCCCAAGTTTTCAACCTCTTGCTACTCGATCTCCCCCCGAAGAGTCAGTTGAGTTCAATTGGCCTCCTTAGGGTGCTTGGTCTAGTTTTGGGAGTGGGGAAGAATTCCCTCCTCTTACTTCAGGATCACCTTTTATAGTTGTTGCTATACCTCCTAGTCCTTGTCGTCTTTTCGAAGATCTTACAGACTCATCAGACATGGATTCTTCAAGTCCTGTCAGCAGTGAAGAAATTCCTGTGTCCACAGGATAATATCATATTTTCCCTGAAGATCTCCCATGTGTCTCTAATTAATCTTCCCCTCCATCAGTGTCACTTCCACCTAGCTATCAGACTTTGAGTCAGATTATTTCTAGTGTTGTCTCCATAGCATCTTCAAGTACTTCAACTCCTCCAAGGAGTTCGATCCTTCCTTCATTAGGACTGTCACCATAGACACCTATTTCATCGGTCATTGTTACGTCTGTCCCAGTCCAACCTACCATTTGTGTGGCTTCTTCTACGTTGGTTGTTACACATCATTCGTCAGGATATTTTCACACTTGCAGGTCTATATTTTTTAATCCTACGTGGCCTATCAATCTCGGCCCGGGTAAATCACAACCTCATGCCACCGGGGCTATGCCTACTACTAGTGTGGCTAAGACTTCCTCTGCCCTATCATTCCTGGCGGTCTTACTTTTGAAGAGTATCTATTGGCTGTTCAAAAGAAAAACTCTCAGGGTTATCAGCAGCCCCAAGCTCCTATCAATCTTCAACATCACTGTGATGTCTATGGTAACCCCATTTATTTGCCTCCTATTGATCCTAATCAGGTTGTTTATCTTCCTTCGGCTGATCCTTATTAGACCGTCCCTCATCGAGGGCTGGTGATATAAGGACAACCCTCACAGGTACAACCTTTTATCCGACAGGGACAACCTTATGGTCCGCAAGGACAACCCTTATAGGGTCAACCTTTGGTCCAACAACCCTATGGTCCTTCTGGTCAACCTCAATATCAATATCAACCAGGAGCATATTATGTTCCTGGGGGGTAATTTATCCACCATAGGGACAACCTTTTGTACAATAGCAGAAGCCTTCAGTCCAACAAGGACAACCCTATAGTCTTGCTTCGGGTTAACCTAGTTATAGGGACAACCACTTCCATCGCAACCATTAGACCAACCTCTTCCACAAGGGAAACCCGATGGCCCTCAGTATCCAGGCCAACCTGCTCCGCAGGGACATCCTACCTAGCCTCAATAGCTGATTCAACCCGCTCAATGACCGGTTCAACCTATTCAATTAGCTCAGCAACCCGTTGAACTTGCTCAGCAGGGTCCACCTGCTCAACCTCAAGGCACTACTTACCCACCTCAAGGCCAATATCATGCGGTATATAGTGCGGCCCAAGGTTTCACTTATTACCCTCAAAATCAATCCCAGATGGTGTATAATCCACCTCAAGGCAATGTTTATATTTTGCAACAGAATCCATACGTTGCTCAGCAAGGACCTCAATGGTATGCTCAAAATCAATATCCTAGTCCTCAACCCTAGTACGGGAAGAACTATCAGGCTTATAACCCCTATGATCAGAAACCTCTGGAATAAAACATATGGGGGCCAAATTTCTCCCAGAAAGGGTGGAATGCTAACACAGGTAAATTACCATTTCTCGGTACGTTGGAAGTGCCAGATGTGTCAAAGTTAATGAACGATCTGATTCTTCATAACCTGTATTGGCCTCGAGTTCCAACTAAGATTCCTGGTGATTGTCCTAAGTTTGAGGGCAAGTCCAGAGAAGAACCCCAAGCACATGTTATGACCTACCACTTGTGGTGTTTCTCTAACTCTTGGGTCAATGATTCCATCCGAATCCATCTTTTCCAACGGTCTCTTACTGGTGTCACTGCAAAGTGGTGCATCAAATTATCTCGTGGCATTTTTCAAGATTTCAACTCTTTAGCGATGGCTTTCCTTACTGATTTTCAGTTACTAGTTCGCTATGAGACCGGGACACACCTCCTCACATCCTAGAAATAGGACTGAGCTACTCACATCTCGGATCATATTCATGAATGGAGGCGCCATCATCGCTTGATCAAGTTTGATATTCCTGATCATCTTCTAACTGATTAGTTAACTACCTCATTTTTCAATCAGATCGCTAAATACATAGCTATGGGGGCATGTGTAACTGAAGAACAGGCCATTCCTCGTGCCCAGTACCTCATTCTTGTGTACTCTCAGTCTAGCACGTTGTATGATATCTTACCTGATGCTCCTTGACCTAGAACTTCCAAAGAACTGACGATGCCATCCATCAGCAGTATCATTGGTTCCGTGTCTCAGATGTCTTGGAATTCTTCTCCTTCAAACCCTGGGAAGCAAAATTCTAATCCTTCCAATGATACTGCTTCTCAGTCTACCTCGAATCCTGGTAAAACCTCAGAATTCAACGTCATTTAGGCCAATCTCACAGACAAGGCTTCCAAGGGAAGGAAGAAGGGTAAAGGTAAGGGAAAATTCGATACCTCGAAACCAAATTCATCAAAATCTTGTGCTGATGATGGTTCATAGCGTAAGCCGAAGTACTCTTGTTTGATTTGTGATGAAGAGCACTACACCAAGGACTGTCCTCAATGGGTCGAAGTAAGTAGACTGCTCAAAGGCACCCAGGGAACTATGGCTATTCTCAAAGAACCTTTTCCATTGCAACAGATTCGGATGGTAGAGCAACCTCAACCCTCTGCCCCATTTGGCTCTCAGTTTTTCCTGTTGAACGATTCTGCATTCATTTCTATTGCTACTCAGTTGTATCAGATTGCATTAGACAGCGGGAAAAGAGATCGTTTATGGTTCTCCTCCTCCTCCTACTTCTGGCCCTCTCCAAATTGAAAGGCCTAGTACTGAGCCCGTTGTACATCCACCTTCCAAAGGTGTAATTTGTAAGTCTTCTTACAATCCCAACGCCTGTGCTGCTCAACATTAAAGTATTGTTAAGGATCTGGCACAGGAACCATCTGTAATTTTGCATTAGAAGTACTTCAGAGTTGTCTGTCTCAACAAAAGGCTTTGTTATCTACAATCAGCAAGGTTGATCCTGCTAATACTAGCCTTCTCACTTTTGACTTAGAGAATTTCGTCCCACAACTTCCGCACCAAATTGCACTCATCATACAAGTTGCTATTAATGGTCTGAATATCCATCAGGCATTTGTGGACGAGGGTGTGTCTACATGCGTCATGTCATCTGCTTGCTGGAAATACATTGGTTCTAAAGCTCTAAATTCATCACCAAATTCCCTTGAAGCATTTGATGGAAGAGAATCAAAACCTCTTGGTTTTCTCGCTAGTTTGTCGATTACATTAGAAGGGAAGACATTCAATGTCAAGGTTGAAGTAGTTGTCGCAAATCTAAATTACAATATTCTCCTCAGTCGCAGTTGGACTCACACCATGTTTTGCGTTCTATCCACTCTCTTTCGTGTTTTGAAGTTCCCGCGCGAAGGAAAGATTGTTATTGTTGATCAGTTGTCATTCTTCACTTCTTCTTCTTAGAAAAACGTTCCATATGTGGATCAGATTCCTACTCCCTACGAGAGCGTAGGGCTGGGTCTCTTCAAAGATCCTACCCTCATGGGTATTTTTCCTCTTCCTCCACCTCATACTATTCATATTAACATGATCTCTCAGCTTGACGACCCATGGATCATACCTTTGCTTGAGCAGATCGATTCTTTCGGAGATTGGATGCCATTAAGTTCAATCGAGGTTTACTATTGTGAATTCATTTCAGCTTTGGAGCCTCGGCCTTCTGATCATGTTCCTTTGAGTATGTCTCTCAACACTATTTCTCAATCCCCTTGGCTTGGAAATTTGGATTCGCCCGATCCCTTGAAAGAAATATTTCCCTCTGATGAAGCCATCATGGAAACTATGTCTCTCGAGGATCTTCCATGGGATGATAGTCACCATCACTCCTCATTCATACCTGGCCTCGGGGCCATGTCTACGTGTCTTGAGAGGTTTTCATCTTAGGTTATTTCTCCTCCACTTCATATGCCTATTCTGACTCATGAAATTTCTTCGGAGGGTAACTTGAGTAACATCACACAAATGATGCCTATCGACATTTTCATGAAACCAAAAATTGTAGAGAACATCCATGTCGGGGTCACCTGTTCCTCAGATGAAGTTCAAGTTTATACAAGCCTTTTCTACAATTTTTGTGACGTCTTTTCATGGCCCTACGAAGATATTCCCAATATCGATCCTAGTATAGTGGTGCATGAGATTCCTACCTGCTCTAGTTCAATGCCTGTTTGTCAATGCCTTCGTCTTGTGCACCCTAGAAAGGTTGCCGCCATTAAGAGTGAAGTTGAAAAACTTCTCAACGCTGGTTTCATCTACCCAATTCCCTTGACATAATGGGTGTCCAACATTGTCCATGTAGATAAGAAACAGGGTATCATTCGAGTCTATGTTGATTATCGTGACATAAATCGAGCCTGTCCTAAGGACAACTATCCTACTCCCTTTATCGATTAGATCATTTATGACTGCGCTGGGAGTGAGATATTTTCCCTCATGGATAGCTTTTCTGGATATAACTAGATTAACATCCTCCTGATCAATCAACATAAGACTACCTTCATCTGCCCTTGGGGTACTTCTACGTATAAGAAACTCCCTTTTGGCTTGAAGAACTTTGGGGCTATGTTTTAGCGACCGATGTCATATGCTTTTCACGATATTAAGCACATCATTTAGCCTTATCTGGATGACCTTCTAGCTCATTCAGCTAAGCATAAGGACTACCTGACCATCTTCGTCAGATATTTCTTCGTTGTCGACATTATAACATCTGGTTAAATCTGCATAAGTGCGTCTTCTGTGTCAATTCCAATAGACTCTTAGGGTTTATCATTTCCAAATATGGGATTCACCTCGATCCGCTCAAATTTTAGGCTATCATCAATCTCCCCTCTCCATCCTCATTACATCAGTTGCAGAGTCTGCAGGGGAAGGCTAATTTTTTACGTCATTTTAACCTAACTATGCCGAAGTGGCTAAAATATTCATGTGATTACTAAAGCAGGGTGTCCCGTTCCTTTCGGATGATATCGCCTAGAAGTCTTTTGATACTCTCAAGACGTTTCTTGTCAACACTCCTCTGTTGCATCCTCCAAACTATCATCACAATTTTTTCCTCTATTTAGTCACCGCTTTCAGCACAATTGCCATGGTTTTTGTGCCAGACAATGATGACGACGACGAGCATGTTATTTAGTACCTCTCTCGTAACCTTCTCAATATCGAAACACGCTATGCTCATGTCGAGAAGTTAGCATTGGTTGTGGTTCAAGCAGTTCAGTGTTTTTGTCATTACATCTTGTTACGTATGTGACTATGATTTCTGACTGCAACCCTATGACTTATATATTGTCTTGACAATTGCTGGGGGGAAAATATTCGAAGTGGATTGTCATCCTTCAAGAGTTCGATTTGGAGTTTACTACTGCCAAGTTGATGAAATCACTAGTCTTTGTCGATCTGATATATTCCCTCCCCTCTGACTCTGGTCCATCTGGTTCTAAGGAATACATTATAGATGATTCACTTTTTTTATTAGCACCCTCGATCCTTGGTATGGTGATATCATTGTATATCTTCAGACTTCTACTTTTATATCTTATTTGACAAAGGATTCTCACTGACGCATTCATCATCAATCGCAACCTTATCGTATAGTCGGAGATACACTCTACTACATCGGAGTAGATTCCATTCTCCACCAGTGTTTGATTCTCGAGGAAGATGAGAAATCCCTGAATGACTATCACAATGGTGCCTATGGCAATCACATGTCTGGTTATGCCATTGCATAGAAGATTCTTCTTGCTGGATATTTTTGGCCCTCCATCTTCAAGGACTACATTGTTTCTGTTCGAAAATACCATGAATGCTACATCTATCAGCATAAGATGTGTGCGCCGCCTTCACATATCCACCCTGTCATTACTGTTGGTCCCTTTGTGAAGTGGGGAATGTTTATATCATCGTAGCCATTGACTACTTCACCAAATGGGATGAAGAAATGCCTAAACTTGCCATCGATGGTACGAAAGCAGCTCAGTTCATTTTCAATCACATTGTTTCTAGGTTTGGTGTGCCTCAAGCCATCGTTACCAATCATGGTTCTCATTTTCAACATTATGTGGTGGCGGAGTTGACTTCCCGGTTGGGCTTGCATCACGACAGCTCAACATCGTACTATCCTCAAGCCAATGGCCAGGTTGAAGCCATGAATAAAGTTCTTGTCACCATGCTTCAATGTACGATTGGGATGCACAAATCTAATTGGAATCTCATGTTATTTTCGGCTCTCTGGGTGTACCAAACCTCAGTTAAGGATGTGATCGGATTTACTCCATTCCAGCTTTTTTATGGTCTAGAAGCTACCCTTTTGATTGAGTGTGAATTACCTTCACTCAAGTTGGTTGTTGAATTGCTACCCAACACTTCGCCAGAAGAAGAGAGTCTTCTCTACTTAGAAAGGCTAGATGAAACTCGTCGCTTGGCTTCTTTGGTCATCGAGGCACAGAAGAAGCCAGTCGAAATTCATTTTGACCAGTCGGTTTCCCCTCGCTCCTTCGTAGAAGGAGATCTCGTCCTCCTATACAACCAAGCTCATGATAAGCTAGGGGCAAAAAAAATTCAACCCATGTGGCATGGGCCCTACATTGTAAAACGTGTCTTACAGAATGGGTCTTGTGAGCTAATTGATTACGAAGGTCATCCTCGAGATCAGCCAAGAAATGGGTTATATCTCAAAAAATACTATGCATGAGTCATTCGTGCATGTTTTGTGTACATAGGTGTTTTTTTCATTTTTGTACATTTTTGGTTTGGTGTGCTTTGCGAGCATTTTCCTGCTTATTAGGTCGTTTCTTATTGTGCAGATGTCTACTACCCCTTATGTCAGTTTTTCGGATGATTCTTCCTGCAGTACCCGAAACTTGTCTTTGGTAGCCTGGGCAATTTATGATCCTGCTGGTGAGTTGATAGATCTACAACTTATTTATCTAGGACGAACTACAAACAATGTCGTTGAATATAGTGTTTTCATTGAGCTATTAATTGAGGTGATTACCCTTGGCATTCGTGCATTGGTTGTAAATATAGACTGACAACTTTTTGTTCTACAACTTAATGGACATTATTCAGTTAGAAACCCTCATATTTTAAGGTTGTATTTACGTATTCGTTTGTTGGAAAGACATTTTTATTATATTAAATATCAACATATTCCTAGGAGAATGAATGCATTAAATGATATAGTGGCTAACATTGTATTAGATAGACATTTGTGTAATCTGTAAAATCATCATCACATGAAATATATTATATATATATATATATATATATATATATATATATATATATATATATATCAAATTTTTACATTAGTGTGCATCATAAGTACAAAATATGTGTGTTTCTGTTACATCCTGAGACATCATGTCTCTCAAAAATATGCAAAAGTAAATCCTAGGTGTATAATCGGCATGGTGATCATGATAGCATGTCACTGCCCTTACAAGCCACCTCAGAAAGCGGTGAACTTGGTTAGACACCCCTACAGTGTGTCTCTGGTATGCATGAGGAACATCATCAAATCGCGCATATTCTGGGACCTTGTGTGAGATTATCTCTAGGTCACGCACAATTTCCTCCTCCTCGCCTCCCTCACCATGAGGGGCAATAACAAAGTCGCGAGGGACTCGCCTCACTATCGGAGACATGCCTGCAGGTCTTTCTGGTCCAATATCTACATAACATATGGATTTAATATCAGAACATACATAACAAAAAAAAATCATAACACTCATGAAAATAAAAAATGATTCTTACACAGTGCTTCATCCCAATCCTATCCTTCCATGAGTGGGATGTCTGGATCACCAGTGAAATCTATGCCAAAGTGGGGCCAGTCCTCCAGTCAAATAAATCTGGTCTCTAGGACATCTATTGACTACCCCCTGACCTTGGCATCAGCGCTGCCCAATGGGCCATCTGTGGCTCATGTGCTGGTGGTTTTGGGACTATCACTTCCTGTCGCTGGAAAATTAGTAGTTGTTCCAGGAAGAAAGATACCAGGATGGATCCATATCCAAATTTATTTAGTTTTGTCTTCTTTCATTTCGTTATTTGACATAACATATTAATCGTCACTGCCTCTACCCAGTTGTAGAGGGTCGGTGTCAGATAGTCTACTACAAGAAGGAGCTGTGTTTTTGTTGCTTCATGTGGTGCTTATGATCTTGCGGCTTGCGTGATGATGTGTAGCCCTACTTTTAGTGCCAAGTATCGGATATTTTGGATATCCACTTTCCCACTTCCCGATCCTTTTTGTGCCCCTCGATGTACCCTGTCGATCACCATGGTCATTTTCTCCATGGTGGGTCGGGTGTTGGTCAAGACTGGTGTTGCCCCCCTTCGCAACAGTCCTATTATAAAGTAAATCTCTGAAACATCAATTTTGAGTTCTTAATCACGAAGAATGATTTTTTCCTAATCCTCATCCTAGATACTGATCAAGTATTGCAGCATCTCCAGTTGAGCTTTGAGGCACGGTGTCATGAATAATTTTTTCAGTCCACAGTTTCTGAGAGCTTCCATGCATCTCTCATTTTCCATGGTAAGCTCATCTTCTTCACTGTGTTCCTGTTATTTCCATTCGATAACCATTTTTCCGCTTTACACCTGCAAATATGTTCATACGAACCTCATTAGCCAAATTAAAAGCTTTTGATTTGTGGAAATTGGGCCTGCTTACTTACATTGTGAGCTTAAAAAGGCACCCTAGTTCAGAAATCTAGGCGATTGGCGTGAGTCCGTGCTCGATACTCGCGCCAACCATCGTGCCCTATTTTTTCCAATTTCCCCCATAGGATTCCAAAACTAGGGCTGCAGGTAATGAAAGAGGAATTAAAATTTAGGGAAGGATGTCCGCTCTTACCTGGAACTGACAGATTTGAGATTGATCTTCCGGATCGCCCGCTATCGACGTCGTAAAATCATAGTCTGAAATGGGTAACTATTGCTCCACAAGAGGTAAAAGTGAAAAGTAACTATTTTTTACCATTTTTGGCATTTTATAACTTTTCAAAACCCTAATTAGGTTTTAAGACATGTTTTTTGATTATTACGTTTTTTTATTTCGAGAAATGGGTTTTGCGTTTGTCTCTTGTGTAGCAATAGGTTGTTAAATGAGATAGCGATGAAGTAACAAGTTGTATTTTATACTTTTAGGACTTGGTAAAAACATGAAAAAGCCACTACTAGAGTCATCTTTTAGCTATTTTCTAACTCTCTAAAAATGAAAAGATTGTTGAGACTCTTGTCGTTTTGAACTCGTTAAATGGTTGCAAAATGATATCTACCCAATATATGTTTACCCCTTTTTCGGGCTGGGATAGATTATTTATGAAAAAAGAATACCTTAGCTTATTGCAACTAAGCAGTTCTCTCGGATATTGTTTTCTACTTTTTGGATCTGAGGGACTATTTACAAAAAAGGACATGCTGGAGTTTTCTTTTCTACTTCTTTTCAAACTCTATAAACATGAAAAGATGTTGAGTTCTTCCTTTGTCAGACTTGTTAAACCCTGATGACATAGGAGATCGTCATCATGATGTTCACCGAGTTCCTCCTTCTTAGGGCTCGTAAAATGCACTAGGATGGATTTTTCTGACAGAATAACTTACAGCACAAGCATATGTTATCCCCTTCAAGCTTGTTTTTCAAAAATAATTGGGTTACTCACCAAAAATGGTGGGGGAAAATGGAACCAGTTTTAGTCGTGTCAGCAGTATGTCGCTCTTGAACATGACACTCACCTGCATTTGTGTCGGGTTGGGGACATCCCATTTCGTCATTTTTACCTCCATGGGTTTGGGTAATATTTTTTGACCTCTCATATTCTCTTTTCCACGTCATTATGACCTCAGATCCCTTGATGTCAAATATTTCTAAATCCAGAGTCGTGTCGTTGATATGTTAGAGAGAAGTTTGCCTCTGCAGTTTTAAACCTCCCTCTAATCCTCTGTTCGGTCCTAATTCACTATCATCATGTTCCTCTATCTCGTGTTGATGATGTGGGAAAAATTATGGCCCTCCTTCGACCGAGTCACTTTTTTTCAACTTCAGCTCATTATCCGAGAAGTTGACGAAGAGACTCCCTTCCGATACCTTGGAGCTTGCATGCCTCAATGGCAAGTTCTCTACATTTGACGACAGGTCCACATCATTAGCCTTTGATTGAGTGATTCTATGGGTTTTTTATGCTAGATCATTTTTCACATTTCGTGGATTGTACCTATTATACCTTGGGAGCCATTGTTATTATTGGTGTTCTCTCTCATGCCTGTCAATAGCTTTCATCATTGGCTAGAAATCAGGTGACTTTCTTGCATGTTCAACTTCAGCTCACATATTCACATGCTTGAATTTGTACTTCTTTGGGTCAAGATGGAGTGCAAGAACCTGGGTTTTTTCTGATAAGATCTAGGTTGCGGGATATTATGGTTTATCATGACTTCATTGCATGACTCTTTTGATGGCTGTGACCATACCTGAGTCTATTTTTGTTGATCCTTATTGTTGGATGGTTGTGTCCTACCTCGGATCTCAGTTTATATATGTACTCTATTATGGATAGTTGCACCCATGCCACATGTTCATGTATCATAGATATTAGTTGTATTTGTAATTACAGGTCTTCCAACAGCGTTGTTTGGTTCAAACTCATTCTCATAAAGCATTTCACCCCTTCCTCCCTCTCGAACCTCGTGCTTTAGTGGGCATCTATTACATAGAATTTGTCACTGTCCTTGAAATTCCCATCCCGCACATTGGAGGCTCATTTCTATGACCAAAATAAAGTGTCATACCTTGCAAAGACCATCAATGCATCCCTTTCCATGAGGACAACATTCCTTCTATTGACAATTTCCTGAGCAGACCATCAGAAACACATGTTTTTGCCTTGGTGTTAGTAGACCATTATGCCCTCACACCGATGAGGAAATTAACACTGGGTCCTGCGCCCATTGGAGCTCTGTCCCAGTGAGCTACCCATGCCAACCTGTTTATGGAATGTTTTTTAAAAATAGAGGTGAAGTTTCCATCATAAGAACATCATGGGCAAGTCATTTGGAGTGGTTCGACTGAATAACCACGGCCTCCCTTCTTTGGCCTCTTTTTTCCACCTTTTGGGGAAACCTCCCAAGGGATAAGGCCTCCTTTCCACTATTGTAGGGATCCCAACCTCCTCCTCTCCCTCTATAAATATATCCATCTTCCATTGATGAGATATTTGAACTGAATATATTATAACTGAAACGTTGAAGAGATTCCTATACATTTTTCTAGAAAGATAGAATGGAAGAGACCTTTGTTGTGAGATATTAGGCTTGTGTCCTCGCCCCATTCGAATTTCCCGACGATCCATTGAGACGCGCTCCGACTGAACCCCGCTAAAGGAGGCTGCGATGTCAAGGCTCTGGTTGTAACTCTTTCTTCTATTCATATATATATATATATATATATATATATATATATATATATATACATGACTATTTTTGGGTTCCCATCTTGCGTTAATGTGTTTTATTTGATGCAATATGCTTAAAAATCCTTGACTGGTTAGTTAATTATGAATTAAATCATTGTTTTGTATGTTGCTCTTGTTTGCTAATCTTCATACAGGTATCTGAGCATTTTTGCGGAAGGATCGTGACCCGTCGAAGCAGAAAAAAAGAGACCACCACCACTACAATGACGATAGTATTGGACTTTAGGTAGGCCGATCTACTTTGTCCTCTTCATTCATTAATTAAGGTAACTACACTTTAGCTTTGCCCTTTGTTGCTAGACCCACTCTAGGGCTAGAGGGATCGTCTTTGTCTGCAGAGACGATTTACCTTCCCAACACAAATTGACATGCATGAAACTATTAATAGTAAATCATCAGTTGCATGGTAGATCACTACATGTGAATTAAATCTAATTTAATTCACTTGATCTCTCACTAGTGCAACAAATAGTTACAACTAGTTTAACTGACTTTAACTCACTTAACTGAGTTAACTGATTTATCATGCATTAAAATAATGCACTAACTGCAACTTGGACTCAATAAATAATATAATCACTCTGCATGCCTCACCAACCACCCTTAAATTTAAATTCATGAGCTAATGGAGTCTATCACACTCAGTTAACTATTACAAGTTTTTATGAGATAATATTACAATTTATTGTCCAATTTAATTAAGGGATAATTAAATTAGACACATTTCCAATTTATTAAATAAATTGAATTGCACACTAATGTATCTCTAGGACCCATCACTACATGACATGTGGTCCCACACTACTGTGTGTGTTGTCATGTTGTTTCTGTATGCCAATTTCATTGTTTCTTGTTGCAAATTTCAACGCTTCCTCTCAACAAGAAAGGAAACCAATATGTCCCGATCTGGTACCTTGGAATGTCCTTGAATGCATACATGCACCTCTTTCATGCGAAATGAAAATATTTCATGAAACACTTCTCTAGTGTTGTTTGCATAGGAAATTCTTTCATGCAACACTTTTCTAGTGTTGTTCGCACATGCAACACTTGCATGCAACACTTCTATAGTGTTGTTTGCACATGCAACTCTTGCATGCAACACTTCTGAAACTGAATATCCTCCAAAAAACTGAATCATTATAATGCATCTTTCATCAGAGTCTTCTGACTACTGCTAGCTACTGCACATGTCTATTGGACTCTCTGTGTTGTTGGCATCTGCATCCATGCACTCTGCATTGTTGCCAACTCTGATCTACGCTCCAATATCTGACACCCGTCACTCTGATTTATATCTTTCTGACATATAACTACATCAATATAACTGAACCTACTATTGTTGTACTGTGGGCTCCTCGTATCCAGGTTTGATCCATGAGACACACCATCTCAATGAACCCTGCCCAAATTTCTTCTTGGGATTAATTTTGCACATCACCCCACCTCACACCTAGACGTATAGCAACATGTACTCCCTCTACCCATCTGGCTCTAAATTTCCCCCTCCTAGAGGTCTCTTCTTGAGTGGTTTCTAGCACTCCATGATCCTCATCTTTTGGTTGCTCCACATCTTGTGGTTCATCCTTAGGAACCAAGAGTTCCTCATCTGCATGAAAATCAACCTCCCTCTCAAGGGTCAATTGCATGGCTTTCTCACACTTCCCCATGGTACATCCCTTGCATGTGTCTATCTGTAGAAGAGTACCCTTTGGAAGCCCCATAGAAATATGTTGCATGACCTTCAAAGCTCCGTGGTGTATATGGCCCAATATTTTGTGCCAAAAATCACCCTCATCTCGACTCACATATTTGTATGCCTTACCCATCAATGTTGTGTAGCCATCTACTTTAGGTTTGTAGAGATTCTTCACATGAATCCCAATATTCTTGGATTTTCCTATGGCTTCGTATTGAAGGAAAGCTTTCCCTTCACTAAAAACCACATCATAAACTCTATCCTCCAACATTTCGACTGAAACTAAATTCTTTTTCAAGCCTGGTACATGCATTACATATTTTAATAAGAACGTTTTACCTTACTATCTCTAGAAATTAACTGTACCAATCCTAGTAGCATTATACCTTCCCTCTTCACCCAAATCAATATGCATCTGGAGGTCCTTCTCCTCCAAGCTACTTAAAAGTTCTTTGTCTCTCATTATGTCGAAAGATGCACCACTATCCAAGTACCACACTGATCCCATCACACTTGACACCATGCATGCGATGAGTGAGAATTCAAACTCAAATTGCGAGGCCAAAGCCTTACCAGTTGTAGATCCTAAATCCTTCTTGTTCTTATTCTTTTGAGAAAAATTAGTGGCATAATTTTGATGCTCGTGACAATGAAAACATTTCACTCTGTACATGTCACGCTTCTTTCCGTCTTCGCCGGTCCCTGGTATTCCGCCTGAATTTTTCTTGCACCAAATCCGACCAAAGTCATTCCCAATCTGGTAGCTTCTCTCTCCTATTGATAGAGTCCTGATAACTATGCCAACTCTTGGGAAGGCCTAAAAGAGCTAGGCTCACCAATTCATCATCCATGACAGTAATTCCGTCGCTCTCAAGCTCATCTCGACATTGGAAAAACTTGGTTAAATGTTTCGGAATACTGTCACCTTTCTCCATTTTGATTTTCTTGAGCTTGTCCTTCAGTGTCAATTTTCTATGATTAATGTTGCTCTGACCTGTCAAAGATTTCCACATTGCATATGAAGTCGGTTTTCCATGGATACTTTAGAAAATGTGGTCTCATACTCCCTCCAATTATATCCTCCTCGCCTTTGCAACCTTCTTTTACCAAGCATCAAGAAGAGCACCATCTGCTGCAGCAGGTTTGGGAATGTCATTATCAATTAATTATTTCAACCCATTTTCCTCTAGTACATCCTCCATCCTGTATTTCCACACAATATAATTGGAACTACCCTCAAGTGCATACTCTAATGTCAATCCATTGAAATTCATCTTGATCCCTATCCACTTGTCACATCCAAGAATACTTTTGCAAATTCGAATGCTATTCAGTCACAAACTCAATTTATTCTCCACTATACTGATTTATTGTCCTCTAATACCATGTATAAATTACACAAAAAATATGTATATCAATGGATTCAATCCAATCATATGATATGCTAAAGTAAGATAATGAATCCTTCTACAAATCAATTGCATAAAATAAACACAATCGAAAATCACAACAAGTAAAGAAAGAAGAAAATCAAACCACAACACAGAGATTTTCTCTGGGAAAGCTTGCTACTCAAAACCCCTCTATATTCTATTGTATACAACGAGGAATCATGAAACAATTACAGTGCACTCTTCTCACAAGAGTCTCCTGGACTCTCACAATTGTCTCACACTGATTCAGACAAATCGAGCCAACACTTAGCCAATTCTCAGTCTCTCTTCAGCCTGCCTTTCTCACGCAATTCATGAGGAATGAAATCCCTATTCCTTAAGAATTTCAGCCTTTCTCAACTACGCAAGTATCATGGGAAATCTTGAGGTGTTTAAATTTCATCCAGGAATTTTTCTAATAATACAACTCATAGTCTACTTCCCTTAAACCCTTGTCTCAATTGGGTCTCCACTAGAACTTACATGCATGCAACTATTAATAGTAAATCATCAATTGAATGGCATATCATTGCATGTGAATTAAATCTGATTTAATTCACTTGATCTCACACTAGTGCAACAAAAAGTTACAACTATTTCAACTAACTTTAACTCACTTAACTGAGTTAACTGATTTCTCATGCATTAAACTAATGCACTAACTGAAACTTGGACTCAATAAATAATAGAATCACTTTACATGCCTCACCAACCACCCTCAACTCGAAATTCATGAGCTAACTAAGTCTATCACACTCATTTAACTATTACAAGTGTTTATGAGATAAGATTGCAATTTATTGTCCAATTTAATTAAGGGATAATTAAATTAGACACATTTCCAATTTATTAAATAAATTGAATTGCACACTAATATATCGCTAGGATCCATCCCTACATGAATTTTGGTCCCACACTAGTGTGTGTGTTTTCATTTTATTTCTGGATGCCAAATTCACTGTTTCTTGTTGCTAATTTCAACAAAGAGAAAATTAAACAATTTATGGAGATGGTGGGAGAATTCTTTAATTCAGTGATTGACCAAGAGGAGGAGATTTGTGTAAGAGAGCAGAACTCAAGTTAGGAAGAGACCATTTTTGGGCATAGGTTCCTCCAATTGAAAGGGAACACTATTCCCAAGGGCCTTGTACTGCTTGAAAGACTTTTCAACACAAATTGCATACCTACCCATCCACACGGGCTAGAGGTGGATGAACAGGTGGAAGAGCTCAACATCGGGTCAAAGGAAGATCCAAAAATAATTAAATTAGCCAAAGGAGTTCCAGATGAAGTTAAACAAAAATATCTAAGTCTTTTCAAGGATTATAAGGATGTCTTTGTCTGGTCCTATCAGGACCTGAAAACATTTGACGTGGATATCATACAACCCAAAATTTGTTTGAAGGAAGGTGTGAAGCCGCATAAACAGAAACTGAGACAGATTAATCCACTTCTACTACCAGCAATCGAAAATGAAGTTAAGAATTTTCTACAGGAAAATATTATTGTTCCTTCAAGGTATTTCTAATGGGTGGCTAACTTAGTGTCGGTGAGAAAAAATAATGGCAAAATCAAACTATGCATGGACTTCCAGAATTTAAACAGGGCCTCTCTGAAAAATAAATACCCGCTACCCAAAATGGATCATATTCTATAGAAGGTAGTAGGGTCTTCTCGGATGTCTCTGATGGATGGATTCTTAGGGTTCAATCAGGCCATTGTACATATAGATGACCAAAATAAAATGACATTCACCATGCCTTGGGGGACATTAATGTACACTCAGATTCCTTTTAGTCTCATAAACGCTGAAGCTACATTTCAAAGGGCCATTGACATTGCATTCATCGGAGATGAAGATAAGTTTAATGGCGGTCTATCTTGAAAATATCATTTTTTTTTCTAAAACTGATGAAGAGTATATTCATTAGAGGAAATTTCAGCCTAAAATTGACCTCTTATCGAAAACTAATAAAATAATAGGTAAAATAATAAAATAAGAGTTATGAATTTTGGAGGGAAAAGAAGAAAACTACATTTTTTTAATTGTATTTTTGGCTTATCTCCTTATATGTTCACTCAAATTTCAAGTGTAGACACTTGTTGGATGCATAATTAAATTCCACATCCAATGAGTATCCATTATGCATACTTTTGAGGAGACCCACATCAATAAAAATTGCAAATACATTAAAAAAACATGTAAAAATTTTACATGTACCTCTTTGTTAATTTAATGTATTTTGATTGGTTTACATCTTATGACATGTAAATTACATGAATATTTCATGGGCACTTTTAAGCTCAGATTTCATTTAATGGAACATTTAAAACAAACCTTTGAGAAATGTAGAAGGTATGGATTATCACAGAACCCCAAGAAATCTTATTTTTTCTTGCAGGAAGGAAAGATATTGGGACATATAGTGGAAAAATAGGGAGTTAAAATCAACCCCAAGTGGGTCGATATGATAAACAACATTTCCCTTCCCAGAAACAGTAAATAAATCCAAGTCTTTCTGGGTAAAATAAATTTTCTGAGGCGATTTATACTCAATTATGCAAAAATCGTCAAAAACATCATTAAGATGCCAAAAAAGGATAACGAGGTAAAGTGGACTTCACCTTCCTGAGAATCATTCACCAGAATCAAATAGGCATTCTCAGAAGCACCATTTCTAGTCAGCCCTGATTACCTAAAGTCTTTCTGCATATTCTCTTTTTCCTCCCCCCACATGATTGATGTGGTGCTACTGCAAAAGAATTACAACGGGCATGAAAAACCCATCACATTCTTCAGTCAGGTTCTCAGGGAGGTGGAACTGAAATGTAATATATTAGAGAAGCAATAATACACCCTGGTCAAGGCTCTTAAGGCCTTCATGATGTACATTCTCCAATCTAGTATAATAGCCTATGTGCCCACTGCTACTGTGAAAGACATTTTGGTACAAGGTGATAGCGAAGGGGAGAGGGGTAAATGGATAGCCAAAATACACTAGTATGAGATGGAAATCAAGCCCACCAAGTTGATTAAAGGGTAGGGCCTAGAAAATATCCTCTCATAATCAAATTGTGATTCATTCTGAATCAATCTATCCACAGAGAATCATTAAGAAGGCGGCAAAAATGGTTCAAAGTCTAGAATAGAAATCATGACACAGAAAAATCATGTTAAATATTTGGTCTCCCCATGCTACAAAGAAATAGTGGAGTACTTGTTGACATTGAGGTGTCCACCCAGTTTGAACAAAGTAAAATACCGAGCTTTAACACTGATATCCCAAAATTTTTTGGTGGACAATGGGAGCTTGTATTGGAGAGATCTTGTTGTAATTTTAATATTATGTCAAATAGAAGATGAAACTAAGAAAGTGATGGATGAATTTCATGTTTGGTTTTGTAGAGTACACTCCATTGGCGACCAATAGCCCACAAATTACTCAAAACTAGCTTCTTTTGGCTAAAACTATTCGGAGAATTCTACGCTTATTTCCAAGTATGTGAGAGATGTCAAACCTTTGCAGAGAAGAAAAAATGTTCTCCCTTTCCACTCATCCTGGATCACGTGGAGGAGCCTTTCTCTCAATGGGGGATCAACTTCATCGGTGAAATACATCTTCTATCTAGCAGTCACTACAGGTGGATATTGACCACTACCGATTACTTTAGAAAGTGGGTCGAGGTCGTGCCTGAAAGGAATTCCACTAATACAGTAGTGATGAAGTTTTTAGAGGAAAACATACTCTCTAGACTCTAATTCTCTGCAAAAAAAAATAGCCAACAATGCCCAAGATTTTAAATCTACAAAATTCATAAGTTTCTTCCCGAAAAGTACAATATCCTACTAGGCATTCAACAAATTATTATCCATGGGGAAATGGGATGGCTAAATCCTCTAACAAGACCTTGGTGAGGATTCTAAAAAATACAATAGTAGAGAACCAAAATATCTGGGACTGACAATGGAGGTTCGCTCTGTGGTCAAGTTAATTTACCACTAAAATATCCAATGGGAAATCCCCATTTTTTCAAGATAAACCCCCTTTGTAGAGAGAGGTGATATCTCTAGCCCTAGAGTGGATCTAGCAACATGAGATTATTTCTAACATAAACTTTCTTAACTAATGCTTACAATGCAAATATGAAAGAGAAATAAATACATTTTTCCAATCGCTATCATTGGATTCGTTGATGGTGACCTCGATCCACGATCCTTCTAGGCCCACTTCCAGCTACTGACAGAATGCGAATACGTGTGGATGATCAAGAGACAACAGCAAATGTGATACAATATATAATAAACGTAAATATTATATATCCATCAGATCAAGGTGTACTAGAATATTTTCATAATCATGTAAACAAATATAGAAAGAAAACATCATATGTTATTATTAATAAGTTACAAAACTAGAGCTTACAACTAGGCCTTGATGCTGGATGTGTCCTTACGTGAAAATCTGAGTCCTTCACCCAGCTCAAAATCATTCCTTCTCCCATGCACTTAGGCTTAATCAAGATGCAAGCATGTGAAGGGATGAGAGTTAAGACGAGTCTAACAATGATAAACCAAGCTATAAACTTGGGGGAATGAAGGATGTGAATTTATAGCAAGGAGAAGGAGGTTGGGAGCCCATGAAAGGAGGAGGAAGGCCCACTGTCTAAGGGATGATCCCCCATGGATGATTTCAAGTCTCCAAAATGAGAGAGCTCGACCTTATCATCTCTGTTCAACAACCAACTTGTTTCCCTTGAGATTCTAGAGGTCGAAGCTTCTCCTCCACTTGAGGAAGAACTTCCAGAAAGGGGATCAATGTGATTTTCCAAGAAATTAGGGTGCTGACATCGCTGGGTCAGAACTGGGATAAGGACATCAACGATGTCATGGCATCAGGAAGGGCGTTGACCCAGGAAAATAGGAATTTGACCAAGTTTCTTCGGTAATGTTTCAAGGAAGTATTCTTTGGATCTTCAAGGGGATATGTTAGCATATTTCTTGATTATGGAAACATCACATGAGATTCTTCACAGGGAATTTCAGGATCAAGGATGGGAAAATGATCATGATGAAAAATTACTGTGTAATATATTCCCCCTAAAGCAAGAAGGCAGAACAGGGGGTGATGATTGAAGTGATTTATGAAACAAGGCAAAGACCGCGAACCACCTTCAAAAAACCTACCAAATCAAGCACGCACATTATATTGTATCTTTTGTATAAATATGCATGACCACATAATGGGGCATCACATTACACATGAGCCCAAAGTATGGTCATATCCATTCGTCTAAAAGAGATCATATAAATGGATCCACATTATGGACGCAGCCATCCATATATATAGGATCATGTATACAATCATGAATACCCAATAACTCCACGCAACCTAGACCAAAAATCAGAAGTGACCCAAGGTCTTCACTGCAATCTCAATCAACGCAATGTACGAATCTAGCCATATGAATAAATGTGTTGATGTCGAACATGGTATAAACCACCTGATTACCTATCAATAATGAGAACTATTAATAGGCACGAGAGAGACCACCAATAATGAAGATGGACCTCAAATTACAATAGCACATTCTATAAAAGCGAATAGATTTTTTGAAGTCAAACACTTGCATAATCATTAGATCGAAGGCCAATGATGTGAACCTATCATCGAACACGAAGAACTTTCCATTGAGGCATGCAACCTCCAAGGTACTGAAACAAGTCTCTAAACCACTTTCCCAGATAATGAGTTTAATTTGAAAGAAAGTGATTTTTCTAAGGAGGGTCATAAGGATTCGCACATCATCGACATGAAACAATATATATCTTAAGATGATAGGAGTGATTTGGGACTGTATCAGAAGAGGTCAAATATGCAAAAGGTGTTTGATAAAAAGGACTTCTCTTTAACATATTGGCGACACGACTCTGGAGGGTGGCGGCATTTGATTCAAATAGGATCAGAGGTCATGTTGAAAAAATTGGTAAACATATGAGAGGAAAACGGATTTCCCAAACCCATGGAGGCAAAGTGACGAATGTAGGATCTCCCCAACCTAACACGAATTGCAAATGAGTTTCATGTTCAGGAGTGACAAGTTGCCCAAAATACACATAAGATGTTCACTTTCAATTATCCCGCATTATTTCTAACGAGTGCCTATTTATTTTGTATAGTCAGCGTGAAGAGGATAGCATATGTTGAGCATGAAACTTCATTCTTCGAATGAATCCATCCTAGTAAATTTAATTAACCCTAGGAAGGAGGAACTCGGTCTCGTCATGGTGACAAGTCTTTCATCGTTTAATCTTTAACGAGTCAAACAAAAGGTAAACTTGATAAATTTTCATGTTTATGGAGTTTGAAAAGAATAAAAAAGGAAAGTCCATCCTGTCCCTTTTTGTAAATCCTCTCTCGAATCTGTTGTGAAGCCAGCTCCAAAAATAGAAGAAAAGAGATATCAACGCCTTAGAAATAAGCCACTTCGAGGGGGCAACCTCCAATACATTACATGAATGAACAATTATTTGATGATACAAATTACAAAACCTCCTTTATATATATAGGAGTCCATGGGGCCATAGTGTAATCCTAGTGGGGCCACAATTTAATCCTAGTTGACCTAACAATAACAATTTAAGGGCACAATAATAATAATATGGGGGTTATAGGGGTACAATAATAACAATAAATGGGTTACACTAACAACAATAAGGGACTATACTAGTAATATAGGGACCTAACATGCCCCTCTCCTTCAAAAAAAGTGTTTTCCTTAATGCTTGAGTAGCTCTGGGTGCTTTTGTATAAAATTCTCATCCTCCCATGTAGAATCTTCAGTGGGTAAGTTCTTCCACTTTGTTAGACTCCGTCTTGTCAAGTCAAATGTGAGATTGATTCTTCTTCAAAACCCTGTTTTGAAGAAGAAATCATTAATATGTAATTTGTCATGATGTTCCAAAGCTCTACAGTTCTTCAAATGACAGTGTTTTTGATGTGGATGGTGAGACAATCTCTGCAAAAGTTAGAAATGGATGTACATTCTCCGCAGCTGATGAACAAGGACTAGACCATGCATGATTATAGAAAGAAGCCAAATTGTTGGCTAGCAAGAGCCCAACAAGCCCGCATTTCTAGCTTCACTCAACAATCTGCTTCAAATCCATTTATGTTTTGATAATATAACAGTTTTTGATAATATAACAGTTTGAAGTAAACAAGCATGCTGGTGCAGGTTCAGCAGCTGAACAAAATCAGTTCTCTATCTTTATCGTATAAGGCAGCCATAGATGAAAAGTTTCTGGCAAACTTTTGGTGGTGTTGGGACCGGTTGAAGGATAATTGAACGGAGGATGTGCCTATGCCTAATTATTTCCGCCTCTCTACTCTAGTACATCATGCATATGAACGCTTATTATCTAGTGGAGCGATCTTGCCATCACCAGCACTTCGGCTGCGACTTCTTCGATCAGTATTATCAGTTCTTCGTGAGTGGATACTTTCAAATCCTGCACAGAGAATGGGCACAAGTGCCACTGGTGCTTCTCTTATTCTCGGAGGGGTGTTAACGTCTGAGCAAACTGCTTCTATTAATCAAGGTGCAGTGTATAATAATGAACCACTTGATCGTCATGACTATTCTGGAAATGTCCCAACTGGGTCTCCTGTGATATACAAGGAAAAGGGAATGCAGATGTTAGTGAAAATTCTCCAAAGAAAGCCAGAGCCGTGTCAAACAAGAAGAGGGAATCAATCTACAAGAGGTTACATTTGGGCCAAAGCAAGAAGAAGAAAAAGTTAGTGCTTCAGAAAATATTACTGTGGAGCCAACTCCAGAAAAAGAGATCTTTAATGATGGAGCTGGACATTTACAAGGCACAGAGTATGCTATTTCTGAAAATTGCAATGAAGTGATTGAATCTCTTAGGAAAGAGGTCATAAGGAAGCTTGGAAGAAAAAGTGCAGGACATAAACGCCTTTGTTTGGTTACAGGTGCCCAGTCCTTGATCAAAGAACATGATGAAGGAACAAAAGAGGATTAGGTAGACATAATTGCTAACTAGATGGAAAAGCATGGTATCAAACTTGACATTGTAATATTTCGACAGAAGATACCTAGACTAACTAAATCAGAGTTATTCAGTGAAAATCGTTCCCTTCTAAATAGATTTTCGAAGCAAGCACAAGCAAATGGGTGTGAAAATCGGGTCTGGCACTACTCAAGTAATATGGGAGGCAAATCAACATTATTGCGTGTCACCTGTTTATCAGTGATAATGGCTCAGCTTGGATGTTATGTACCTTGTGCATCTTGTGGCCCACTTGGAGGTTGAGCGACCCATTTGGGCAAGAGCGACCCACTGGAGCGATTTTCACAATGTAAAATTACAACGTGAGCGACCCACCTGGGCAGAGCGACCCACTCAGAGAAGAGCGACCCACTTGCCAGCAGGATTTAGAAAATTTGTGTTTTGTGCGCCCAGTTTTTCCAACCCTGAAACAAAGTTAAGTTGAGAGTCCCACTCAGTGAAACAATAAGGAAACCGATGTAATCAGTGATGTTTGAATATATTCAGGTTGTGTCCTACAGGCCCTGGTATCTGAGCGGAGAACTGTATTCACGTAATGATGGCAAGCGCATGGATGAAGCCGATGGCTTTGGCATTGGATTTTGATTGCCATATTCTATAGTTCTCTGGTTGCCATTCTTTTTGGCACTATGGTGGTAGTCGCGCTTAGTTTATTTAAATTTACACAGGTTTGCAGGGTTCTCATTGGAAGTGTCGAGCTTCACATCGTGGGTATTCTGAAAATCAAGTTTATTCATGTATAGTTTCTGTCTTTTCTGGATGATAGTGCGAAGGTGTGTGCGTGTTGTTCTGGACAGAGTGTGGCAGAATTGTTGTAAGTGTTACCAGATGAGTCCTGTGCTTGGCGCGAAGATGGAACAGCGCCCCTTCTCTGCACAGTCTGAAACCAAAAAATTCACTTTCAATGTGATGGTGAAACAGATGATGAGTTTCAGTCATGGAGAACCTGAGACAGACAGGATTTTGTTCCATAATTTCCGCCAGCGATTATTGGGATCCTTTGAAGATTTTTTGGGATTACGGGCGATGCGGCTTTTAGAAGGCGGATTGTGAGTTATTGTTGATGCGTTGGACGTGTTGGATTTCGATGAGTGGCTCTGTCTATTGGGTCTTTCTTGCAAATAAATTTAAATTAAACGTTGAATGCAACCGTGCTCAATACAGTTGTCACCATGAGCTGAAAGGACAGGATTTTAGTTTAAAGTTGTTTTATTAAAATGACAAATGTAACACAATCAAAGAATGCGAGTTGGTTTAAGATTTCAATCCTGATCCTATGGAGATCTGCGCTCCAGCATTTATCTTTTAATGATCAGATAATTTTTAGGGACACAGTTCTGTTTTAGAATAGATGAAAACGCTCTTTCCTATTTTTGGTAATTGCAGTTGAAACAACACCTTTGCTGTTGGACCGATTCATTTTTTCCCTTAGCAGATTTTTATTTAATGTATTAAAAAATTCATTTATAGAGGGAAGAGAGTTCTGAGAGCTAGTGTAGGAGAAAAATAGAGTTTTATTGTACAGTTTTAGACAGAGATTTTAATGGAGAAATATAGCTCTGTTTTTTGAGATTCTTGTGGCTTGAAATTTAGCAAATGTTTTTCCTTTTGTTTCATATGTCATCGTTATGTTCGCATTTCATTAATCGCCATTTCAATATTGAATTTTTCTAAGTGAGAAAGGCAGAATTCAATTTAGTTGCTCTGTCTTGAGGAAGTATTCATAGTTAATGTTTTCTTCTGTTCGACAAGGATCCATCTTCTATGCCCTTGTCGAATTCTCAGCAGTCTTGTCATTCCGTTTATCTCAATTTAATTGCTAAACTTCATGCTTACCTTGCCTCAGGAGATAATCTGCGTTCTTTATTTAATCTCTGCTCTTGCTGTCTTTGCCTCACACAGCCCAGAAACCCAACATTTATTAAAAATCCCTTTTCATATCAGTTTACTAGCCTAAAATTAGCATTCCTTATCGGTCATCTCAGCCCCTTGAAGATCCTTTTGCCGAGATAGACCCGGAGAGAGCCCTCTCCTGTCCTCGTAGGGCTAGCTACGAGGCTGAGCTTGGTTTGATGTTGCCTCGGGTTTTTCCTTCTTCAGCCTGAGGGCGGTTGACGCTAACATGGTGGCGACCATCTTGAGGAAGATGGTTTGCGTGATGTTACGATCGACTTGTGGGTGTCTTGCCCGAGTGCGGAAATCAAGTTGCGGATCGATGTTGATGGTGAACAACGATCAGACACCGGAAGGCTGAAATCATTCACCTGGCGATTTCATTCACTGAACAATCCAGAAATCGATGCTTCATGGTGATTTCACTGCAGGCAGATCAGTAGCTTCAGAACTGTCAAGATGGACTGGATCACGAGAAGATATGCTCCCATGAGCCGAGACCACATTCCAGGTTTTTCGAATAAGATGCCCAAGGTAGATTGGTCAAGGAATCTACCTACGTTTAACGATGATGGTAAGAAAGATGCTGCTTTACATCTGATTAGATTTCATATGCATATTCGCAAGTTGAAGGTGGATTTTCCTGAAGATTGCTTGATGAAGAAATTCCTGGCCACTCTGGAAGGTGATGCTCAGTCATGGTATGAAAATTTTCCGCTGGCCTGTATTTATTGTTTAGAGGATTTTCATGCCCTATTCATTGAAAAATATCAAACATCTTATCCATCGTTAAATTTAGTTCATGACTGTTGCAAACATGCTTATTCTTTTATTAAAAGCCTGGAGAAATATTATGAAGATGATAATTTCATGAATGATGAAATCATGGAGGCCCTGTACGAGCATCCATTTCAGCAGAATGAAGAGAACTTGGAGGATACCCATCAAGATGCTCACGAGACTTTGCAGCAGGTTGATGGCCATATGGCTGAAAATGATGAAAGGCGAGAATGTTTCGGATACGCACGGAAGAAGACGGCATGCAAGTAAGTCCGGTTCCAATTGCAGATTTGATAATGTCCGGACGGTTACATGATTCATATTCGGATCGGGATATTGACATATCTTGTGCGCGAAGCCCATCGAGAGAACTTCTGCTGTTGAAATCATACGGGATGCGAGAAGACACAGTAATGGATCCAAATGTTCTCAGTCATACTGTCAGTCCATCATTAGAACACAGCCTTCATGAAGAAGCAGTCCAGTCAGTTCATGAAAAACAGAATGAGATCTTTGTGCAAGTAAGTGATAAATCTCCTTTCGATAACTCGGTAATAAATGATAGTTTGAATGCCCTGTCATATGAAGACAATTACTGTTTAAGTAGAAGAAAACAAAAGGCATTGTCTCCTTTGTCTGAAGATGAGATAGATCTACTTTTGAGAGGTCTTGTTACAGCCCAAGCTACAACAGATTTGCAATGCACACATAATCAGGAAAGTGTTGGTGAAACTTCTTCCTCTTTTGAAAAAGATGACTGTCTTGTAATCAGTTTTGTAGATCAGCAAACAGAGAATTTTTTCCTTCACAAAGATGATAAGGCTGTCATGTTTGATAATCTTGAAGATTGTTTTTTGTTTAAGAATGACCTAGATCATGAAGTTGTGGAATATATGCCAGAATTTCTCATGGTCAAGGAACCTACAGCCAACATGGCAGATACCTCTTTGTGCATTTCTATCCCTCAGAAATCAATTGTCCTTTCAGATCAGAATGGAGTGAATACTTGTATTTTTGCAGCTAGATCTCCTTTGTGGTTGAGTGCTTGATTTTCAAGATCCCTTGACATTCTTCTACGAAGCATTAGAAAGGATAAATGTTGCTGGTTTATTGTCATGGTCCATGAGCTTTGGTTTCGAGTGATAACATCGAGTGATTGTGTTGAGTTGCATACGGGTACATCATTCTTGCTGCTCGAGGAAATAAGAGCGAAATTTGGGGTGCGACCATTTCTTTGGATTGGTTGCATTGGAAAGCCAATTATACATGATGGTACATATCACATCAGTATGCAGGGGGTTGCCATCAGGGTTTTGAAATTTTGATGGACTGCTGCCCTTTTCAGAAAGGTTTTGTTTAATTCAGTCATTTCAGTTTGCATCAAGTCAGTGTGAGTCGAATTTCTAGTTTAAAAACTGAGTTATCAGTCTTTAGTTTGTTTGTCAGATTAATGATTCCATCGCCCAATGGATGGAGGCAATGTCTGCTCTCCCAAAGCTCTGCGGTTCTTGGCACCTCCAAGAAGCAGTAGCTGCCATCCCCATTGGAGCCAATGTTAGACTCCGTCTTGTCAGTCAAATGTGAGATTGATTCTTCTTCAAAACCATTTTGAAGAAGAGTATTAATATGTAATTTGTCATGATGTTCCAAAGCTCTACAGTTCTTCAAATGACAGTGTTTTTGATGTGGATGGTGAGACAATCTCTGCAAAAGTTAGAAATGGAGTTACATTCTCCGCAGCTGATGAACAAGGACTAGACCATCCATGATTATAGAAAGAAGACAAATTGTTGGCTAGCAAGAGCCAAACAAGCCCGCATTTCTAGCTTCACTCAAAAATCTGCTTCAAATCCATTTATGTTTTGATAATATAACATTTTTTGATAATATAACAGTTTGAAGTAAACAAGCATGCTGGTGCAGGTTCAGCAGCTGAACAAAATCAGTTCTCTGTCTTTATCGTATAAGGCAGCCATAGATGAAAAGTTTCTGGCAAACTTTTGGTGGTGTTGGGACCGGTTGAAGGATAATTGAACGGAGGATGTGCCTATGCCTAATTATTTCCGCCTCTCTACTCTAGTACATCGTGCATATGAACGCTTATTATCTAGTGGAGCGATCTTGCCATCACCAGCACTTCGGCTGCGACTTCTTCGATCAGTATTATCAGTTCTTCGTGAGTGGATACTTTCAACTCCTGCACAGAGAATGGGCACAAGTGCCACTGGTGCTTCTCTTATTCTCGGAGGGGTGTTAACGTCTGAGCAAACTGCTTCTATTAATCAAGGTGCAGTGTATAATAATGAACCACTTGATCGTCGTGACTATTCTGGAAATGTCCCAGCTGGGTCTCCTGTGATATACAAGGAAAAGGGAATGCGGATGTCAGTGAAAATTATCCAAAGAAAGCCAGAGCCGAGTCAAAACAAGAAGAGGGAATCAATCTACAAGAGGTTACATTTGGGCCAAAGCAAGAAGAAGAAAAAGTTAGTGCTTCAGAAAATATTACTGTGGAGCCAACTCCAGAAAAAGAGATCTTTAATGATGGAGCTGGACATTTACAAGGCACAGAGTATGCTATTTCTGAAAATTGCAATGAAGTGATTGAATCTCTTAGGAAAGAGGTCATAAGGAAGATTGGAAGAAAGAGTGCAGGACATAAACGCCTTTGTTTGGTTACAGGTGCCCAGTCCTTGATCAAAGAACATGATGAAGGAACAAAAGAGGATTAGGTAGACATAATTGCTAACCAGATGGAAAAGCATGGTATCAAACTTGACATTGTAATATTTTGACAGAAGATACCTAGACTAACTAAATCAGAGTTATTCAGTGAAAATCGTTCCCTTCTAAATAGATTTTCGAAGCAAGCACAAGCAAATGGGTGTGAAAATCGGGTCTGGCACTGCTCAAGTAATATGGGAAGCAAATCAACATTATTGCGTGTCACCTGTTTATCAGTGATAATGGCTCAGCTTGGATGTTATGTACCTTGTGCATCATGTACCCTGTCGCCATTGAATTTACGAGACTCCCGCAGTTTTTGACAAAAACTATTACAGCGATCTGAAAATCAAGAAAGGGCTTCTTCACTCTAATCAGAAACTTTTCAACGGAGGTTCCACAGATTCGCAGGTTTAATAAAATGTTTTTGATACTTTGAAACACTCGTAAGGGAACGGAAGTTCACACGAGAGATGGCGTGAATCCCACTTCACTACCTATGCCCAGTTTTTCCAACCCTGAAACAAAGTTAAGTTGAGAGTCCCAGTCAGTGAAAAAATAAGGAAACCGATGTAATCAGTGATGTTTGAATATATTCAGGTTGTGTCCTACAGGCCCTAGTATCTGAGCGGAGAACTGTATTCACGTAATGATGGCAAGCGCATGGATAAAGCCGATGGCTTTGGCATTGGATTTTGATTGCCATATTCTATAGTTCTCTGGCTACCATTCTTTTGGCACTATGGTGGTAGTCGCGCTTAGTTTATTTAAATTTACACAGGTTTGCAGGGTTCTCATTGGAAGTGTCGAGCTTCACATCGTGGGCATTCTGCAAATCAAGTTTATTCATGTATAGTTTCTGTCTTTTCTGGATGATAGTGCGTGTTGTTCTGGACAGAGTGCGGCAGAATTGTTGTAAGTGTTACCAGATGAGTCCTGTGCTTGGCCCGAAGATGGAACAGCGCCCCTTCTCTGCACAGTCCGAAACCAAGAAATTCACTTTCAATGTGATGGCGAAACAGATGATGAGTTTCAGTCATGGAGAACCTGAGACAGACAGGATTTTGTTCCATAATTTCCGCCAGCGATTGTTGGGATCCTTTGAAGATTTTGTGGGATTACGGGCGATGTGGCTCTTAGAAGGCGGATTGAGAGTTATTGTTGATGCGTTGGACGTGTTGGAGTTCGATGAGTGGCTCTACCTATTGGGTCGTTCTTGCAAATAAATTTAAATTAAACGTTGAATGAAACCGTGCTCAATACAGTTGTCACCATGAGCTGAAAGGACAGGATTTTAGTTTAAAGTTGTTTTATTAAAATGACAAATGTAACACAACCAAAGAATGCGAGTTGGTTTAAGATTTTAATCCTGATCCTATGGAGATCTGCGCTCCAGCATTTATCTTTTAATGATCAGAGAATTTTTAGGGACACGGTTCTGTTTTAGAATAGATGAAAACGCTCTTTCCTATTTTTGGTAATTGCAGTTGAAACAGCACCTTTGCTGTTGGACCGATTCGTTTTTTCCCTTAGCAGATTTTTATTTAATGTATTAAAAAATTCATTTGTAAAAAAGTAGGGAGGAGAGTTCTGAGAGCAAGTGTAGGAGAAAATTAGAGTTTTATTGTACAGTCTTAGACAGATATTTTAATGAAGAGATACAGCTCTGTTTTTTGAGATTCTTGTGGCTTGGAATTTAGCAAATGTTTTTCCTTTTGTTTCATATGTCATCATTATGTTCAGAGTTCATTAATCGCCATTTCAATATTGAATGTTTCTAAGTGAGAAAGGCAGAATTCAATTTATTTGCTCTGTCTTGAGGAAGTATTCATAGTTAATGTTTTCTTCTGTTCGGCAAGGATCCATCTTCTATGCCCTTGTCGACTTCTCAGCAGTCTTGTCATTCCGTTTATCTCAATTTAATTGCTAAACTTCATGCTTACCTTTCCTCAGGAGATAATCTGCGTTCTTTATTTAATCTCTGCTCTTGCTGTCTTTGCCTCACACAGCCCAGAAACCCAACATTTATTAAAAAACCCTTTTTATATTAGTTTACTAGCCTAAAATTAGCATTCCTTATCGGTCATCTCAGCCCCTTGAAGATCCTTTTGCCGAGATAGACCCGGAGAGAGCCCTCTCCTGTCCTCGTAGGGCTAGCTACGAGGCTAAGGTTGGTTTGATGTTGCCTCGAGTTTTTCCTTCTTCAACCTGAGGCAGATTTGAGCGCTAACACACTTGATGAGATACTCTGAAATTGATCGATTCTGTAGTTGTTGAGTTCTTGTTTCCGTGACCGCTTCAGGTTCCAATATGATTTTTCCTTCCTCGTCAAGTTCTAGCAATATTGTTTGAACTGGAAGATTTTCACTTATAACCTTCTTTAAGCATGAAACATGGAAAACTAGATGCACTCATGAAGAAGCAGGAAGCTCCAATTTGTATGCCATAGTACCAATCTTTTGCAACACCTTGTAAGGACCATAGTACTTTGGCGATAATTTATTATCCTTCTTATCTTGCTTGAGGGACATTTTTTTGTATGGTTTTAGCCGTAAAAATACCCAATCTCCTACATCAAAACTTCTCTCGCTACGATGTTGATATGCCTGTTGTTTCATTCGATTTTGTGCCAAATTCAGGTTATCCTTTAAGAGTTGGAGAACTTCTTGCTGATGCTCGATGTGATCTTCCACTGCCTGAACCTTCGAATTTTCTCTTAAATATGATGTGATGGATGGTGGATGATATCCATAAAGTGCCATAAATGGGGTCATTTTTGCTGCAGTATGGAAGGAAGTGTTATACCACCATTCAGCAAGAGGTAACCACTTGACCCATTGTGTTTGTTTATCAGATACAAAACAAATAATATATCCTTCCAAACATTTATTTACTATCTCAGTTTGACCATCAGATTGAGGATGATAAGATGAGCTATGAGCTAATTGAGTACCCAAACAAGAAAATAACTCCGTCCAAAAATTTCCAGTAAAAATGGGATCTTCGTCGCTCACAATAACCCTTGGGCTTCCATGTAGCTTTTGAATTCTGTCCATAAATGTAGTAGCAACTGTACTTGCTTTAAATGGATGAGATAATGCACAAAAGTGTGCATACTTGGTAAGTCTATCAACTACCACCATGATGACATTCTTTCCTTCGGACTTAGGTAAACTCGTGATAAAATCCATTGAAATCTCCTCCCAACGTTGACTTGGAATGGATAAAGGTTGTAGAAGTCCCGGGGTCTTAATTGTCTCCACTTTATTCTGCTGGCAAACCAAACATTCCGCCACAAACTTTTGAATATCAGATTTAAGGCCATCCCAAAAAAATTCTTTCTTCACCCTGTGGTAAGTTTTTAAAAATCCTGAGTGTTCTCCTAAAGGAGAAGTGTGCAATTCCAGAAGAATCTTTTGTTTTAGTTGGGAATTCTTACAAAGATATAAGGGATCTTTGTACCATAAGGAATCATTTTTCCAACTAAATGTATCAGATGTACTAGGATCTTGCTGCAACTTTTGAATGAGTGTCCATACATCTTTGTCCTTCTCCCATTCATCTCTTGCTTCGGTTATCCAATCTGGTTGGATAATAGAAATGGCACAAAGCAATGCTTCCACCTCTTCATTCTTTCTTGAGAGTGCATCTGCAACAACATTAAGCTTTCCTTTTTTGTAGATTATTTCAAAGTCATAACCCAACATCTTTGTGACCCATTTTTGCTGCTCTTCTGAAGATAGTCTTTGTTCCAAAAGTGTTTAATACTATCATGATCAGTTTTTACCTTGAAGTGTCTTCCCATTAGGTAAGTTCGCCATTTCTTTAGTGCATGCAGTATTGCTAATATTTCCTTCTCATAAATAGGTTTCTGTAAATACTTTCCTTTGATTGGACGACTTTCAAAAGTAATGGGTCTTCCTTCCTGCATTAAAACAACACCAATTCCATTTCTTGAGGCATCACATCCCACAATAAAGGTTTTTGTGAAGTCTGGCATAGCTAATATTGGTGCTCGACACATTACCTTTTTAAGATGTTCAAAGGCCTTAGTTGCTTCAGGAGTCCATGAAAATGCATCTTTCTTCAATAATGTTGTTAGAGGTGCTGCTATTCTCCCATAATTCTTAACAAACTTGCGATAATACCCTGTTAACCCGAGAAATCCTCGCAACTGCTTTATGGTCATGGGGACTTTCCATTCCTTAATGGCTTTAATTTTGTTAGGGTCTACTTTAACACCCTCGTGAGATACAATATGACCCAGATATTCCACCTCTTGTACTCCAAAGAAACATTTGGATTTTTTTGCATATAATTGTTTCTCCTGCAATAGTTTGAGCACCCCGTCAACATGTTCAACATGATCCTTCCAAGACCTGCTGTAGATTAGTATATCATCAAAAAATACTAGCACAAATTTTCTAAGGAAGGGTTTGGAAATGGAATTCATCAACCCTTGAAATGTAGAAGGTGCATTGGTAAGGCCAAAAGGCATGACCAAAAATTCATAATGACCCTCATGAGTTCGAAATGTTGTTTTTGGAATATCTTCAGTCTTCATTCTAATTTGATGATATCCTTAACGAAGATCCAACTAGGTAAAATAAATTGCTCCATGTAATTCATCCAATAATTCATCAATCATAGGAATGGAAAATTTATCTTTAATGGTGAGCTTATTGAGCTCCCTATAATCTGGAAACATACGCCATGATCCATCCTTCGTTGGGAAAAATACTGAGAGGGGGGGGTGAATCAGTATTTAGATCTGAATGAAAACTTTTTATCAGAGATCTTATTATGTATTTAATTCTTTACTTAGATTATTGCATCATTCATTCATCAGACATTTAGTAAGCAGTAAGCATGTGAAGTAACAATAGAATAAGCCATCATATATAAGAAACACACATGAAAACCAGTATTTTAGGCGGAAACCCAATTTGTGAGAAAACCACCACTGCTGTCATCTCTGTCTTCGATATTTATTATAAATAAAAATTCTTACAATTTTTGTGCTGGTGCAGACTTATACCAGCACGCATGCACCCACCTGCAGAAGGCTACAACCTTCTCTCGTTCTCTAGTCACTACTGGAAGGGAGCTCCAACCCCATGATTTTAACACCAACTTGTACTGGCAGAAAGCTTCCACTTTTATGCTGAAGACTTCAACCCTCAGATCCACCAAATTTCTTCAATTCCTTCATCAGACTTGCATCAGGTCTTCATTATTTCTTTGCAGATCTTCCTAGAGATTCATCATTTCTAGATCTATAGATCTTGAACCGTCATCAACTCCATAGATTCATCTTTTTCAGAAAATAGAGTTCAATCATGCAGATATCTCTTAAAGATATTTATTCATCAACAACCCCTCCGCATGCACACATTTTACTATAATCCTCTTCTCCTTATATAGTTTTTTCCTTTATTAAAACCATGAGTCAAAACCACCCAACCGCTGATGGTATTCTTGGACGGGATCAATTAGATAATCAAGTGGGGTCTACCCAAGCCCCAAACAATTTATTATTGTTCTATTTTCTTGATTTTGCAATTATATAATTAATATATGGCTTTTTAATATCTCAATCTGAGATTGAGATATTAATTTGATTCCTCCTTTAGTTATGAACCCCCCAAGACATATATATAACGACCCCTGGTTTATGTGTTCGTGAGATCAATTGCATATATTAACCCAAGTACATTTCATCACATGTTTCATATTTCGCCAACTTCACATATTCAACATCCTTTATTAACCCCGCAAACCTTAGATTAATTAATTTAATTTAAACTGGGCCCACATATATAATCAATGACCCAATCACATACTTGCACTGTACTGTGGTTTTCCATTGTGCACCTTCCTCATACGGCCACCGTCCGATAGCTCCCTTCCAGAGCAACGACGCACAAAAATATCACGTGGCATCCTTGGTCGGACATTAACGCGCGATGGCGTGCAGTGGAGGCGGTTTTCAAAAGTCGCTCGGGGACACGCGTCGGTCGATCTATGTAATTGCTCTCCCCTCCTCAATTACCGCTTTCGCTGCAAAGGTGGTGCAATAAAAACCACATCCAGCCTTAAACCGCGTTCACTGTTCATTCGCAAGGTTCCGCCCCTCTACTCCAGGTTCCGTCAGCGTACTTTTTCCAATTCGTTTCTCCGCGTTATCAGTTCATATAACCACAATTACTGTTATACAGCTCCGATGAAATCCTTTCGGACTGTTCGACTCGGTTCTCTGCATGCATTCGATCCACCATTCGGAATATGAATAAACACCTTACTCCATAATACAAAGGGTTATCACGCGTTGATTCATTGTCTACCAGTTGGGATACACAGTTGACCGTATTAACATTGGTACCTCTAACTGTATACAGAGCACCATCAAACCCAACACCGGGTTTCTTAACTATCACGGATTTCAATTATCCGTCATCAGGATGCATATATAAACACCAAACTTATTCAAGAAAAGAATATATACATTCAGTCTTATATTCTGCTTGTATAGAACTGCTGATGGATTTATGAGTTCTTCATACAGTCAGTATCCGCATCCTTTGTCAGATAGTTTCCATCAAGGACAATCAATTCAATATAATAGGATACCAAAAACATATTGCCAACAATCTCCCCCTTTGGACTTGATGGCAACCATGACTAGAAAAACATTCAGCAATATTCTCCCCCTTCGACATCAAGGGCAAAGGATAGATCAGAATCCTTTGTACCGACAATACCATGCTCCCCCTGAGATCATGCGGCATCTTCAAACATAATATTCAATGAAGTAACAGAAATTACTTATACACTCAAGATCAAAGATTCTCAAGCATGAGATCAGATTACAACAAATAATTAAAATGCCAACAATGCATCCTTGCCACATGACCAATGCTCCCCCTTAGCCTGTGCATCTTGAACACTTTCAACAGGACCGTATCCAATTTAATCTTCTGAAATTAAGTAGGTCTGATCTTCTGCATGGCATAGACTACTCCCATTTTCTGTCTGAGATATTCGAATGCTTCCCTGGGTAGAGGTTTGGTAAATATATCAGCAACTTGTTCTTTGGAGGGAACATACTCCAATTTCACCTTTTGTTCAAGCACTTGTTCACATAAGAAGTGATATTTGAAGGGAATGTGCTTGGTCTTGGAATGCATAACAGGATTATTTGAGATACTGATGGCACTTGTATTATCACACATAATGGTGATAGGAGGTGAACATTTGATTTGAATGTCTTGTAAGGTTTTCATCATCCAAAGAAGTTGAGTGCAACATGATGCTGCAGCCACATATTCTGCTTCTGATGTAGATAAGGCAGTAGAGCTTTGCTTCTTGCTAAACCAAGATACTAACCAGGGCCCCATATAGAATGCACCACCACTAGTGCTTTTCTGATCATCAACGTTTCCAGCCTAATCTGCATCAGTGTAAGCATGAAGAGTGAGATCAACATTCTTTGGATACCATAGTCCAAAGTCTTGAGTTCCTTGCAGATATTTGAATATTCTTTTGACAGCCTGAAGGTGAGACTCTTTTGGATTAGCTTGGAATCGCCCCACAATTCCAACTGCATGCATAATGTCTGGTCTTGTCCCAGTGAGATAAAGTAGACTTCCTATCATATATTTGTATTCTGGTTGATTCACCGTGGGGGAATCATCATTAGAACTAAGATTACATCCGATTATCATTGGTTTACTTACAGGTTTGCAATCTTCCATGCCATACTTATTCAAGATTTTCTTAAGATATTTTGCTTGTGATAAGAATATGCCATTTGTTGCTTGTTGCACTTGCAAGCCAAGAAATAATGTTAGTTCCCCAAGTAAAGACATTTCAAATTCTTGCTACATATCAGAAGCAAATTTTTGACTCATAGACTCTTCATTACTTCCAAAAATGATATCATCAACATATACAACCACAATCAATAGTTTATCATTTTCAGTTTTTGTGTATAAGTTGCTATCATCAAACCCCTTTGAAAATCCTTTTTGATGAAGATATTTGTCAAGACGATAGTACCATGCCCTTGGAGCTTGTTTGAGACCATATAGAGCCTTTTTAAGTCTACAAACAAGTTTTTCATCATTTCCCAAAATGAATCCTTTTGGTTGTTCTATATACACTTCTTCTTCTAGATCACCATTGAGAAAAGCAGATTTAACATCCATTTGATAAAATTTGATTTTTTGGAAGCTTGAAAAAGCAAGAAACATTCTTATGGCTTCAAGTCTGGCTACAGGGGCAAAATTTTCTTCAAATTCTATACCTTCTTGTTGAGCATACCCCTTGCAAACAAGTCTAGCTTTATTTCTTATGACATCCCCATTCTCATTTAACTTATTTTTGAATATCCATTTAGTTCCAATCACATTTTTGTCATGAGGTCTTGGTACTAATTCCCAAGTGTGATTTTTTTCAATTTGATCAAGCTCTTCATTCATGTCTTGAATCCAACATTCATCTTTGCTGGCTTGATTGAAATTTTGTGGTTCAATAGTGGATAGAAATGCCAGATAGCTAGAAGATCCCACAAGAGTCCTTCTTGTTTGTAGACCTGATCCATTTTCTCCCAAAATTTGATATTCTGGATAATTATTTTGAACATATCTGGAAGGAGCTTTTACAGATAGATCATCTTCGGGTTCTTCATTGGGTTCACTATCTATATCATTCCTATTTGATGTAGAAGGATATATGTCATCATCGTCTTCATCTGTTGTTTGTTTTTCTTCTTTTGGAGCTGCAGGAGACTCATCAATAACAACATCAATACATTCAACAATATTCTGAAGTATTTTATTGTAACATTTATATGCCCTACTCCTAGAGGATTAACCAAGAAATATCCCTTCATCTGCTCTGGGTTCAAACTTGCCAAGTTTTTCATCATTATTTTTGATAAATCATTTTCTCCCAAAGACTCTAAAGTGCTTCACAGTGGGAGGATTACCATACCATAGTTCATATGGAGTTTTATCACTATTTACACGAACATGTGCCTTGTTAAGAATATTTACTGTTGTATGAGTTGCTTCTCCCCAAAATGTGTCAGGTGTTCCGGAATCATCAAGCATAGCTCTAGCCATTTGTTGAACTGTTCTATTCATTCTTTCTGCTACGCCATTTTGTTGTGGAGTGCCAGCTACAGAAAACTGTCTTTTTATGCCATGTTGTTCACAAAATTCAAGAAATTCATCTGATGTATATTATCCTCCTCAATTAGATCTAAGACACTTGATTTTTAGATCTAATTCATTTTCAACCAATACTTTGAAGATCTGAAATTTCTTAAACGCTTCATCTTTGTGTTTAATCAACCCAATCCAACACATTCTAGAGAAATCATCAATAAATAAGATATATTTTTGTTCACCACGAGGTGAATTTTTCTTCACAGGTCCACATATGTCATTATGAATGAGTTCATGAGGCTTACTCGATGAACCTTCCTTGGCATTAAATTGCACTCTGGTTTGCTTACCGAATTGGCAAGATTTGCATATGATACTTTCAGGTAGTGTAATATTGGGAAGATCACGAATAGCTTTAAGTCTGCTTGATTTGTTGATTTGAGAGAAGCTCAGATGCCCCAACCTTCTATGCCATAGCCATTTTTCTGAATATTTACTCAAGTAACATTGTTCTTTGCAGTTCTTCAATACATATAGGTTGCTTGGAGTTCTGTTTCCTTTTATAATTGTTTTACCTGTATCAAGATCACGTACCACACATTCTTTTGAACTAAAGACAACTTCAGTTCCTTTATCACACATTTGACTTACACTTAACAGGTTATGCTTTAATCCATCCACATACATGACATTGTTAGCTTTCACCTTTTCTTTTAGAAAAACATATCCTTTTCCCTTAATGACATCAGGAGTATCATTTCCAAATGTGACATTCTTTTCCTTTTCTAGAGCACTATATGCAAGAAGTTTGTTTTTGTCACATGTCATGTGTTTTGAGCATCCACTATCAATGTACCATTGATTTTCTTCTCCTTCTGCAAATAAAGCTATGCCACAATTTTCAACTTGTAATTCCTTCTTTTTCCATACTTTGGAGCTTGGAGGAAGATACTCTTTTGGCTGGACTTTGCTCCGGCATTCAGATTCTTCATGGCCAAAGTTATTGCAATAAGCACATTCAACTTCATTTTGAAGAGGAGAAAATTTGTTATATGTATTCTTCTTTGTTCCAATATCAATCCTTTTCTTTCTTTCTTCTCTTTTCATAATGGTTTTATATGCAACACATTGAACAGCTTTATGACCAAAATTGTGACATGAGAAACATTGTCCATTGAAGAAGAAATTTCTGCGATCATGAAATCTTCTAATTAAATTTACTTTTTGATTGGTGTTTCTTTGAGATGTACTCCTGTTAGTGTTATTTGAATTGAGATGGTCATGATTTATCTGTAAAGATTATTTATTCCCTTGCTGAGGGACAAAATGTTGTGTACTGGTTGTAGCTACTTTTAGATAATTTGGTGCTGAAGCCTGAGAAGATTCTCCGATATATCCAAGACCTGTATTTAGAAGAGGAGAACGTTGTACCTTGATAATCTCATCCAAGGTTTCAGATCCTTTAGCAAATCTAGGATTCAAAGTCTTTAATTTCTCAATTTATTTTCTTAGACCTACTATTTCACATTCTAATTTCTCATTATGTTTCTCCTTTTCTTGAAGCTGGTTTTTCAGAGGTTCTATGAATATTTTACTTTATTCTAAGCATATTTTGAGTTGATTGATTTCATCAAGAAAATCATTGTCCTCTAAAGCATCCATAAAAGTATCCTTTGCTTCTATAGAATCTTTTTCAAATGCCATGAGAAGTCTAAGATTTTGTTCACATTCTTCCTCACTTTCTAATAACCCATCACTGTGTTCATGAGTATAGTAACTTTTTCTAGTGCTAAACCAATTCTTATTCCTTATTGCTACTTCCTTTCCTTTTTCATGTGTTTATTTGTGAGGACACTTAGTAGCATAATGACCAAATCTTCCACAAGAAAAACATTTGAAAGGAAGATTACCTCTAAACCGTCCTGTACCAAGTTGGAGTTTCTTTTCAAAATTTACCTCATCTTCTTCTGAGATATACCCTGATCCTTCTGTCTCTTGTGCTTCTTTCCCTTTTGTAGAAGCTCTAAAGACGACTTCTTTTACTTCAGATGGTCCTCCTAATCTCATTTCATATGCAGTTAGTATGCCATGAAGTTGCACCACAATAAGATTTTGAAGATCCTACTTTTCTTCAAGAGCAGAAACTTTTGACTCAAATTTTGTCGTTAGTGATCTTAAAACTTTCTCAACCAAAGTAGATTCAGTTATTTTTTCTCCCAGATTTCTCATATGATTTAAAATATCATCAAGTTGTAAAAATAAATTAGCAATGCTCTCCTCATTATGCATTTTTATGTTCTCATATTGAATTCTGAGAGTTTGGAGTTTAGCTCTTTTTACCTTTGCATCACCTTCATAACTTAGAATTATTTTTTCCCATATTTCCTTTGTTGTATTTAGCTGCATGACTTTGACAAATTTTGATTCAGTTAGACTTCCCAATAGAGCATTAACCGCCTTTTCATTTGTTTCATAATTTTTCCTTTCCGTTGGATCTGTTGGTACTGCGGCTGGATATCGATATCCTGCTTCAATAATAGCCCATACATCTACACCCAGAGACTGAAGATAGGATCTCATCCTTGTTTTCCAGAAGATTAAATTATTTCCATTGAAGAGCGGAGGCCTGATAGATGCTATTCCATCTTGATTGCTCATCTTGATTGATCTTCCTTCTAGCGGCTAAGCTTTTCAGAAGGACCTGCTCTAATTCTGATTTTTGGGAAAAATACTGAGAGGGGGGGGGGTGAATCAGTATTTAGATATGAATGAAATTTTTTATCAGAGATATTATTATGCATTTAATTCTTTACTTAGATTATTTCATCATTCATTCATCAGACGTTTAGTAAGCAGTAAGCATGTGAAGTAACAACAGAATAAGCCATCCATATATAAGCAACACACATGAACACCAGTATTTTAGGCGGAAACCCAATTTGTGAGAAAACCACCGCTGTTGTCGTCTCTGTCTTCAATATTTATTATAAAGAAAACTTCTTACAATTTTTGTGCTGGTGCAGACTTATACCAGCACGTAGGCACCCACCTGCAGAAGGATACAACCTTCTCTCGTTCTCTAGTCACTATTGGAAGGGATCTCTAACCCCCTAATTTTAACACCAGCTTGTACTGGCAGAAAGCTTCCACTTTTATGTTGAAGACTTCAACCCTCAGATCCACCAAATTTCTTCAATTTCTTCATCAGACTTGCATCGGGTCTTCATTATTTCTTTGCAGATCTTCCTAGAGATTCATCATTTCTAGATCTAGATATCTTGAACCTTCATCAACTCCATAGATTCATCTTTTTCAGAAAACAGATTTCAATCATGCAGATATCTCTTAAAGAGATGTATTCATTAACAACCCCTCCACATGCACATATTGTACTATAATCCTCTTCTCCTTATATATTTTTTGCCTTTATTAAAACCATGAGTCAAAACCACCCAACCGCTGATGGTATTCCTGGACGGGATCAATTAGATAATCCAGCGCGGTCTACCCAAGCCCCAAACAATTTCTTATTGTTCTATTTTCTTGATTTTGCAATTAGATAATTAATCTAAGGCTTTTTAATATCTCAATCTGAGATTGAGATATTAATCCGATTCCTCCTTTAGTTATGAACTCCCCAAGACATATATATAACGACCCCTGGTTTATGTGTTCATGAGATCAATCGCATATATTAACCCACGTACATTTCATCACATGTTTCATATTTCTCCAACTTCACATATTCAACATCCTTTATTAATCCCGCAAACCTTAGATTAATTAATATAATTTAAACTGGGCCCACATATATAATCAATGACCCAATCACATACTTGCACTGTACTGTGGTTTTCCATCGTGCACCTTCCTCATACGGCCACCGTCCGATGGCTCCCTTCCAGATCAACGGTGCACAACAATATCGTGTGACATCCTTGGTTGGACATTAACGCTCGATGGCGCGCAGTGGAGGCGGTTTTCAAAAGTCGCTCAGGGACACGTGTCGGTCGATCTATGGAATCGCTCCCCCCTCCTCAATTACCACTTTTGCTGCAAAGGTGGTGCAATAAAAACCACTTCCAGCCTTAAAACATGTTCATTGTTCATTCGCAAGGTTCCGCCCCTCTACTCCAGGTTCCATCAGCGTACTTTTTCCAATTCGTTTCTCCGCGTTATCAGTTAATATAACCACAATTACTGTTATACAGCTCCGATGAAATCCTTTCGTACTATTCGACTCGGTTCTCTACGTGTATTCGATCCACCATTCGGAATATGAATAAACACCTTACTCCATAATACAGAGGGTTATCACGCGTTGATTCATTGTCTACCAGTTGGGATACACAGTCGACTGTATTAAAATTGGTACCTCTAACTGTATACAGAGCACCATCAAACCCAAACCGGGTTTCTTAACTATCACGAATTTCAATTATCTGTCGTCAGGATGCATATATAAACACCGAACTTATTCAAGAAAAGAAGATATACATTCCATCTTATATTCTGCTTGTATAGAACTGCTGATGGATTTCTGAGTGCTTCATATAGTCAGTATCTGCATCCTTTGTCAGAGAGTTGCCATCAAGGACAATAAATTCAATATAATAGGATACCAAAAACATATTGCCAACAATCTCCCCCTTTGGACATGATGGCAACCATGACTAGAAAAACATTTAGCAATATTCTCCCCCTTCGACATCAAGGGCAAAGGATAGATCAGAATCCTTTGTACCGACAATACCATGCTCCCCCTGAGATCATGCAGCATCTTAAAACATAATATTCAAGGAAGTAACAGAAATGACTTATACACTCAATATCAAAGATTCTCAAGCATGAGATTAGATTACAACAAATAATTAGAATGCCAACAATGCATCCTTGCCACATTACCAATGCTCCCCCTTAGCCTGTGCATCCTGAACACTTTCAACACTAGTGTATCCAATTTAATCTTCTGAAATTAAGCAGGTCTGATCTTTTGCATGGAAGAGACTACTCCCATTTTCTGTCTAAGATATTTGAATGCTTCCCTGGGTAGAGGTTTGGTAAATATATCAGCAACTTGTTCTTTTGAGGGAACATACTCCAATTTCACCTTTTGTTCAAGCACTTGTTCACATAAGAAGTGATATTTGAAGGGAATATGCTTGGTCTTGGAATGCATAACAAGATTCTTTGAGATACTGATGGCACTTGTATTATCACACATAATGGAGATAGGAGGTGAAAATTTGATTTGAATGTATTGTATTATCACACATAATGGAGATAGGAGGTGAACCAATACTACAGTAGCAGAGAAATAACTTTGACTAGGTTGAATTATACCTGCCTCTAACATTTCCGCAATCATACGTTCAATTTCGCTCTTTTGGACATAAGGATATCTATAAGGCCTGATGTTTGGAGGAACAATTCCTGGAATCAAATGACTAGCATGATCATGATCATGAATAGGTGGGAGTCCTTTGGGAGTTTCAAACACCTTGGAATGATTTTCCAAGACCTTTTGGAGATCTGCAGAAATAGATGATTTCGATGTTGGAACTTCTAGTGAGCATAATTGTGCAATTACGCCTCGTTGTTCTTTCTTTAGAATATTTGTCATGACATTAGAACTTATTATCTTTCCTATCTTCCCTGAAATACCCCGTAATTTGACTCCCTTTCCTTCTGAAAAATATTTCAAGAAAAGTTCTTGAAAATTAAAAGCTACCGTCCCCAAATATTGTAACCATTGTACTCCTAGTACAACATCAGCACCTCCCATAGGAATGGAAAGCATTGGACTATTCAATACATATTCCCCAATGGTTAGCTTGATATTATGGCATTTTCCAGAGCAATTTATAGTTCCTCCATTTGCAACCATCACTTGACATTCTGGTGCTGGGTATAGGAAACAATTTAATTCCTTGGCTACCTTACAATGAATAAAATTATGGGTGCTACCTGAATCAATCAACACTATTACCTTTTTCTTCTTGATTTGTCCTTTTATCTCGAGAGTTTGAGGAGTGGTAATTCCTGCCAGTGCATTACACGATATGGTCGGATTCATTTCTTCCTCTTCTAGGGCTGGTTCCTGGTGTATATCCTCTTCTTGTTCATTTTCTTCTTCCTCTTCACAATCTATGTAAAATAATTTCTTCTCAGCACACTTATGACCTTTAGTGTATTTTATATCACAATTGTAGCAAAGCCCTTTTGCTCTTTTTTCTTCCAATTGTTGTGGTGTCAACCTTGTAGGTTGTGGAAATCTAGGCGTAGCAACACTTCCTTCTTTATAGAATTGAGTGGTAGGCTTCCTTGTCGCCATAATTTTACATTCAAATTTTCTTTCCAACCTGAATGCCTTCTCCAATGAATCAGGTTCCAAAACGCGAACTTCATGTTGGATTTTATCCTTTAAATTACCTATGAAGAGATCAATCCTATGTTCCTCTGGAATATCAGTTACCCTTATATTCAATTTTTGGAAATCCTCAATGTGCTACCCCACTAAACCTTTTTGTTTGAGATTTATAAATTGGCTAAAGAAGGTGTTTCTCTTTGTATCCTCATAATGTGCTATCATTTCCTCCGTAAAATTGACCAAGTGACAATATTTTTACGGGAGCAAAGCCATCAATACCATACAAATGTATTTTGTTGTAAATGTAAAGTTGCAATGCATACCTTTTTTGTGTTTTGCACATTATGGAGATCAAAATATTGCTCCATCTGTAGTATCCATGGTACAGGATCCTTTCCATCAAACTTCCTCATATCCATTTTTGGAATATGGTGGTTCTTCCCACCAAAATTAGAGTTTATTAATTCACAATTGACATTTATTTTTTTCTCGTCATGAGTTTCCTCTACTATCTTTTCACCATTAGGAAACATTTCATGTATCAACTTTGTCAAACCTTCCATGTCTGCTTTTAGATCATTCTTCATGTTTTCCATGTTGTCTTTCATTTTTTCATTGATCTTAGCTTCCATGTCATCTATCTTAGATTCCATGCCTTTCTTCAAACCATCCATATTATTCTTCAAACCATCCATATTCGCTTCCACGCCTTTCTTCAAAAATTCCATTTCATTTTGTGTTGCTCTTTACGAGAGAAAAATTTGGTGCACTTGCACTTGTAATTTTGATAGATCATGTTGCAATTATTCATCTTCATGAGTCATAGTAGAGCCTTCTGAAGGCTTAATGGGTGTTGAATTAATTTTATGGGGAATTTTTTAGAACCCAATACTGATATCTATTCTACAATATGCCCTTGGAATCAATTCAAATTGATTCTTCAAACAAGACTTATGCAATTCGGAAAAAAAATACACACCTTTTTCTTACTTTTGAGGAGCTTGATATTGAAATTAGATTATCTCTATGATTGCAGCTCTTAAATATCCAAAAAATTTCACTGAGGTAGCGTTCTGAATTATCTTTTGAATGCCACAGGTCTGACTTGATTTAGATTCTCCAAGGCAAAGTTATGTCCAATCTCCCACAATGACCTAATTATGGACTGGTTCAGTAGAGAGAAATTGTACGACTTGCCACATGTCACTGTTTCATATTTTAGCTCTGAAATTGATAGAAAAGAAACTATAGTCCCTGTACTTGTGGCCACTTTTTATGGCACTACAATCCGATGCTCAGAGAAAGAGTTATGAAGATGTTCCCACGATCACCTCTTTGAGATGAAATTCAAGAGCCTGAACAAGCACTACCTTCCACAGCTCATATCTCTGAAAATATTCTACCCCAAGCTCTGAAAATTTTTGACGATCTTTCTCAGGATTTTATCTTTTCTCCCTAAAAATTTCAGATTTTGAACCTTCGTAGAAAACAAGTGATAGCGAAAATGCCACGATGACCTGTTTAGATTAAATTGAGGAGCTTGCAAAAAAGACCTAGCTTCCATAGATCATATCTCTGAAACTATTGCGAACCAAGCTCTGAAATTTTTCACGATGTTCCTCAGGATTTCGGCTTCACACCCTAAAAATTTCAACTTCTGAAACTTCGTAGAAAAAAAGTTATAGCGAAAATGCCACGATGACCTGTTTGGAGCAGCGAAACCCTAGAATCCAAAGCTCTGATACCAAATGTTGTGAAGCCAACTCCAAAAATAGAAGAAAATAGATATCAACACCTTAGAAATAAGCCACTTCGAGGGGGAAACCTCCAATACATTACATTACTGAACAATTCTTTGACGATACAAATTAAAAAACCTCCTTTTGTATATAGGAGTCCATGGGGCCACAATGTAATCCTAGTGGGGCCACAATGTAATCCTAGCCGACCTAAAAATAATAATTTAAGGGCATAATAATAACAACATGGAGGTTACAGGGGTACAATAATAACAATAAAGGAGTTACACTAACAACAATAAGGGACTATACTAGTAATATAGGGACTTAACAGAATCTGAAAAGGTAGAAAACTATGTCCGAGAGAACCTCTTGACCATGTTCGATCAAGGTATTCCTTTTTTGTAAATAATGAATCTCAGCTCGAAAAAAGGGTAAATTTTTATTGAGATCAGGTTAATTCATTCACTTTAACGAGTTCTAAATGACAAGTACTCGACAATATTTTCATTTTTCTAGAGTTAGAAAAGAGCTGAAATTTGACTCCAAGGGGTTCCTTTTTCGTAAACGTGTAAAGATCTCGAAAAAGAGATAAAATTCAACTCATTTGCATCAGAAATGATGATCAGTAGTGTGAAAGTCCTATACTACACATAAACAACAAACATCATGGATATTGAGGAAAAAAATAAAAATATTGGCGAATTTTTTTCAAAAATCTATTAATAGACCAAAAAATAAAATCATTTTCACCTTTCCATATTTAGAAGAGCATTTTTTTCCATTTTCCCTCTAAATTTCAAATCAGCAGTGTGATCGATCCAGGGCACCATTCATCGATCCATCTCCGCCAAGTAAGAGCTCTAAACCTCCTTTTCATTTTTATCCTACTGATTTAACATTTATTTTTTAGAATTAGGGAGTTTAAGGAAGATATTTCAAATTTTAAAATTTCCTGCGACCAATGTGATTTCGAGCTATGGGGGTCACTCTAGTCGTGCTTAGCCCCTTAGGATAGTGCCACTAGAACCAAATCATTTTGGATAGTCGCATTGGCCATGGGGAAGATTTTAATTTGAGAAAATCTCCCAAATCCATCTTTAACTTCTAAAAATTCTTCCATGAATGCTCCTAAAAGAATAATTGGACATGTTTTGCACATGATTTCAGAGAATATGTTGGTCGAATGGAAAGAGCGAGGCCATGAGGTGGAAGACCACCAAGCCTTGCAGGACCAAGATTGTGTCAATGCTTTGTGCAATTTAGGGTTGTTGAAATTCTTTCAAAGATCTGACTTGAGAGTGCAACTAGAGCTTCTCTAGTATTTGATCAGTATATAGGATGTGGAATGACAGTTTTTCATCATCGGGGACCAAGATCTTGAGCTAGATGTCATGGAAATCTTCTTTATCACTAGATTGTCTAGGCGAGGAGATAAAATCCAATTCTCTGGGGCTTTCCCAGGGGGTGAGAGAACAAGCATGCTCATCTAGAGATAATGTCCCGGGGCATGGAAGACAGAGAGTGGGAAGGTATACATATGTTCCATCAAAGTGCTTCTATTGCGCACGATACTGCATTGTATTACCGGAGTGGCAGGAGCCCAAGCGTTGCATGAGGCAACGAAATCGTAGTTCCAGTATGCGGTGGATTTCTTCACTGAAACGATGTTCAATTGTTGTGAGAGGTTTCTGGATAACATGAATATCAAGCTAACCAAGTGTAAGACAAGGAGAATTAAATAGTTCAGGTATGGGTCAATTCTAGTGACCTTCTTTCTGGAGAGAGTACCCCTATTCCAATATCAGTGGTTGGAGATCCATGATCCAGCCCCGAGGGATCTGAGGCCGATGCGATGGTGTGACATAATTCCCAGATAGGGAGGAGGGAAATAGATGCATTTCCCCACAACCTTCTTTAGTTGGCAGCGGTGTCAGTTGATCGTTGTCGAGGACTACGCCTATGTTGGCATCGACTTCAGAGGAGATATGGATCTTCCAATCCCACGAGACACATAGTGGACTGATGCACGTAAAAAGTTCTTTTTAAACATTTTTTACTTTTTAATGTTTTTTTATATGTTCTCACACATATATTTATGATTTTTTTATAGATATTGGCCCACAAAGACCTCTCGCCATTTCCCCGATTGCACGGCGGGTACCCTGTCCAACAGAGGATGCTCTTTATGAGGAGGGAAAAGACACATTGGCTGAGATGGAGGTGAACCTATTTCACCTCACATGAGACATCCCAGAGTATCCCACATTTTATGAGATCCTGCTATGTTTCCAGAGACACATTGTCGGAGTTTCGGGGTAGACTGCGTCGATTACACAAGCACGTAATTCAAGTAGTCACCTACTACCATGAGCACCATGTGGGTGGATAGTAGCCATGTTTATACATTTTTGTACTGATGTAGGCTCAAAGAGCCACTTTTGTAACAGAACACATATTTTTTTGGTTTTTGGATGTAACACACTTACAGACCGATATATATATAGATATACATATGCATGTTTCTGAGGCTACTTGTGTATCATGATGATGTCTTGATTTACATATTGTGCAAATGTATATATAATACGTGGTTTTCTAATTAATCTATTAAAGTATTTAAATTTCGTGGAATGTCTTGATATGTGATAAAATAAAAATGCATTTCCAATAATCTAACACATAAATACATACACAAAATTTGAGGATTGCGCACAGAATAACGCCCACTCAATTGTAACACAACGAGTTGTGAGTCCAAATTAACAAAAAAATCTCTTATCATAAGATCAATGGCATCTGATAATAGTTCGTTCGCCGCAATATATTTGGCAACATTGTTAGTTGTCTTACGTAAAGAAATTCCTTGTAAATTAATCAACTCGCCATCAAGAGAAAAGAGTGACCATGCTGCGGAAGACAGGTTATGTGTGCTACGGAAAGCACCATCAGCAAAACCAACGTAGTGATATGAAGACATCTGCAAACCAAGTGGAACACAAGGTAAGCAGAGGAAATATGTTTTCAAGGAAAAAAATCACACGAAAAATCAACTCAAAGCACACTAATGAATAACACACTAATGTACAAATTTATCACACTTAATATTAAGCGTAATATTTCTTCAGATAGAGTTTAAGAATGAACTCCAATGAAAAAATTATGTCATGATCAACATAAATAAAACCATATTTCTACCATTGACAACATGTGTAAGCATTACCTTGGCCAATTTTGTGACAAGATTCACAACAACATTGATGTGCCCATGCCACCTGGCCGAGTAAGGGTTATGACGCATGGAAATAATACCCCTGAGGGTAAATGATGAAACAGTAATAATAAGGTCAAAGGGAGTAGGTGGGTCATGTTTTTTGAGGAAAGCAGTGTAAATCTTGAGTTCATGGGGAGAACAAGAAACCTAGAGAAAGACATTCTCGACAATCGCAGAGATGCTAAACGGATGGTCATGGTGATATTTCCAATGTTTCCCTCAGACAACACTTCATGAATCGAACCTAGATTCTAAAGTGGGTCACTCAGTACCAGAAAAGCATGGGATCCTTGACACGCGTAGATGTAACCTAGGATTGGGAGAAATGAGGAACGATGATGTCCATCATCCCACAGAGTTTCTTCGAGAGACATGACCTCCAAAATACTCTCATCGGTGGGGAAAGTCTAGTTCAAGGTATCATCAGAGTCCCAAGAACCAAAGCAATGAGACTGTGCATAAGTGTCTAGGGACGAAACCAAATGAGTATTGGTCTCAAATGTAGCCTCAGAAACCATGAGGATATCTTGATACATCTGCTCAAATAGGCTAAGAGGCATAGCATCACAAAAACTCTTAATCTGGTAGAGATTTGGAACAATCCATGGATGGTGACCAGACAAAATCATATTTACGAAGGCGACGTTTGGAGGTGGAAGCAGAAAAACTCCCATAAGAGACGAGTCTTTCAAAATACCTGGACCAATGTTCTCATAAGGAGTAGTGACCTTCCCAACATATGGAATGTTGTCTACTGAAGACTCGGAGGGGAAGAAATCCAACTGATCCACAATCATTATCTTCCCTTGATGAGGGAAATAGAGGAGATGAAAGAGGGTGGAGACCACACAAACCATAGCGTTTTCCCAACTACATCGAAGAAGGAGATGGTAGTTCAAGTTGGAATCCACCACCTCAACTTACATGTTCGTCATTTTCCCCTCCAACAGGATGGGCAATGCCTTGAGAATGTCGTACGGCCAAGAACCTCAACCATCAAAATATTCTAATGTATTCGGGGACTGACTCAATGGGGGAGAGTCGATGTCTTTCTAGCACACAAAAAACATGATGGAGGTTGAAGTGCCTTCGTTAAATACATTTCAATGAATATTATTTCCCATAATTGTAACTTGATTCAAAAAATCTACCTGAGATGGGAGGTGAGGAATGAAATTATCAAGATCGAAAATAGTCAGATTAGAATATGAAGGATCAATCCCTCCCATTAGGGGAATTTTGAGGTCTAAAATGGGCCTCCAAAGAAAAATGTACAAAAAAAATAAATTTATAATAACCAATAGGATTCAATATGATGATGTCAACCATGGAGGATGATTCACCATTTTTAAGTAAAAGGGTAAAAAGATTAAAAAATAATAAAAGTACTTTTTCAATTCGTATTTTCAACTTATTTCCCAAATTTTTTACTCAAATTTCGAGTGGGAGTACTCATTGGATGCAAAATTTAATTCCTCATCCAAATAGTGCCCATGTTTCATACTTCCAATGGACACTTCTACACGAAAATTGAGAAATACATAAAAAGACATGATTACAATCACGTTTTTCATGTATTTCTCATTTCTCATGTAGAAGGACCCTTCGAAAGTATGCAACATGGGTACTCCTTGGATGAGGAATTAAATTTGTCATCTAATCAGTACTCCCACTCAAAATTCGAGTAAAAAATTTGGGAGATAAGTTGAAACTATGAGTTGAAACTATAGTTTTTTCTTTTTTCCCTCTAAAATTTGATGATGTAATCAAATATACTTTATTATTTCAAGTATTATTTTATAATTTCCTTAGGAGGCCCATTTTAGACCTCAAAATTCCCCTAATGAATGGTAGTGAGTATAACCTTCTGTTGTGATGGGCATGACTGAAGGACCTCCAAAGCTGACATCGTTGAAGGCACCTGAGCTAGATCTTCTATAATATTTTAGTGTTTTGCTGCTGTCATATTTGGATTGTAATAAAATTTCCAAAGAACACCTTTTGGTGGTGGTTGGATGATGGAGTCACTACTTGGTCTCTCGATTTGGAGAGGACCAGAGGTAAGAGGTGTGGAATAGGAAGATTGATCTAGGACTTCCGGTTCCACAAGAGCCTTGGATGGATTGGGATAATATTTCATTCTCATGGTGATGACAATGTATTATGTTCCAGCCATGAACATCTAAGACCTTCCAAGTGATTGAGCTTGGTCTACCATTTGCATCTTCTGGGAAGGAAAAGGTTCCTTCAAAATTGTCAGAGTCTCAGGTGTGCCCCTCAGAAGATAGAAAAATTTGGCATGTTGAGGATAACCCTTGCTTTAATGATCATCATCACATATTAGACAAGAATATTTGGGCTTACATGATGAAGAATCACCAGCATAAGAATTCTTTGAATCCTGTTTAGGGTTCTCAGATTTAGAATTTCCTTTACCCTTGTTCTTAGCCTTCGAGGATTTGTCTTCTGCAATAGACAAAATAATATTCACCTCTGAGATTTTACAGGGATTCTTCTAATTCTAAGAAGGAGAGGGTGAAGTGGCAAAAATGGATTTGGACTTCGAGGAAGCCTTAGGTGCACTACTATCAATGTGAGCCATTGTCCCAACAACACCATCCACTGGAGGTGTAATAGGAGACTGATATGATGAAGGATTAGTCAAAGGAGGTGGTGCATCAAGTAAAAATTCATATAGAGTCCCAGAATGGTAATTAACCAAGTCAAGGTATTGAGCTCTAGACATGACCTCCTCTTCCGTGGCACCCTCCCATTACAAGATCTTTTGCAATTTTGGGAATGAACGATTTTGTGAACCATTCAGTCAACAACTGATCTGGGAACTCAAATTTGATAAGGCGATGATGACACCGCCATTCATGTATGTAATCCAAGATATGTGTAGCATTCTACTTCAATGAAGTGAGAAAATGGGTGTCAGTTTCATACTAGACATGCAGCTAGAAATGAGTGAGGAAGGTCATAGCCAAGGAATTGAAATCGAATAAAATCCCTCGAGGGAGCTCAATGTACTATTTGTCCACAGCATGGTCAAAGTGTGCTGGAAAAGATGAAGACGAATAGAATCGTCAACCCAAGAATTAGAGGAACACCAAAAATGGTGTGTCATAACATGGGTTTTACGGTTTTCCCCATATTTTCCTTTGAACTTCGGATAATCTTCTAGAATCTTAGTTGGAATCAATAGCCAATGGAGTTGATGTTGGATGGGTTCATTTTTTATATTTGACACATCCGTCAATTCCAACGTACCCAAGAATGGTAAAGGAGGATAATGAGGTGAGAAAGGTCGGTGGCTTCAACCTTATTGATAAGGATTCTGGCTCCAACAGGGCGGCTTCTGACATGCATATTTCCCCCATGGTTGGTAAGGACCTTGCCGCATATATTGTAAATAGGGACCTGGCTGGGTTTGTTGATATGGCCCTTGCAGGTACTAATATTGTGGACCTTGCTCGACATGGGGTCCAGGATAAGGTCCCTATTGAGCATAAGGTCCAATTTGCGGCCCCTACTGAAAGTAGGGTCCAAAGTGTAGTCTTTATTGAACATGAGGTCCAGCCTGTTGTCCTCGCTAAACATGAGGTCCAGCCTGTGGTCCCTCCTAAACATGAGGTCCAGTCTGTGGTCCTTATTGAACATAGGGTATAGCCTAAGGTCCGGGTTGAGCCTGCTGGTACTGAGGAATTTTCTTATATGAAGCAACAGCTTGAGGCCCATTCTAGGGTTTTTGGTACTAACCTTGAGGAAAATGTTGGTACTGAGTACGAGACTGATGAGGGAAAGGACCAGAATGAACCAGAAGGAGATTCAGACCAGCTAGGATGTAAGAACCAAACTGAGGATTGGTCACAACATCACTAACTAAAGGTTGGGGCTATTAGATGTACTGTTGATATTGTACATTTGGACTTTGAACCATGAGGAATGTTAGGTTGTTGAACATACGAATATACTGGGTTCGGATGCGGAAAGGGCTGCTGAACATGGGAATATTGAACATGAGTCTAACTTGCCCCAAGAATATATCTAGAACTCGGCTGCCTCCGACCCAAAATGGGAGGTACATAGAGAGGTTTATACTGCACCCTAGGCAAGCACGAAACCGTGGATTTCCAACTCAATGGTGGGACTGAAGTAATCATATATAGTGAAAAGGGGATAGATGATCCAAATGACACAGTCATTTGACCAATGGTGACCATCGGTTGAACAAAATATTGAGACACCGCAGCCACATTAGAAAGAAATGGGCCAAAAGACGGAGGGATACCCATTGACCAAAATGGATCCAGAAATAATGGTGTACCACCGAAATCTCTAGAAATGAGGTTTCCCAAACAGGTATAACTGTGCTGGAGCGTAGACGCAACATAGCTAGACAGTATTTCGGTTACACTACCCAAATCAGGAGGTGTGGATGCGAACAATTCTCCCTCGGAAAGAAAGACCGGTGAAGAGGATTCCAGGATATATGAGCCAGAGATTTCCTGAAGAGTGCTTTGAGGATCATTGACGAACAAAACGTCATCAGTGTTTAATGCCATTTTATCCATAAACAATCGACAAATGGTAGAGCAAGATGCTAGCGGAGAAGCTCAAAATGGGATTCCAGGCTAATCGAAATTGATGTAAGGTTTCTCAGGAGAGACTACAATCGGATCAAAGAGGGGATTCAAAGGAAAGACAGATAAATGTGAAACTTTTTTAGGGCTTTCCATCTCAGATTCTTCTGATGTGGTCCAAGGGGAATCATCAGGAGGTTCTCGAGATGATATGGGTTGAACACTGATGACAATTCCAAGCTCTTCACCTTGTGCTTTGAGGGGTCCAACCAGAAAACGAGGAACCTCTACAGGAGGTTGTTGAGATCTGTCACAGGAAGGAGTGGGAAAATTCAATGATTCAGCCACAATGACCTTTGAGAAGAAGATAAAAAATAAAGGAGGTGAAAAAAATCTCAACTTACCGAGCAATAAAAGCTGGAGAACTGCACGGTTGAGATGTTTTCATGGGAAATTACTTTTAGAATTAACAAAAATAAATAAATAAAAAGGGATGTGCTAGGCATAAAGGTTTACAAAGAATCTGTGAACTGCAATATACACCTTGGTGATCAAATGAAAGATAAGTGACCAAGGACTTAACATACGACAGTCAGTCTCCCTGAATGTTGTGCTCGATGTATCACGTCTACAAGGCAGCCAACTCGGTTAACTATGGCAGGCTTGCAACCTAGTTTTGTCTCCCCAAATATACGTGATGGTATGTGGGATTCCAGTTCATAGTAGTGTTGTCTAATGTGTAACCTTTCAATGATAGCATCCCAAATATACTTATCATACATCAATATACTTCCATATGTGGGATGGAATATCATGCCCGGGTTGTAACACAGATCGTTAGCGTCAACTCCTATGCTTAACGATGTTGGAACATGTCTCTAGCCTAGACCACTAAATATTATTGTTAATTCCAATGCTCCTTAAGGTAATTTGGGTTCATTTTAAGTTGATCCTGATAAAGTTTCATTTTCAAGGCTCAAAGCGAATGTTATCTAAATCCTTATGATGCAAACTAAATGCGATAAATAAGATTTCAATTTCGATGAATTCTAAACTACTTAGGGAAGAGAGACAAATGAGAATGCACTCAATGCAACAATGAAAATTACCCCCAAACTAGTTCCGAGTTACGAAAATGTAATGCTTTTCAAATTTCACTTTCCCAACGAATGCAGGTTAATTGAAAATGAAAATACATTTCCTTACACTAAGATGCATGAATTTTTTATTTATTTTTGTCACTTTCAAATGAAATCAAAACAAATGAAAGATGGAAGAAACGAAAAATATATTTACTTTTCTTTCAATCAAACCAAACAAAAATTTCTTTAAAGACTGCACAAATGAAATGATTTTCACTTTTCTTAAAATGACAAGGGTAATCTAAATCAAAAATGAAAAAGAAAATCACTTCCAATTTCTTTTGAATTTATAAAAACACACTCTCCTAGACGTGCACATCAAACAAATTGTAATCTCATGCTTGACACTTAACGGAATGGAAATAGTCAGAAATGAAGAGATGACCAAAGCATACGCCAACTCTCTTTGAAACAAGACAAGAAAAATGTGACAAAGAGTGTTTGAAATGGAAAAAAGTTCCCAAAATTACAACAACTCAAAGAGACAAAACAGACTTGCTCAAAGGACATAGGTAAGTCAAACACATGGCAAGGAGATCATTGATATCTCACAGACTCCTTCAAGGGTCAGGACAAACTAGATAATCATAGGGGAAACTAAAATTTTCCCAAGGCTAAGATTAGTGCTTATGTACTGAGTAGAAGGGTGTTGAAAATCCAATCAGAGCAGTTGTACTATATAGAACAGGGCTTCCAGCACGCTATGAGGACAAAAAAGGCATTGGTTGCTAAAAACAAGGAAAAAACAAAAAGAGTCTCACAAACACACCAGACGTGACACAATGAAGTGACAAACAACCTTTACACAAGCTGATAGAGACCTAAGCAGATTTTAATTTTATAAACCCGACAAACTGATCTAAGATTAGTTCGGGGAAGGAGGACTTAAAAGGCTAAATCTCCCCAATAGATTCACCAGTTTCATTGTCAAGATAAATCCCCTTTATGGATAGAAGTGATCTCTCTAGCCCTACAGTGGGTCTAGCAACATGAGATTACTTCTAACATAATATTTCTTAACTAATGCTTACAATGCAAAGAGGAAAGAAACATAAATACCTTTTTCCAATCGCTATCCTTGGATCCATTGATGGTGACCTCGATCCATGATCCTTGTAGGCCCACTTCCTGCTATTGACGGTGCATGAATACATGTGGATGATCGGGAGACAACAACAAACGTGATACAATATATAATAAACGTAAACACTAGCTATCTAGTAGATCAAGGACTACCAAAATATGTGCATAATCATGTAGAAAAATATAGAAAGCAAACATCAGACGTTATTATCTATAAATTACAAAAGGAGAGTTTACAACTAGGCCTTGATGTTGGAGGCGTCCTTAGGTGAAAATATGAGTCCTTCACCCAGCTCAAAATCATTTCTTATCCCGTGCAATTAGGCTTAATCACAATGCAAGCATGCAAAGAGATGAGAGTTGATGAGATTCTGACAATGATGAACCAATATCTAAACTTGGGGGAATGAGGGATGTGAATTTATAGAAAGGAGAAGGAGGTTGGGAGCCCATGAAAGGAGGAGGAAGGCCCACTTTCTAAGGGATGATCCCCCATGGATGAGATCAAGCCTCCAAAATGAGAGAACTTAACCTTATCATCTCTATTCAACAACCAACTCGCCACCTTGAGCTTCTAGAAGTCAAATCTTATCCTCTGTTTTAGGAAGCACTTCCAGAAAGGGGATCAACATGGTTTTCCAAGAAATTAGAGCACTGACAGTGTTGGGCCAGCACTGGGATAAGGACATCAACGCGGTCATGGAAACAGGAAGGGCAGTAGCTTAGGAAATTAGGAATTTGACCAAGTTTCTTTGGTAATATTTCAAGGAAGTCTTCTTTGGATATTCAAGGGGATATGCTAGCATATTTCTTGATGATGGAAACATCACACAAGATTTGTGACGGGGCATTTCAAGATCAGGGATGGGAAAATGAGCATGGTAAAAAATTATTGTGTAACAACCATATGAGCTGGTATATGACAAAGCATCAATATTTCCCATACAACTGGCATTACCAATGGAGAAGTTTTTGCAAGATAGTGAAGAGGAGCCTAATGCTCTAAAGAGAAGAATAAATTAGTTTGTGGAACTCCAGGAGAGGAGGGAACATGTAAATCACAAGATGATCAGCTAACAAGATAAGATGAAATATTTGCTTTATAAACATGCCAAAGACAGGGGTTTCCAACTAGGGGACCTGGTATTAAGATGGGATGTAAGGAGGGTCAATAAAGGAAAGCATGGAAAATTCAATCCCTTATGGTTTGGACCATTCAGGATTGCAGAAACAAAGGGAAATAACACCTTCATGCTAGAAAATTTGGAATGTGATGTACTTGAGATGCCAGTCAATGGGAAATTCCTCAAGTTCTATTTTCAATATTCATAGGCACCCCTAATCCATTGTAATATCCGCTCATTGTAGATATTGTATTTGAGTTATGTTTTCTTCTCTTTTCATAATATTTCTCATAAGTGTTTTAAACAAAATGACTCCATGCCCAAAAGGGATGTAGAATTATTTTATGCAGGTTCTCAATGTATTTTTCACATCATGTTGTCCCCAAATGGAGTCGATTTTTACATCAAAACCCAAAACATCCTCAAAGATCGCTTTGGTGTGAAAAAATACATGGAATTATGATCTTAAAGGGATTATCACACAAAGAAGAAAAAATATTAAAGACTCAACCTATGAACATGAGCCTAGACCTGATATTTCATGGAAAGCTAACTCTGACTCATGGCCTTTGGATATAGAGATGGAAACTAAGTCCCCAACTGAAGACATAAAATAAAAAGCAGACAGTGTTCAGGATGAAAAGGATGTCAGAGAGCAAGAGAATTTCATGGAGGAAGAGGAGGAGTGACACATCAGCAAGAAATAAAGAACACAGGGACGCGAAGGACATGTCCTAGAACAACCAAGGGAAGTGGCCCCAGTTTTGATAGATGGAGGGTACAATCGGCCTAGTTTTAAATTAATTTTGGTCCATCAGGAGAAGGTCCTTCGAACACTAGGATAGGTTTTAGAGCAAATTGGCCCTTAGGGGAAGAGATCAGGGAAAAGTGATGGAGCAAGAGATAAGCTGAAAGAAAAGGTTATGCTACACATCTAAAAGCATCACACCAGACTCCTAGCATCCCTAGATGTATAAAATGATCAGATGGTGTTTTATGTACAACACCTTCCTTCTCACCCCCTACCCCCTAGATCAAAGTATCAATCAATGGATATGATTCTGGACCTGTAATCTATTCCTCTGCCTGATAAATTGAACCTTCATAAAGAGATATGGGATATGATACGCAATGAAATTTTTAGGTACAAGAAGATGCTCAAAGGGAAGTGAGCTAAAGGGGTTGATGGGGAGTCTGCCACTAATACTCTTCTCAAAAGAGTGAAATAGGAAGTCCAAGAACTTCGTGGAAGATTAAAAATACTAGGTTCAGATCATGTTCAGACCCTTGAGTTGGCCCACATGGAAAAAGAGAAGGAAGCTTTGTCCACAATGTTGATTCAGAAAAGTGATGAAGTTGTGGATGTAAAGAGAATATTGGCAGAGTTGCACCAGCAGCAGGATAGTCATGTCTACTTTGTGCCCATACCTGATGACCTACAGAACCCTATGAAGAAACTGACTAAGACTCTGATTGAGTTGAGAGTCTCTGAAGACAAAATCAATATAGTGCACAGGTATCTAGAGCAGTCGAAGGAATATTTTGCCGCAAAAGAAAGACAAGTGACTTCACTACAATTGGAAGTTTACTCAGCCCACAAAGAAATGCAGATGTTAAATAAATCTATCATAGACCTCAAAATTCAGCTCAAAGGAAACATGTCCCTAGTTGAGGTTCAACAGATGATATGTGATGAAATAATTGCAGAGGTTAAAATTCATTGGGAATACATCACGTTGGTGAATGAAAAAAAGCTTACGATCAGTGATTACAGGGTCTAACTCGAATCAGACCAACAAGAGGGAGTTGAGAATGTGGTGACTGCTCAAAAGTATATTCAATTCATAAAAAAAACTCCCTACTGAGGAACTGGGATCCCGTGAAGTGGTTGACATGTTTGGTACAATGATGGACATAATGAGAATTATCTAGAGGGAATATGTGCAGGTTAATGTTGCAGGATGTGTAGCATTAGTCACTAATGCGGTCAATATCTTCGACACAGAGCTAGCTAAATTCATTGAGGCAGTATTACCCGTTTGCTGGGATATATAAGGTTCTATGATCCCATGGGACACCAATGAATAGAAATTAGTTGAGATTAGGAGTTGAATGGACCCAATACATGAAAATACGACCATGTTAAAATCATAGATCGTAGTAAATTCTCTAAGAAGGATTTTCTGTTGTAAGATAAGGTAAAACTGCTTTTCACTGCCAGCCTTTATTATTTATATTTAACCCAACTCCGAGCCTTGTTCGAGTTGTTCAAAAATGCTCCTCTCCCCTCAATAATTATGTGGCAGAGGTGTTATGAATACGTGCACCCACCGACAGCTTCAATTTAGCATTCAGTTAGAACAACTTCATAGAACCCTCCTAGAGTTCCACAGCCATCATAGCACTCCGGGCCATCATCCCATTCAACTTTGCAGCCTTGACACTTCGGTTCCTCTGCATGATAGCATCACAAAAAATGAAGACTTCACGATTGGGCATATGTGGCCTTCATTTATTTTTATTTTTACTTTGATCGTGTCCTATGATGAAATCACAATGTCACAACAAATATTTTAGTTTTTTTTTTTTTTTTTGTTAACTAAATGTGCTCGAAGCATGCTCCATTTTTTCATGTTGTATGTACTAAGAGATAAAGAAATAATATCCATGGAAGATCCCCCTAGAAACTATATAAAAAGAAGAATCAGAGAAGAAGAAAAGGTTCAAAATTTTGTTTGAGATTTTGGTTCTATCTTTCTATATGAATGTATGAGCATTTTGGCTATGAATTGTATATTACTCGAATATATTTTGATATATATATATATATAGTTCGGCTGGATTCCATCCAAAATGGTTTTAAAATATGTATGTGCATTTTATTAATATGTTCCATCTACATTTGTTTATATTTTTCTTCTAAAATTCTATGTGTAATAGTAGCTAGATGTTATTGGGCTTATTCATGAATTTTTATTTTCTCAAAAGGAAGAAAGACGCTCATGGATGAGTGTTCTTTGTTACAACCTTAAATGCACTCCACAGAATGGTTTATGTTCATTTCACTCATCTTCATGTCTCCTCTATTTTTTAGCAAGTCGGATTCTTAAAACATTTAAGCCCAACTTTGCTAAGAATTATTATTATATCTCTTCACCTTGCCACTTTGAGATTGAATCTATTCACTAATTCTGGTATGGCCCTATTGATATGGTCTTGTCCTCATAAATTCTTGAAGCCCATTCTTAGCCATTTCATTATTCTGTAATTAGGATCGGAAACTTTCATGATTCTTGAACCACCATTTACAAAATTTAATCAATTGAATGAATCAAAGGAATGTGTATAAAATATGTAAATCCTCTTATTAAGATTTCCTAGGTATTAGTCCCTTAAGAAACCCATAGGCTGTCTCTAGGAGTTACAATAGTTACTATGTCAACCTCTAACCTAGACACTTTTCTTGCCCATTATTTTATGACTTTAAGGGATTGTAAGCTAAAATAAATTTGTTACGGCTCATATATATTAGAGAGATGTCATTTCATATCTCATCATCCCATCACTTGGGCTTTTAGCATCCTTAGATAGACTCGCAGTTGTTATTTTCGTGGACTATTGGATGTTTGGATGCATTTTGATATTTGAAGCTAAATTTTGGACACATTTTGGATCTATTGGCATAATGGATAGAATTTATTGCTAAATTGTATTGTAAGTGCTATATTTTTTAAGATATTTCGTTTCATGTCTAATGTGTGGAATGATATATGATAAATTGTGCCCTTCTTGTTTATAAGTATTTTTACTATTTTTTAGAATAAAATTGCATGCATTATTCGTACATGACATTATAAGAATTATCCTAGTGGTGAAACTCTTTGAATCTCTTCCCATAAACTCCATTATTCCTTTATTAGGTAAATTATTAGAAATTGAGATAGGGCATAAATTTTAAGCCTTCTTAAACGTAATATTGGCTAAAAATTGAAATCCATGAATCCATATACCCAAGGGAAAGGCACTAGTCCAATCCTTTTGTGATCATTCTAACTTTTTATCCATTTTCTCTCTGTCTAAAACTTCAGTCCTTTCAAGGATAGAGGAGAAACTAGGGCTTGGAGCATTTTTTGAGGGAGGAGAATTTTTTGAAGTTTTCTAGACTAAACATAAAATCGACTTGTTTTGACTTAAAATATCTCAATTTTGTAGTCTTCCAATCAAATTCTGTCCATAAATTCTCTTACCCTAGGTGTTTTCCCTAAGAGGGAAACCCTTGAGTTCATTCTCTCAACTAAAGGAATTTCTTGAGGGTTTCATGAGCCTTAGAGTATCTTATTTTCATGGTAAGAAACCCTTTCCTCTGGTATTGATCTTGAGAACACTTATTTTCATAGAAAATCTCAAAACCTTAGAAATTGAACCTTGTTTTCTAGGGATTTTCTTTGAGAGTTTTTTTCTTCTTTGAGGCCTTGAACCATTACTGAGCCTCTCTATTGAATGAGTTATAATAAGATAATGTTGCACCTTATACCTATTATATCTATTTTAAGTGATATTCCTCCTACTAGGACTCCTTCCATTGGTGAAAATCTGTAAAGAGTAGGGTGTTTTCACTAAGGTGACATTGGGCACCAACCCCATTGTTGTCCCATCGTCTAGTTTATACCTTGTATGGTTTCCATCTCCAAGAAATTATATATTTTGCATAAACAAGAACCTATTTTAGGTTTTAATAACTCTCCTTGATTCACATATTACACTAATTACATGGCTACATGTATACCTCCAGATAATTTATCTCCAAAGGAGTAGCAGAAGTTCATCAGATGAAGTTGGAGGTTCTTGTGGATCAATGACTGTCTCTCCTACACAGAACTGGATCTCATCATTGAAACATGTGTGTGAAAAGACAATATGCGTGAAATTTTGAAGGTTTTCCATGATGGTCTATGTGGGGACCACTTTGCAAATAAGAGAACTATGTAAAAGGCACTTCAATGTTATAACCCTATTTTCCACTTCATTCCAGTGAGAGAAACCCTAGTTCAACTTACCTCACTTTCGCCATCGTTTTTTCCAATATTGGTATTAGAGGAAAATTATTAGGTGTTCTAAGATTGAAATTACATAATTGAGTGATTTTCATAATTAATTTTTTGCAATTTTATAAATACGAAATAATAACTATTTCAAAATTGAGAAAAAAACTCATAATTGAAAAGAAGGTTCTTAATGAATTGGGAAAAGCTTATAATTAAGCATGAAATTTGTGAATGAAATGTAATTGGTTGGTTCACATGCCATCAAGTCTATCCATAACTTGTATCTACCCAATTCACATTCCATCAAACCTAACTTCTCATGGCTCTAAGTGTCTAAATACATCCTCCTGGATCTATAAATGGTATTTATAATGAAACTCTTAGGGGTGAAGGAGGAAGATAGGATAGCGAGAGAAACTTATGCTACATAAATACCATATCAGCCCCTCACTTTCTGCATTAATGAGCCCAATTTATGAGTGAGATACTAGAGGCTAAGGAGCAAAATAAAGGAGGAGAACTAAATATTAGAAGGCATACATATTGATTTTAATGTTGTTTTATATTAATGTAAAGTTGATTTCCCTCTCTAAATTTCAATTTTATGATATTATGTTCATTTTTGACATGACTATATATGATCTATAGCCTAATTTTCCTTTTGAAAAGGGAAAACCACCTTCCTTGTTTAGTTGTGTATGTATGCATGTGTCAGGACTAAAGAGTTGGAGTGGGATATTTGTTCAAAAACAAAGATTCCAACTACTGCAATAGGTTTGTGATTTATACAACATGAACAAGGTGTAAGGTACATCCCTACATTAAATATGTCCATTCCATATAAAATATTTCTTGATACTAGACCTAGGAAACTCTTTGCATCCATATTTTCCATTGCCTAGCAGATCTCGAATCGGGATGTGTGGGAAAATAGTGCCTTTTTTCTGAGCATAAATTAGACAAACATAATTATCAACCCCATTGGGGAGGAATCCCTAGTGTTTGTGTTCTGCTTATATTGTCTATATCCCTTGATTTTTTTAATTTATGGATGATTCTATATTGATTGCTATATTTTCTACATTTTTTTTTCAACTAGATCTTCCACTCTAAGTTTATTTTTAAACTTATTAAAAAAAAAAAAAAACAACAAAAACAAAAATAAGGAAAAAATGGGCTATGGTTTTCAAATAAAATTTTGTAATGTTTGCTATGAAATTTGAATAAAATAATTTCATATCTAATTTCTCTTTGAAATTTTAGTCCAATTAAAAAGAAAAAGCTAGAGTGGTGTTTAGATGAGGGAGATATGGCTTATGAAAATATACTAATTTTATATTTTTTTGTCATGACCATGCATATTTTTTTTGTAATATATTTTGATAGAGACCTATAATTTACATCAAACACAAATAATTTTGATAGACATTTTATTAGTTTTCTTATAATATATAATATGATATGTTTTTGAGAAATATTCAATAACCTATTATCTTTGAAGAAATTTGTTTTATTTATTTATTTATTTTTAAATTTTCTGTTTAGTTTGGTTTTTTTTTGTTGAGATATGATTTGAATTTTCATGTTTAAGACTTAAATCTACAATTTTATGTTTGGGGGGTGGGGGGCATAGGGGAATCATATTTGAACAAAATTTTATCCAGATTTTCTCTCCTTCGAGAGAGATGATTTCATCATGTACCTTGTGTTATTTTGTGTGATATGTTTTATGTTGGTTTCTTGGTTTGATGATATATCTCTTGATAATTTTTATAACATTGTGAGTTTAATATGATATTCCTGTGTTTTATTTGTGTTTTTATGATTTGTAATATTGCAAAAAAAAACAAATTTGTGAGGAATTTTAGATCTCTTGTCTTGGGTCTGGGATTTTTTTCCCTTCTAAATTATTGTAGTTGTAGTTTGTTGACTACTTGCATTGAGTTATATATTGAAACTTATTTACGTTGTGTGTGATATTTTTGATTTTATAAGTTTGATAAGACATAGCTCACCTCTTTGCCTTTTAAAGTCTTAGTCTAGACATTTTTGAGTGTTTTTTGGTACTTTTGAATTTTAATTTTAAGAGTGATTGATTTCAATTGTAATTTTTTTATAAAATTGATTTCTTATGAAAATTTTCTGAATGTAAAGAGATTACTAAAGGAGATTGTGAAATTTTTACTTATCTCATGGAAAAATAAAGAACCCTTTACACTTCCTTTAGTTAGTTTTCAATGAATTGGAACAAAAATTGCACTCTTCATTTAGTTTTCATTTTAGTTTGGTATTGAATATATTTACACATCATCTTAGTTGAAATACATAACCTTGAGTAATTACAACCTAAAAATATAGTGTTAATAAAATAAATTAGACATTTTTGTTATATCACACCAACAACAACCTAGGGTTGTAGAGCCTTGATGTAGGATTAAAGAGGACACTTTTCAAGTCTACAAAATTGAAACAAGATTCGTTAGTGAGTGTAAATCCATTTTCACATCAGATGTGTACCATAAATATCCTCTCATATGGGAGTTAGGCATCTAGTCACATAGAGAACCTCTGGAGTGAAATCCCCACTCATTAGCTACTGGTGTTTTTTGAATTCTACACATTAATGGGCATACCTTTGAGAGGTGTATGACTTGATTTGAGAAATATATTGGAAGGTTTTGGACTTATATACCTTGCTTACACATGTGGTTCTGAGCACACATGTTCCACCCATCATATGGGTATGAGGTGGTGACCATAGTGGCCTTTATTTTAGGGAATTTACATAGCTGAATGTGGGTCGGAATTTTCCACGGTAACTGAGACAAATAGTAATCATCATATCATTTCTTATGGAGGGTGATGCTCAACTCTATCGAGGTCACCTAAATCAGTCAAGGATGGTATAGGGAGGTTGGGGAAACTTCTTCTCCAGCGTTACTTTAGTATCATTTTTTTGTGGGATTGATCTCCTCAAGCATCCTCACTTTTAGAAGGTTATTTTTTAGTTAGTTTTCTTATTAGATCTCTCAGATATTTGATAGTGTATTATATTTGGTTTGAGTCTAGTTGGAAATAGGAGTGTCTTAAATAAATAAATTAAATAATAATATATTCACCATTTTTGACAAAACTATCTGTTGATCTTACCGATTGAGAAATTTTTTTCCTAAAGAGGAGGTTCCACCACCACAAAGACGTAGGATAACTTTGTGATTAGGATTAGACCAGACTAGATTTTGGAGGGTTATTTTGGTTCTAGTGTGGAATACTAGGTTATTGTTGCAGTTGTGGATGATATTATGCCGCCACACATCAATCGAATTTTAACTAATCCTCTCAACCCCATACGTATACAATTGAGTGTATTTTTTACAGAACCTTTTCCTTTGTTCTCTCATCAAATTTTTAGTGAGAGTGGTGCATCTACTATAGGGTAAATGGGCCTGGGCCAAATCAACCATCGATACAAGACAAAATTCAAGCCTCCTATTTCATGATGAAAAACACTTCAAGGAATGCTGGTTTGTGAAGGATTTCGATCATTTATGCTAAGGTCACCTTGCGGGAGAAGGAAGCCTTTGTTTGCATTTTGATCAGCTTCTTTGTTTGATCCTCTAAGGATATGGAAGAATTGGAAAGAAGAGAATTCAAGCAAGGTGAACTTCAGTCTACGGAGGATCTTGTTTAGGACTGAATCATTGAATTGATCTTTTGAGTGTAGATTTTTTATCAATATTTCGGAGTCTCCAAAGGCTTGAAAATATCTACTTCCTTTCTCATGATAAATTTTGCAAGATTTTAACAGACCAAGGATTTCTACTTGGTTATTTGTTCGCTGCCCGAGACCCCAGCTAAAATTGTCTCTTCTTATGCCATCCGGAGAGTAAAGCACACCACTATCTCCTGTTGTCTTGGGGTTCCCTTTGGAGGCTCCATCGAAGAATATCATTGCTTTACCCTGTTTCCTCCACCAAACTTGAAATATTTCATCTAAGTCCCTTAAACGCCATCCTAGATTGGTTGAGGGTCTAGCTGCGATTTTATTTCTCTCCCAGAAGACAAATGTACCCATCCATTTCTTTTCATCTGGGAGGAGAGAGTAATCAGGTTTGTGGGCTTGGTTTCTCATGGTTTCAAAGAGGAGGGATTTGGATTTGGTAGCAACCGAAGAGGGAGGCCAAGAAGTGTTGTTGAATATCTAATCATTTCTAGCAAACATACTTGGGGATGGTGTGCCAAACACGAAAAAAAAGTACCTTGCTAGAGATAGCATGAGGGTAATGCTCCTTCCATGTGGAATATAGATCCACAACAGAGATTTGGGAAGGAGCTACAACATTGAGACCAACAAGGGTAAAGTTCCACACTTCTTTGGTGAATGAGCATTCCACAAAGAGATGGTTTGTGGTTTCAAGAGAATTCTTGCAGAGAGAAAATCTATGAGGACCTACAATGCTTATTTTCAATAGGTTTTCCCCTGTCACGATCTTCTTGTGCATTAGGATCCAAAAGAAAAAAATGATTTAGGGGAGGCCCATGGGATCCCACACCATACTCCAAAAGCTAGATAGAAGGTTCTGTTAGTCATCAGTATTTTTCACTTGTTGGTGATGACTAGTTGTAACAGCCAAGTTTTCTAGCAGCCGATCTAAAAAATTGTCAAATTTGCCAACTGGAAAACACCCATAAACGTTTTTTGCCCTCCTACATTTTCAATCCGCCCATGACGAGATGAAACCTTATTATCAAGCCCTATATAGCCTCAGCCATACTAGCTTGTCCATCAGCTCCAAAGAAAACAATCCAAATCTGTCCAAAGAAGTCTCCCCTAAGTTAGGTAGTGGCGCTTTAGGCATTTCTCCCTTGGAAAAATATCCTAAAGCTAAAGAACCTCTATCTACTATAGACAAGTCATAACAGGCCTTCTCATTCTACAAATAGAGTTGGTTACACCCTTAAGTCGCGCCACTAACAAGCCCTGAAGTCTCAGCAATGCACATGCCCTAGGTCGAAATGATATTAGGTGGTTTTACAGTGTTTCAATGGATCTTTCAAGAGCAGAAGTGTACCAGCATCCCAGAAGACAGTATTTAGCTCAACATGAGAAGACAGCTGCTTCTCATGTGATTTTGAGCCTGGAATGCAGCTACAGGGCAGAGATTTGTTTCATTAAGCTCCTGCAATCATAGTCAGAGGTTAGTAAATTATGAAGGACAAGAAGTGCTTTGAAAATACTAGCCAAACTGCTTGTGATGTTTAAATAGGCACAAAGGTATTTGAAAAGCAGAATTACATGTCTCAAAGAAGTGCCCATCTTGACTATCATCAATTTGTCATTCTTCATTTGCTCAAACATGAAAAGGCAGTGAAAGGAAAAATAACAATGTTAAAAGCTGATGAAATGGCATCACTGAGAAAACCTCCTTCATTTTATAAGAAGAGGGTTGTAGACTGAGAAAACCTCCTTCATTTTATAAGCAGAGGGTTGAGGACTAAGAAAAACTCCTTCATTTTTAAAGCAGAGGGTTGAAGACTGAGAAGGCCTCCTTCCTCTATAAGCAGAGGGCTAGGGATAAAGTTTGTTTTTAATTTTTTCGCTAACTGTAAAGGAAAATTTTAGGTACAGTGGAATAAAATTGAAGGTTTCTGAATAAAAATGATGTTAAAGGCAGAAGCAAAGCAGTGGTGCTTTTAAAAATTGATTGCATGAGTTTCACTATTATTGAATTACATTGTGAAGCTAATGTGTTGATCATCAATGAAGAAATATTATTAAACAGATGGCCAAAGGATTCAAACAGTCTTGGTCTCAAACTAGCTTTTGCCATCATGCATAAAGGAAACCACTATCAGTATGTTCATCAAAAATTCTTCATTTGGTTGAAACATAGGTTGAAAGGAAACCAGGCATTTGTCAAAGTAGGCCTCCTTCATAAACAAAGTAAAGGGGCTCACCATTTTTTGAGGATGAAAAGAAATTATTGCATATGGCAAAGATTCCAAAAGGGACTACTCTCAAAAAGGGTGAAATGAATGAAAATTCATGTTTCTTGCAGATCTCCTTCACAAAAGAACAAAGGGACAGCCTTCCCATGTTCACATTTCAAACTTCAGTTCATCATCCCCAGTTTTATCTCCATAAAAGTTGAAAACTCATTACTTTAGCAATCCAGGGTTGGTCAGTTGCCTTGATGATGGAAGCTATTTATAGCAGAGTTTTTCATTTACAAATATAGGTGAGGCTCTTCACTCATAGTCAAGAGAGACTCAAAGTAGTGCCTGCCAGTTCAATCAGCCTCACAGTGGGCATGACCACCTTCAAAGCATCAGGAGCAGAAACTATAAGTTTAAGTTTTAAAAGGGTGAGCTACCTCCTTACAAAATCTCAAAGAAAACCTCACATATCACAATGTGTCTTTCAAAAGGTGTCCTTTTTCAATGAGAAAAACACTGAGTGATGTTGATATTCAAAAAGTTTTTTCTTTTCCTATTCATAAAGATCTTTTTCAAAATTGTCCAAAATGACAAAGATTTGACCTAAGCTGTGTTTTCCAAAGGGGACTTCGCAAATGAACAACACAAAGACAAGAGGTGGAAAAAGGATATGGAAATTGCAGCTAAGTTTCTCCCCCAGTAAAAAAGGAAGCATCATTCAAAAGGCACATCTACAGTCATTCATGTGGCTCAGAGCAGAATTTCCTTCCACAGTACTGATATCAAAAGGGAAACAATGTTGCATTCCTTAGTGAGAAACAGTGAAAATTTTTAATTCTTAAAAAGGTTGCTTTACTTCAAAAAAGGGTCAGGCATATAAAGGAAGTGGTTCTTGCGACTATGTCTTTTGTTTGAACAAAAAGGAGTCTCAGTTATGTTTTGAAAAAACATGAGCTTCATGTTTTGTTTTAATCCAAAGGCCTTTTCAAACGTTTTCAAAACCTTCATAAATCACTTCAAAGGGTTTTTTATTTTTCCAAATATAAGGGTAGATTGACTGTTGAAAAAGCTATTTTGCAAATTCAAAGCACGAGCAATACTCCCCTAAGATACTCCCTGGGAGAAACAAGAAATTCTTGAGCAAAATCGCAAAGTTTGAAGCTTTTGAACTGCGTGACATGCCTGGAGAAACGCACGGCGCGTTCAGGAGTTAATTTACACAGCGCGATAACGTCTGCACGGTGCGCCTATAGCGGCGCGCGGCGTGCCTGTAGGCACCGGTCACGACCGCCCATCATCAACCTGACACCTTTTCTATTACGCGGCGCCTTCCCATTTCAATGTGATGTGCATGTTTTAATAGTCAAAAAGCCTTCAAAAATTCTTGAAGCTGATCAACTCTTCAAGCATCGATCTTCGAGGTATTTTTTTTTCCTCCTTGGTATATTCAACTTTCTAAAAATGTGATCAATGTTGTGTTTTTTCAAGACTAAATGGTGGCGAAATAGTGGAGGTCTTGGTAGGAAAATCAAAAATATTTGTTAAAGTTATTGACAAACTTTGTTATAGTGGGAGGCTATTAGAGTGTTCATATTAGTTTCAACAAGCCTAAAGCTATCCTCAAGACAATGATAAACCATAACCTCTGTCATCAAAATGTAATGGAGAAACATTGGTAAGGAGGGATGAGTGTTTGGTTTAAAATCCGAGATTGTTGTGGCTATGATTGTCCAACATTAACATAGTGAAAGTGGTGTGTTTATATTGATGTCTAAGCGCCTAAAAAACTGCCCTCAAAATAGTGTTAGAAGGTGAAGCGGTTTTTGAAAGGAAAACACAGTGTTCCTAAGTTGAAACAGTGAGCCTAATTTAACAGCAGTGATCATGCATGAATGACTTTTTCACTTTCAAAAGTATTCTCTGTGTGGAGAAAAAGAAAAACCAGTGCCTCCTTTGATCCATGAAAAATAATTTAGTGAGTAAAGCTATTAAATTCAATTTGAAGATGTTTTGTCTAACTGTGTGTGAGAAATAGTGAATACAAGGAAGGTGTTTTTGATTGAGAGGAGTGTTTTGCCTCTGTCTAAATACAAGGCTATCTTTTTTTTATCAAAACATAAAGGATCCTTGTAAACTTACCCAGCCACAGTAACAATTTGACTATCTGCTTGTAATTTTGATAACTATTTGTTGATTGGCATACAAAGGGAGACAAGCAGTGATTTGTAAGGAGCGGAGAGATGATATTAAAGAACCATTTCACACAGCATTTGAGGTATTTTCCTTAGTCAAATAGTGACTAACAAAGAGGACAGATTTGTGTGCTTGAGAAGAAATTTCCACGGGCTATTTGAGGCAGCTTGGTGTTGCAGAGAGCATTCAAAACAAGATGCCTCCCAGGCAAGACAGTAGGAGTGGATTGCATAAGAGATTTGAGCATGTTTCCACTGAAGAAGTGAATTCCCACACATCAGTCTTGTTCAATTTCCATAAGGTTGGGGTTTTAGATTTTTTTCAAAGAGTGCGAGAGGTGAAGAGCTTTTCTCCTTTGACACATCTTTGTGCTTTGATGTTTCAAGACAAGAATTTCCAGCTGGCAGACCTAGACTTCAAAGAATTTTCTCCAAGGTCTATCTCCAAGGCCACTAAAATCCCTTATATTGGGGAGAAGTCGTTTAAACAAAACCACCTGGACTTAGAATATTACAAGCCCTTTCTAAAACCTGAGCACAGAGATTCATTTCCATCCATTTTCATTTTCTCATATCTTTTGACTAGCTATGCCCCCCTCATGAAGATCATCATGAAATACTTCACTTGTGAGGGAATATTCTCCCGAGTCTATGCCTATCACATTTGACTGCTCATGAATTTCACAAGGGCCAAGTTTCTAAATCTTCCTTTCTTCTTACACAGGAGCATTGAGAAAATGGCCTCCATTGTTCAGAAGAAGCCTCCTTCACAGCAAATAGCCTGCCTCTTCCATCACTCTCTCATCAAATTCATCATTCTTCATCATCTTGAAAAGAGGGAGGTCTCTTGGGATACTATCATTACCCATCCGGATTTCTCCACTATCCCTCCAGTTCATATATCCCCTACACCTCCTACTCACCATCCTTCGCCTTCTTCTAGCAGACCTATTCCCAAAAAGCTCAAGTTTACCACAGAACAAACAAAGGAGCCTGAAGAGGGAGAAGAGCATGACCATGATGAGGAATAAGGAAATGAGTAGGAAGAGGAAAGTGATGATGAGGAGTAGCAAGGGGATGAAGAAGAAAGTGCTGATGAGCAACATCACATTTAGACAGAACAGTAAGGGCATGAAGGTGCTGAACAGGAGCAGCATGAAGGTGATGAATAGGGGTAGCCAAAAGATGTTGAATAGGGGCAGCCACAACATGATACACAGCAGCTACAACAATATGAGCAGAGGCAGCCTCAGGGTGATGAACAACAGCCTCCTAAAGAGGAACAGCAGCCTCAAGAAGAATAGGGGCAGCAGGATAAAAATTTGAAGCACAGTGAGGAGGACAGCCCTCAAAGGGAAGTGCAAAATGACAACCAAGGCATCCATAAAGAACTCCAAGACAGTGGCAAAAATGAGGGGCAAAGTGACAAGGGTAAAGAGCCCATGGAGCATGTGCTAGCTGCCTCTCCTAGGAAAGGGGCCATGCTCTATTATCCGAAACTTGCCAAGCCCCAGACAGCAAAGAAAAGGGTGCCTAGAGTTGTAACTCCAAATGTGACTAGGGCCCTCTGAAGCAAGGGAAAATTTCCCAAGAAACCCATGGTCGAATTTCCCAAGAGGAAGAGTACTAGAAGAGCCACCCAAAGCAAAGGGAAGGACAAGGAAGAAAGCAGTCATGAACAGGAAAGGGAATTCAACATCATCCAAATCCAAAGTGATGATAGTGATAATGAAGCCCGGATCCTAGAAAGTCTCTTGATCCATAGATAAATCCAAATTGATGCCTTGAGGGCTGATCTTCATAGAGATAGGAACTTAAATCACTTTTTTCAAGTCAAAAACAAGCAAATGAGTGTCCATATGGCTGTATATGAGACACGGGCCATCCGATACAAAAATGAGGCCTCCAAAGCATAGGTGAGATTGGAAGAACTCATGGGTGAGTTCGAGGAAAGTGAAGGTGAAGATCAGCCTAGGCGAAAGAGGCCAAGAACCATGGAGCTAAAAAGGGCCCTTGAGAAACAAAAAGAAGAAGAAGATGCCCTTCTCCAATCTACCCCTCTCACTGCATTGTTTGAACAAGAGACAGAGAACATTCGGGAAGCATGGCTTGAGAGAACTAATGATCACTTGGAGAAGAAATTGGAGAAGTCAAAAAGGGACTTGGACCTTCAACGGAGGATGACCGGGAATTATAAAAAGTTCAATCAGCTTGCCCGACGGAAGTTGAAGGCTGCTCAAGAAAAACTCAAGGAGGTTAAAGGGAAGCGCCCGGCACAAAAATTGAGAAAAGACACCTCAAGGCTCCAAATTTTGGCCTCTGCTTCACAACATGTTGCTAAAAACCGTTGAGGGGCATGCTCGCCAATTTTGGGCAAAATTCGACATATTTTGTTTTTTTGTCATTTTTGGGTTTTTGGCCAAAACTCATGGGGATCACCATTTCAGTTTGGGACATCATCAAAGGATGAAAATGGTATCATTGGATGCCATAATTTCAGGGGCACATACTCAGCGATTTTCATAACAATTGAAGATCTTTTTCTTGCCCAAAATGGCCGAAAACACTCGCTTTTTCTACACTCTACCCCGTTTATCAGCAAGGCTTATTTTTTGGGTTTTTACACATAGCCCTGATTTTAGAGGACTTCTGGTTGTTATTTGGGAGAAAAATAAACATTTTCAGAAAGTAGACACACAGAGATTTCCAACGAGCTATCATAAGCCTCATTTCGACATCGAGAAGGCCTCCAAAGGTTTCCGGCAAGTCAAGGGACCTTTTGCTGATGTATTTTTTGAGTGTTTTTGTAAAAATTGAACCTTTCAAAATTGACTTTTCCTCATGTGCGTTTAGATATTTTTGTACATGAGAAGTTATGAAAAGTCAATTTATTTCCCTTTTTTAGCATTTTTTAGATATTTTATTAGATATTTTGTGCCTTGGGCTTTGCAAAGCCTCAAGGACAAAATCAGATATTTTGGATAGGCCAATGAGATTGCAAGTTGAACTAAGAGGTTTTCCTCACTTTGGCCTATATATTCCGAAGGCTTTCATTGTAAACAAGGTTGAACTTGATGAATAGAAGAAATATATGGTCATATAAGCTTTGGAAGAAATACTTGTCTCATGCTTTCGGATAGTCTCTTGGATGTTCTTGGATGATGAAAGAGGATTATTGTTGGATTCCATGACTTGGTAGAATGGTATAGTGTCTCTCTCTCTGTTTTGTTTCCTAGTTTTCATTCATAAATCCATGTTCTTTCTTGCTATAGGACAGTAGAGAAAAAATTCGAGACATGCCCTTGGAGGCACCTCAAAGTTCCTGTTTCTTCATAGCTTCCATATTTTCCTCATTCTTAGTCACATTAAAGAATTCTTGATTGCTCTTTAATAACTTAAGAATATTGTTTGCTTGTTTCATTCATGGTTTTATGCATGCTAAGTATGATTTATGGTATGCCCTGCTTACTCATGGCTAGCCATATCTCCACCTATGAAACTTCTCTTTGACTGATTAGATTGTCATTTGTTGAACCAAGGAGGTCTTGTTCTGATTTTTCCCTTTGCCTAAGACTATGAAATCTTGTTTTCAAAGTCCCCAATAGCTCGAAGTACTGTGTTTAGGCGTTCCAGCATAGTGATTTGAGTTGTTTGTCTGTCTTAAGTGTATTTCCCCAAAGTCTGATAGCCATTTCCTAAAGTTAGAGAGTTACATATCTCTATGCATGGCTTGGATGTTTATTTCTATGCATTGATTAATGTTGAGTCTCAAAAGTGTTCTCCATATTCATACATATTTCCATTATGTCATAACCATTTAGCTCTTATTTCATAACCATTTTACCTAAAACCCTACATCAAGTAACCATTTTCATAAATATATGGGTTAGGATCCTTGTTTTCCAAAGTTATTTATTTTATGTATTTTAAGTGAATTTATGATTAGAAACTAGAAAATTAACATAGTTTCATATATCTATATATGTGTTATGAGTTTTGTGACATGTGTAGGTCAAAGGGAGACTTCTAGAAGACCCTTATGTGGCACTCTAAGGCCAAATTCGAATTTGGTTGGAGAAGATTATGGGATCAAGAGGATATGTGTCTCACTTCCTTGTTGTATTGAAACTCTAAGAGGATATGTGTCTCATTTCTCAAGTTGTGTTGAAACTCTAGAAAGACATGTGTCTTATCATTTCCTATTTTGATTGTAACTCTAGAGATGGAGGGAGAGATTCATGGACTCCCATTAATGAGATGACTCCTCATATTTTGTATAAATAGGAGAAGCTTTCTCCTATCATAGGTAATGAGAAAGTAATGAGGAAGTAGATTTGTAATTAAGTTCAAGATGGAATGGGATGTAGATTTGTGAGTTCTTTTTAATAGACAAATTCAGTTCTTTGATGCTGTTTTGATTACAACTTGAAGGAGCTGAAGGACTTCACCAAATTGGTAGCAGAGGGCCCCTGCTATCCAAGGAGGCTTTTACATGTTTTCTAGATAAGTTGCTTTCAATTCTGTTTTGTCATATTTCCTTACTTAGATTACTTTTTGAAATCATAGCTTTTAGCATAATTTTTCATGGCAGCCCGGGCATTTGCATATCTTTTGACTAATGACATGGAATCAATATTGTTCTGCTGTTAATTTATTTTTCTTAGTTTTTGTTTAATTCCAGTATTGCTTTGTTTATTTCAGTCTTGCACATTTGCTTCAGTAGTTAGATTTAGATATATTAAATTGCTCATGTCATTTTCAGTTACCTCCGAAAGCCACAGCTGGACTGATGGTGAGGGATTGTATTATGAAATGTGTAGTTTGATATTAGTTTCCTTTCTGAAAATTTAGATATATTAAACTGCTCATAACATCTTCAGTTGCCTCCGAAAGCCACAGCTGGACTGATGGTGAGGGATTGTATTATGAAATGTGTAGTTTGATATTAGTTTCCTTTCTGCAAGTTAGATATATTAAATTGCTCATAACATCTTCAGTTGCCTCCGAAAGCCACAGCTGGACTGATGGTGAGGGATTGAATTATGGATGTGTAGTTTGATACTAGTTTCCTTTCTGCAAGTTAGAAATATTAAATTGTGCATGACATCTTCAGTTACCTCCGAAAGCCACAGCTGGACTGATGGTGAGGGATTGAATTATGAATGTGTGGTTTGATATTAGTTTACTTTATGCAAGTTAGATATCAGTTACTCAAGTTGTTTATGGTTACTTCCGAAAATCATAGCTGGACTAATGATGAGGGATCAGAAGACAAGTTGATGTAATTTGATTTAGATTTACTTTATTGCAACTTTTGGATTTCTTTCGGCATAGTTTCTTTTGTGTTTAGACAGCAGCAAGAATAATTTGGTTTCATGCTCACTAGTTCACTGTTTTGATTTATTAGATTAGCAGCACCTTTTTCATTTCAGTAGCACATTTTCATTTCCTTTCAAGTTTTGTCATTGTATGTTTCAAATTCCTTTTTTAGTTTCAAGTTGGTAAATCATTATAAAGGACATCATTGTCTTGAATATCCATAACCATACTTGTCTTTTAAAATTTCATAAAAATCCAAAAACGACAAAAAGTAAGAGATAGGTTATCTTGCACATATAGTGCGCCACACTTCGTCAGCTTACGAATCCCTGGTTGATAATTTATGTTAGCAATTTAGGACACACTTAATTGACCAAACATTTTGGCGCTGTTGCCGGGGAAGTGTAACTAGGTAGCCTTATTTCTTACATCTAAAAAAAATTAATAATTCTTGAGTATGCTCTCCTCCTGCACTTTGTGTGATCTGGAGGATCAGAAAAAGGATTGTTATGTAAAAAAATTTAATAATTCTTGAGTATGCTCTCCTCTTGCACTTTGTGTGATCTGGAGGATCAGAAAAAGAATTGTTATGTGAAAAAAAAAAAAGGAGACAAAATAAAACTTCATCATTTCAATTGATTCAACAATTTAAAAAAAAAAAAATTTGTTTTCATGAAAAACTTTGATTTCAATAAATTGTTTTGTTTAATGAATATATATGTATATTTTTAAATTTTTGAAAATATCACATACATAATTTTATTAAACAAATGAATTAAAAAAAAATAAAAATAAAAATAAAAAAATTAAATTGTTTTGTTACTAAGATATATATGTATATTTTTGAAATTTTTGAAAATATACATATAATTTTAATAACAACTCATTTAAAAAAAAAAAAAAAAAAAATTATTCAATAAAAAAAAAAAATTCAATAAATTGTTTTGTTTAGTAAATTACATATGTCTATTTTTAATTTTTCAAAATTTAACATATGTAATTTTATTAACAAAACAAAACAAATAAAAAAAAAATCATTTTGCTTAATATACATGTGTATTTTTAATTTAAAAAAAATATAACATGTAATTTTATTAACCAAACAAATTAAAAAAAAATAAAAATCATTTTGCTTAGTAAAATATATATGTGTATTTTTAATTTTTAAAAATATAACATATAATTTTATTAACAAAAACAAACTAAAAAATAAAAATAAAAAAATTGAAAAACAGAAACATAAACAAAAATGAAAAGGCCATGGCATTTTGGAAAAAATGAATTACTCTCAACAGAAAGCATAAAAATTCAACCATTTACGATGCTTGCAGTTGTATTATGGCTCGGAAACATCAGATTTTTTTGCTTCTGATAATGAAAATCACGTAGAAGTTGAAAATGATGGAGTTAGAGATGTGCAACGCTGCTAGGTTGTAGTGTTTCAGAGCTTATGACAGCATTATTGACTCGTAGGATTTGAGCTGGAAAAGACATCATCAAAATTCCCCAAATCCCTGAAAGAATTCGTGAGGCCTTTGTGCAAATCTCTTGCCATTCAAACCTATCATACCAGGCCTGTCAGCCTTGCCAATGCTGCCTACCATCACCAAACGCTCCTTGAGATTCATAAGACAGCCACATATAAGAGAACAAGGCATTGAAATTGAAAAAAAAAATTAAAGAGGTAAAACGTGCCTTGATTGAACTGAAGAATGCTTAGGTGAAGGATAAGCATGGGAAATATTTGCAAAGACAAATCTGATTTGGAAGGTTGACGGGAATCTTCCCAAAGAACAAGTATTTGCAGAGAATTGATGCAGCGATAGCCGAACCTGAAAGAAAACAAACAGAGGTCAAAACAGAAAAACGCAAAACAGAGAAAAACGTCAAACTTTGAAAGCACGATTTGGCCAAACGGAGATGAATTTAGAAAAAATAAAACATGGGTTTTTTCGCCAACATGGTCAATTAGATAACCCAGAAATCGTTTTATGAAATTCGTGGCGGTCTAGGAGAATTTCTCGGTTCTTTGAAGGCCATTTTTGCCTGCCGCGTGAGGAAAAACGGTTTTTTCTGAGTGAAGAATTTGAAAACGGCACTCTGCATTGATAATTCGGTTCTCTAAATCCAAGAAGAAGAATTCTAATCAAAATCAAACTCTTATCATGGCATTCAATGCACATTCCACTCATTTTTGAATTTAATTCAATTTCGTTTTCTGAATGTTGGATTTCATTAATTCCTCTTCCTTGCATTGTCTGAATGGCTGACACTTCTGACTTTAGAAAATCAAGCTCTCAAGAAGCATATCACTGGTCTTATTCAAGAAAAGTTAATAAAAAATGATGAACATAAATTGCTAATAAGGGATGCACAAAGATTGAAACATTTGTAACAACAACAGCAAATGCAGTAGCATTCTTCATTACAGCCAAGTCATATGCATCAGCTCCCAACTTCTTTGGATCTTGATTTGCAGCAACTAAAATTATTGGAGTTCGCTTGTATACAATAGGAGAATGGCATTCTTGTTTTTAGTTTTTATTTTCAATTTTCTTATTTAATAAATTGTTTTGTTTAAATTATATATGTATATATATTTTTTTAAATGTAACATATATAATATTTAAAAATAAAAATAAAAAAAAATTGCATTTCTCTTTTTCAATTTTGTTATTAAAAAAATAAAAAATAAAAAATTTGCATCTCTCTTTTACAAATTTGTTTTGATTTAAAAATTTAAAAAAAAAAAAAAAAAATCAATAATTTTGAATCAATGAAATGAATAAGTTATTTGCTCACTTTTTCTGAAGGTATTGATTAATTTTGGATTGATGATGAAGGATGAATGGCTAATTTTTTATTCAAGATTTTTCGCTACAGAAACCGTCGACATTCCGCAGCTAAAGTCCAATTCCGCAGCTGTTCTCCAATTCCGCAGCTGAAGTCCAATTCCGCAGCTGTTCTCCAATTCCGCAGCTGAAAAACCTCATTGTTCAAATCAGCATAACTTTCTCATACAAAATCAGATTTTGCTGATTTAATTATCGTTGGAAAGGTCTCAACAAGATCTATACAATGAGAAATCCATCATTAGAGTTTGAAATGGAAAATAATGAAATAAATTGCTGAAAAGAAGCTACATTCAACTTGAGGCACTAATTCCAAAACAGGTATAAATTCTTTTGATTTTTTCTTTGAGAACTTGTTTCATTAATACAAATTCTTAGTTTTGTGTGTAAATATCATAACTAGAGAGATTGATCACCTCTCTCCCTTTGATAATCTTACATTCCATTGCAGAAGAAGTATTAGTTTTTTTTGCAAGTTCCAGGAGGAAAGACAAATGACTACAAGAGAATGGTGTCTCTCTAAGAGACCAATTTGTTTCATAAGAGGATGATCAGCAACAAAAAGGAGGAAATATGCTGATGCAAAATCAGATCCAAACACTTGAAAAACTTTCAGATACTATTGTCTCCATCACATCCATACCTCATAATAAACCATTCACCTCATTTCACTTCATGTTTTCCATTTACATTCATATCCACTTTCCATTTCTTTTTTACCATTCATAACCACAAATAAAAGCAAGAGGCTCATTCACATGCTTATTGCCGATTGCCATTTCTCATTCACATGCTTATTGTCAATTTCCATTTATACTCTCCATTGCCATCTTCCATTTTCATTTTCCATTTCATGTCATTTTCATTCCGCAAATAAGCCCTGCTGCAATGCAAATTATTGAGTCCATAGTCCTTTGAGTCTAAGTTCTTTGTAAAAACACCTTGAGGCTTGTATGCCTTAATGGCAAGTTCTCATGCTGACAAACAATGGGAATATATTAATGTCTCTTGTTCGTCAGATCTTCTAGGTGACTCGACATCAGCAAAATCATTCGTACCTAGCAAGATGTGTTTGGGCATCTTGACTCTCATTGTCATCAATGGTGAGAGTTCTCGTGTTGACTAATGGCATCCATTAATGGCCACTAATTCAACAATTTCCTACTATGTTCGACATCAGAACATCTTTCACATAGTAGGAATTGTGCCAATGAGTTTTGAAGACATGAAGACTATTATTTTCAGCATTTTGGAGCGGATTCAGCAAGTTTTAGTAGGAGCAATAAAAAGTCATCTCATCTCTTTATCCATGACTCCTCTTGTTCAGCCACTTGAAGAAGAATATGATCAGAATTTTGTAGCCACCACACATACACAACTCATCCACATTTAAGGTAAGTGAAGGTATGTTGTTTTCTAATTTTTAGTCATGTAATTCATTAGAATGTTAAAATTGTAACTTTGGAAAAATTCTTCACTCCCTTTTCCACATTGTCATATCTTTAGTTGGGGGGAGGAAGGGACATCATTTCATATCCACATGTCATACACTATCACACATTTTCATTTCATTTCCATCCACATATACTTCCCAACCAACTATTGTTGCAACATGATTCAAAAGATTATATGCCTTGCAAATGATCAATTCATTGATGAAGTAGTTGATTCTAAATGTTTTCATGAACTTTGATGCAACAAAGAAAATAAAGCATTTTTACACAAGAACCAATGCTCAAAAAAAAAAAAAAAATGGTTGTCACACAAGAACCAACCATTGAAAAAAAAAAAAATGTGTTGCAATCAAATGTATTATACTTTGCCAAAAAAAGAAAATATCAAGAAGCAAAGTTTGGAACGAATCTATATGAGTCAAAGATCAACTCATGGACAAATGAATCATTGCAATAATTGCATGAGGACATGCAACAACTTCAGTTGGGGGGTATGTTGAGTCTCAAAAGTGTTCTCCATATTCATACATATTTCCATTATGTCATAACCATTTAGCCCTTATTTCATAACCATTTGACCTAAAACCCTACATCAAGTAACCATTTTCATAAATATATGGGTTAGGATCTTTGTTTTCCAAAGTTATTTATTTTATGTATTTTAAGTGAATTTATGATTAGAAACTAGAAAATTAACATAGTTTCATATATCTATATGTGTGTTATGAGTTTTGTGACATGTGTAGGTCAAAAGGAGACTTCTAGAAGACCCTTATGTGGCACTCTAAAGCCAAATTCGAATTTGGTTGGAGAAGATTATGGGATCAAGAGGATATGTGTCTCACTTCCTTGTTGTATTGAAACTCTAAGAGGATATATGTCTCATTCCTCAAGTTGTGTTAAAACTCTAGAAAGACATGTGTCTTATCATTTCCTATTTTGATTGTAACTCTAGAGATGGAGGGAGAGATTCATGGACTCCCATTAATGAGATGTCTCCTCATATTTTGTATAAATAGGAGAAGCTTTCTCCTATCATAGGTAATGAGAAAGTAATGAGGAAGTAGATTTGTAACTAAGTTCAAGATGGAATGGGATGTAGATTTGTGAGTTCTTTTTAATAGAGAAATTCAGTTCTTTGATGCTGTTTTGATTACAACTTGAAGGAGCTGAAGGACTTCACCAAATTGGTAGCAGAGGGCCCCTGCTATCCAAGGAGGCTTTTACATGTTTTCTAGATAAGTTGCTTTCAATTCTGTTTTGTCATTTTCCTTACTTAGATTGCTTTTTGAAATCATAGCTTTTAGCATAATTTTTCATGGCAGCCCGGGCATTTGCATATCTTTTGACTAATGACATGGAATCAATATTGTTCTGCTGTTAATTTATTTTTTCTCTTAGTTTTTGTTTAATTCCGGTATTGCTTTGTTTATTTCGGTCGGTCTTGCACATTTGCTTCAGTAGTTAGATTTAGATATATTAAATTGCTCATGTCATTTTCAGTTACCTCCGAAAGCCACAGCTGGACTGATGGTGAGGGATTGAAGTATGAGTGTGTAGTTTGATATTAGTTTACTTTCTGCAAGTTAGATATATTAAATTTCTCATGTCATTTTCAGTTACCTCCGAAAGCCACAGCTGGATTGATGGTGAGGGATTGAAGTATGAATGTGTAGTTTGATATTAGTTTACTTTCTGCAAATTAGATATATTAAATTGCTCATGTCATTTTCAGTTACCTCCGAAAGCCACAGCTGGACTGATGGTGAGGGATTGAATTATGGATGTGTAGTTTGATATTAGTTTCCTTTCTGCAAGTTAGAAATATTAAATTGTGCATGACATCTTCAGTTACCTCCGAAAGCCACAGCTGGACTGATGGTGAGGGATTGAATTATGAATGTGTGGTTTGATATTAGTTTACTTTCTGCAAGTTAGATATCAGTTACTCAAGTTGTTTATGGTTACTTCCGAAAATCATAGCTGGACTAATGATGAGGGATCAGAAGACAAGTTGATGTAATTTGGTTTAGATTTACTTTATTGCAACTTTTGGATTTCTTTCAGCATAGTTTCTTTTGTGTTTAGACAGCAGCAAGAATAGTTTGGTTTCATGCTCACTAGTTCACTGTTTTGATTTATTAGATTAACAGCACCTTTTTCATTTCAGTAGCACATTTTCATTTCCTTTCAAGTTTTGTCATTGTATGTTTCAAATTCCTTTTTCAGTTTCAAGTTGGTAAATCATTATAAAGGACATCATTGCCTTGAATATCCATAACCATACTTGTCTTTTAGAATTTCATAAAAATCCAAAAACGACAAAAAGTAAGAGATAGGTTATCTTACACATATAGTGCGCCACACTTCGTCAGCTTACGAATCCCTGGTTGATAATTTATGTTAGCAATTTAGGACACACTAAATTGACCAAACAATTAGCTTAAAGTTGCATTTCTCATGATTAATGGTTTGCCCTACCATGTTTATGTCAGCTATTAAACTATTTTTGCTTGAAACCCTTTGTTATTCACAAACTTGATGTCCATCTTACCCCATTTTTCCCAAAGATCCATTTTACCTCGAATCAAATCGGCCCTTCAACAACCTTGTATCACCATATGAAAGCTTTCTTTACCTTTTCGAAACCATAGCCCAGTTGATATGACATATTTTTACCTATCTTATATCTTTGATCAGTTCATCCCTCACAACCTAAAAACCAAAACCAAAAACTTACTTCATAACTAGCCTAAAATCAGAACACAATAAGCAAACACACAGATATCCCTTACACAGATAGAGAGAGCCCTCTATGAGTCCAGGAAGGCTAGGTCCTTGGGCTCCAAAGATTGGTTTGATGTTACACTGTCATTTTTCTTACCAATCAGCCAAATCACGGGACCCTAACATAATGGCGATCACGGTGGGACTCTGAGTAACAAACAAACTTACATTCCCTAAACATTCCAGTAGCCTTAAGAATACTATATGATTGACTTATCCCACCGCTCACTAACATAATGGCGATCACGGTGGGACTCTAAGTAACAAATAAACTAAGATTCCCTAAACATTCCAGCAGCCTTAAAAATACTATCTGATTGACTTATCCCATTGCTCACTAAAATAATTGCGATCACTGTGGGACTTTGAGTCAAAACATCCTAGGTATCCTTTAGGAACTCTCAAAATCTCAGTCAAACTTTGAAGAGTAGAAGCTAGCTCTTTCACCATCTTAGCAAAATGATGATTCAGTTATAGGAAACTCTTCCAGACCTCACAGGAAAGCATCCCATAGAATCATTTAGAGTAAACTCTTTTTGTTATCGCCACCCTAGCAAAGTGATGAAACAGGTTTAGAATACTTTAATAAACCATAGACTGCACATAAAACTCAAAAAACCCCAAAAAAATTCCCAGATTTTCTTTCCCCTAGTTACTGGTGGTGGACCATAGCTACATCTTTACAAAAACAACCAAGTTCCACCTGGCGACTCCACTAGCCTCCAGTAGGCCTAAAAAAACTCCATAAAAGACCAAAAAATTCATAAACCATACCTTTCTGCTAGCTCATCCTTCCAAAAACTTAAGCTTAGGGTAGAAACTCTATAATCAGTGACAAACTAAGTATAACTTAGCGATTCAGAAGACCTCACCTAAACATAGGAGATAAGCAGAAGTTTTCTTTCCAAGAGAACCATTAGCTTGTCCATACAGCCTAGCAAACTGTTAAAACTAAGTGAATCACTCTTCTTTGCAAGTTTCCATCTCAAAGTTTGCTATAAAACTTTTTCCCATAAGCATCTTTGATAGTGTTGGTGGTAGACTATAGTTCTCATAGAAATCCACCTGGCAACTCCACTAGTCCATCCTTTTTATTTTGACCATCCTTCACATTAGTAAAACCCTATAGAGGACATTCATCTGAAACATTCACAAATACCATCCTCTCTAGACTCTAGATTTGAAATTTGGCTTCACGAAGAATCAACACCAGATCTCATCCAGACCTGAAACCCCCAATCATAGTAGATGACCCAGAGAAGATTCTATGGCAAACTTTTGAAACTGGTAATTTAACTACCAATAGGTCCATCCGTAAAGAAATATCAGTACCTAAACATCTCACAGCCTTGCAGGATTCCCCCTTTGACTTAAAAGTAGAAAAAACCCTTTTTAGAAGCAAGTCAAAAAGTAAGATAGACTTTGACGATCTTAAGCCCCTAGATCTGCCATAGAGTCCTAGTAGAGAAGCCTCGCCTACTACACCTCCTGACTTTCAGCTTCTCCATCACTTTGGCTCCTACCATCCCATATCTGCTCAAAATCAAATCACTAGTCCAAGTACATCTGCCACACCCATCTAAACCACCTCAGCTCATCCCACAAGCCCTCATTTCGTACATCATCCATTAGCTCCCATCATGGCAGCCTGGTACGCACCTTTGGTGTTGCCACAGCCTTTGGCTCCGTTACAAAATGACTATCAATCCAAAATCCCACACTTTACCGGAGTTGAGGCTACCACAGCTCAACAGCATGTAGATAGGATTAGCGATGCCTTTGAATACATGGAAATAGAAGACGAGACCATCAGAATGAGGATGTTTGCCCAAAGCCTGGGAGGAGAACCCAAAAAATGGTTTAAGAGCTTAACCCCAAACAACATCCAAAACCTCCTAGAACTCTACCAAACCTTCATAAACAAGTGGGAAATCCAAAAGAACCTCATTCAAATCATGTCAGAGTATAACAATATAAAACGAGAAAATGGGGAAAGTGTCCAGGGATACTGCACTAGGTTCAACAGTGTGTATAACGCCCTCCCACCTCACTTCAAACCTCCACTTGGCTCAGCCCTGGTGAAATTCCTCGAGGGTTTTGACCCATACATGACTTATCAACTAAGAGACAAAGACCCCCCTACCTTAGAGGAAATGCAAAAAGTGGCTATAAACGTAGAAGCCAACTTAGCCAAAAAGAGAGCTAGGATAAAAGCAGAAAAGGGAGTCACCCACCATGACGAATTTTTCCCTTCGGTATTTTCCTCAGATCATAGAATAGATGGCCTGGTCAAATCCATGACACAGATGTGGGAAAATATAAGTGAAAAGACCCCTCTTAGGGACAACCAGCCAAACCCTCCAAACAGAAACTGGAACCAAAAATTTAGGAGGGAACAGCCTCAAAACAAACCAATGGAAAATGACCAACAAATTAGGCCACCATTTAATGAAAATTATTTGGAAGAAGATGATAGGGATACAGAACCCATTGATGAAAATCATTTGAACCTCATAGGGTCTGATAATGAGAGTGAGGTGTAGTGGCATAGTGTTCTGAATGAGAGAAGAAGACTTAGAACTGCTATAATTGGCAATCTCATTCAGAACACTACTTCATATAGAGAAAATAGTGAGAAACACTATGCCACTACCATCACTCCAAGAAACAACTTCGACAAAAGAAAATACAATAATATGAAAAAATCAGTAATAGTCAAAGATAAAATAGCTGGTCATAGGATCTGTTTTGATTTTAGAAACACTAATACACATCCTGGTGACAGAAATTTTTTCCTTCCTACCCAAGACCATGATATACCGATGATAAGTGCTTTTAATCATATGTCTTTGCAAGATGATGTTTCAGGGTATAGCCATTTGATTCCATTGCAAAGTAGACAGCTCAAATATTTTTTGCAGTATACTGGAAGTAGTTCCAGTTTCAAATTCAGAACTGCAAAACCACCGGATATCAAAAATATGCTCCTAAAAGCCATGTTTCCAGTCCTGAATTTCTGCATGTTGACATACCTTGATGATGTCATTAAATATTTCAAAAATGACAAAGAATACATGCATTACTTGAAAAATATGTACAATAAAGGAAGGAGTGGAAATCAAAGGTATCAAGAGGTACAGTGGGAAGATACGGGTTTGTTCAGAGATTCATGCATGAATCCTTATGTCATGCTTGAAAGAGAAAATTTTCCAAATTTCTCTTTTCAAGAGCTGAGTGGACCAAGAGTGGTAGAAGATCCTTATGAGGATAAGATGCTTAATTTTCGCCATTTCCAATATTTCTAAGTTTAAAACATTTTCAATCATTGTATATACCATTTTTTGAAAAATAGATAAAAAGAGAAGATTCAAAAACAATAGAAAAATAGAAAAAGATGGCGGTTTGAAAAATAGAAAGAAGGCACCATGTTCAAAAAATAGTCATTCAGAAAGTGCGCAAGTCTAAATGCCGCTACTGGTGCTCAAATGTCTTGTTCAGTTATCTAGCCTAATCATAGTTGAACATGTTTTAAATTTATTTGCTGATAAGTTAGTGAGTAGAAAAGATGGTCAACATTGTGTAAGATTGACTTATCAAAGAGATTATATTAGGAAAAGATACTGGTTCCACATGCTCAAAACAGAACCAAAGAGGGAAGCAGGGATGAAAAACAAATTGTGCATCCTAGCCCCGTTTTTCTAGATTTCATTTTTTTCAAATAATATTTGTGTGTAGCTTGTCTTTCGTGCCGCAAGTACATGAAAAATAAGACTATCTAACCCTGATTTGATCATTTTTCAATTTCATGTTTTAGATTAGAGAACAAAATCCTGTCAAACAGCTTAACCTTGACAGTTGATCTAGCATAGGTAGAGTAATGAAGGAGTTCATCAGCTTAATCTGAACTCTCGGCAGATATAAGTGTAGACCTAGATAGGTTCATTTTTCAATATATATATATATATATATATATATATATATATTGACAAAGGGTTGCTAGTCCAAATGCACCCAAAGGAAGAAAAAATGTTAGGAAAGATAGTGGGGTAGGTAGAAATATCATTGATGCTAATCATGATGTCAATGTTCAGATATAGCATCAAGGAAGAACGAAATTTGCGCCAATGGATAAGGCACTGGTCTTCATAAGCCAAAGATCTGAAATTCTGGACACCTCCTGAAAAGGAGTTGCCCTCCCCAAATAGATCCACTATTAGTCATCAATATTTTTCACTTGTTGGTGATGATTAGTTGTAACAGCCAATTTTTCTAGCAGTTGATCTAAAAAATTGTCAAATTTGCCAGCTGGAAAACACCCATAAACATTTTTTTCCCTCCTACCTTTTCAATCCTCCCATGACGAGATGAAACCTCATTATCAAGCCCTATCTAGCCTCAGCCATACTAGCTTGTCCATCAGCTCCAAAGAAAACAATCCAAATCTGTCCAAAGAAGTCTCCCCTAAGTTAGGTAGTGGTGTTTTAGGCATTTCTCCCTTGGAAAACTATCATGAAGCCAAATAACCTCTATCTACTATAGACCAATCATAACAGACCTTCCCATTCTGCAAATAGAGTTGGTTACACCCTTAAGTCGCGCCACTAATAAGCCCTAAAGTCTCAACAATGCACATGCCCTAGGTTGAACTGATATTAGGTGGTTTTAGAATGTTTCAAAGGATATTTCAGGAGAAAAAGTGTACCAGCATCCCAGAAGACAGTATTTAGCTCAACATGAGAAGACAGCTTCTTCTCATGTGATTTTGAGCCTAGAATGCAGCTACAGGGCAGAGAGTTGTTTCATTAAGCTCCTGCAATCATAGTCAAAGGTTAATAAATTATGAAGGACAAGAAGTGCTTTGCAAATACTAGCCAAACTGCTTGTGATGTATAAAGAGGCACAAAGGTATTTCAAAAGAAGAATTACATGTCTCAGAGAAGTGCCCATCTTGACTATCATCAATTTTTCATTCTTCATTTGCTCAAGCATGAAAAGGCAGTGAAAGGAAAAATAACACTGTTAAAAGCTGATGAAATGGCATCACTGAGAAAACCTCCTTAATTTTATAAGCAGAGGGTTGACGAGTGAGAAAACCTCCTTCATTTTATAAGTAGAGGGTTGAGGACTGAGAAAACCTCCTTCATTTTATAAGAAGAGGGTTGAAGACTGAGAAGGCCTCCTTCATCTATAAGCAGAGGGCTAGGGATAAAGTTTGTTTTTAAGTTTTTCACTAACTGTAAAGGAAAATTTTAGGTACAGTGGAATACAATTGAAGGTTTCTAAATAAAAATGATGTTAAAGGCAGAGGCAAAGCAGTGGTGCTTTTAAAATTTGTTTGCATGAGTTTCACTATTATTGAATTACAATGTGAAGCTAATGCGCTAATCATCAATGAAGAAATATTATTAAACATATGGCCAAAGAAGTCAAATAGTCTTGGTCTCAAACTAACTTCTACCATCATGTATAAAGGAAACCACTATCAGTATGTTCATCAAACATTCTTCATTTGGTTGAAACAGAGGTTGAAAGGAAACCAGACATTTTTCAAAGTAGGCCTCCTTCATAAACAAAGTAAAGGGGCTCACCATTGTTTGAGGATGAAAAGAAATTATTGCATATGGCAAAGATTCCAAAAGGGAATGCTCTCAATAAGGGTGAAATGAATGAAAATTCATGTTTCTTGCAGACCTCCTTCACAGAAGAACAAAGGGACAACCTTCCCATGTTCACATTTCAAACTTCAGTTCATCATCCCCTATTTTATCTCCATAAAAGTTGAAAACTCAATAATTTAGCAATCTAGGGTTGGTGAGTTACCTTGATGATGGAAGCTATTTATAGCAGAGTTTTTCATTTACAAATATAGGTGATGTTCTTCACTCATAGTCAAGAGAGACTCAAAGCAACGCCTGCTAGGTCAATCAGCCTCGCAGTGGGCATGACCACCTTCAAAGCATCAGGAGAAGAAACTGTCAGTTTAAGTTTTAAAAGGGTGAGCTACCTCCTTACAAAATCTCAAAGAAAGCCTCACATATCACAATGTGTCTTTCAACAGGTGTCCTTTATCAATGAGAAAAACACTGAGTGATGTTGATATTCAAAAAGTTTTTGCTTTTCCAATTCATAAAGATCTTTTTCAAAATTGTCAAAAATGACAAAGAGGTGACCTAAGTTGTGTTTTCCAAAGGGCACTTTGCAAATGAACAACACAAAGACAAGAGGTGGAAAAAGGATATGGAAATTGCAGCTAAGTTTCTCCCCCAGTAAAAAAGGCAGTATCACTCAAAAGGCACATCTACAGTCATTCATGTGTCTCGGAGCAGAATTTCCTTCCACAGTACAGATATCAAAAGGGAAACAATGTTTCATTCCTTAGTGAGAAACAGTGAAAATTTTTAATTCTTAAAAAGGTTGCTTTACTTCAAAAAAGGGTTAGGCCTATAAAGGAAGTGGTTCTTGCCACTATGTCTTTCGTTTGAACAAAAAGGAGTCTCAGTTATGTTTTGAAAAGACATGAGCTTCATGTTTTGTTTTAATCCAAAGGCCTTTTCAAATGTTTTCAAAACCTTCATAAAGCACTTCAAAGGGTTTTTGATTTTTTCAAATATAAGGGTATATTGATCGTTGCAAAAGCTATTTTGCAAATTCAAAGCACGAGCAATACTCCCCTAAAATGCTCCTTGGGCGAAACAAAAAATTCTTGAGCAAAATCACAGAGTTTGAAGCTTTTGAACTGCGCAGCGCGCCTGGAAAAACGCACGGCGTGTTCAGGAGATAATTTACACAGCACGATAATGTCTGCGCAGCACGACTATAGCGGCATGTGGCGTGCTTGTAGGCATCGGTCATGACCACCCATCATCAACCCGACACCTTTTCTATTGCGTGGTTCCTTCCCATTTCAACGTGATGCACATGTTTTAATAGTCCAAATGCCGTCAACAAGTCTTGTAGCTGCTCAACTCTTCAAGCAAAGGCCACCATCGATCTTCGAGGTATTTTGTTTGCCTCCTTGGTATATTCAACTTTCTAAAAAGGTGATCAATGTTGTGTTTTTTCAAGACTAAATGGTGGTGAAAAAGTGGAGGTCTTGGTAGGAAAATCAAAATGATTTGTTAAATTTATTGAAAAATTTTGTTACGGTGGGAGGCTAGTAGAGTGTTCATATTAGTTTCAGCAGGCCTAAAGCTATCCTCAAGACAATGATAAACCATAACCTCTTTCAGCAAAATGTAATGGAGAAACAGTGGTAAGGAGGGTTGAGTGTTCTGTTTAAAATCCGAGATTGTTGTGGCTATGATTGCCCAACATTGACATAGTGAAAGTGGTGTGTTTATATTGATGTCAAAGGGCCTAAAAAATTGCCCTCAATACAATGTTAGAAGGTGAAGTAGTTTTTGAAAGGAAAACACAGTGTTCCTAAGTTGAAATAGTGAGCCTAATTTAACAGCAGTGATCATGCATGAATGATTTTGTCACTTTCAAAAGTCTTCTCTATGTGGAGAAAAAGAAAAACTAATGCCTCCTTTGATCCATGAAACAAAATTTAGTGAGTGAAGCTGTTAAATTCAATTTGAAGGTGTTTTGTCTAACTGTGTGTGAGAAATAGTGAATACAAGGAGGGTGTTTTTTATTGAGAGGAGTGTTTTGCCTCTGTCTAAATACAAGGTTGTCTTGTTTTTATCAAAACATAAAGGATCCTTGTAAACTTACCCAGCCACAGTAACAATTTGACTATGTGCTTGTTATTTTGATAACTATTTTTTGATTGGCATACAAAGGGAGACAAGAAATGACTTGTAAGGAGCAGAGAGCTGATATTAAAGAACCATTTCACACATCATTTGAGGCATTTTCCTTAGTCAAACAGTGACTAACAAAGAGGACAGAGTTGTGTGCTTGAGAAGAAATTTCCACGGGCTATTTGAGGCAGCTTGGTGTTGCAAAGAGAATTCAAAACAAGATAACTCCCAGGCAGGACAGTAGGAGTGGATTGCATAAGAGATTTGAGCCTGTTTCCACTGAAGAATTGAATGCCCACCCATCAGTCTTGTTCAATTTCCATGAGGTTGGGGGTTTAGATTTTTTTCAAAGAGTGCAAGAGGTGAAGAGCTTTTCTCCTTTGACACATCTTTGCACTTTCAAGACAAGCATTTCTAACTGGCAGGCCTAGACTTCAAATTCTCTGCAAGGCCACTAAAATCCCTTATATTGGAGAGAAGTGGTTTAAAAAAAGCCCCCTGGACTCAGAAGATTACAAGCCCTTTCTAAAACCTGAGCACAGATATTCATGTCCTTCCATTTTCCCTTTCTCATATCTTTTGACTAGCTATGCCCCCCTCATGAAGATCATCATGAAATACTTCACTTGTGAGGGAAGATTTTCTCGAGTCTATGCCTATCACATTCGATTGCTCATGCATTTCACAAGGGCCAAGTTGCTAAATCTTCCTTTCTTCTTACATAGGAGCATTGAGAAAATGGTCTCCACTGTTCAGAAGAAGCCTCCTTCACAACAAACAGCCTGCCTCTTCCATCACTCTCTCATCAAAGTCATCATTCTTCATCAGCTTGAAAAGAGGGAGGTCTCTTGGGATACTTTAATTACCCATCCATATTTCTCCACTTTCCTTCCAGTTCATATATCCCCTACACCTCCTACTCACCATCCTTCGCCTTCTTCTAGCAGACCTATTCCAAAAAAGCTCAAGTTTACCACAGAACAAACAAAGGAGCCTGAAGAGGGAGAAGAGCATGACCATGATGATGAAGAAGGACATGAGCAGGAAGAGGAAAGTGATGATGAGTAGCAGCAATGGGATGAAGAAGAAAGTGCTAATGAGCAGCATCACAATGAGACAGAACAGCAAGGGCATGAAGGTGCTGAACAGGAGAAACATGAAGGTGATGAATAGGGGTAGCCAAAAGATGTTGAACAGGGGCAGCCACAACATGATACACAACAGCTACAACAATATGATCATAGGAAGCCTCAGGGTGATGAACAACAACCTCCTAAAGAGGAACAGAAAACTCAAGAAGAAGAGGGGCAGCAGGATAAAAAGTTGCAGCACAGTGAGGAGGACATCCCTCAAAGGGAAGTGCAAAAGGACATCCAAGGCATCCATAACTAACTCCAAGATAGTGGAAAAAATGAGGGGCAAAGTGACAAGGGTAAGGAGCCCATGGAGCATGTGCTAGCTTCCTCTCCTAGGCAAGGGGCCATGCTCTCTTCTCCGAAAGTTGCCAAGCCCTGGAAAGCAAAGAAAAGGGTGCCTAGAGTTGTAACTCAAAATGTGACTAGGGCCCTCCGAAGCAAGGGAAAATTTCGCAAGAAACCCATCGTCGAATTTCCCAAGAGGAAGAGTACTAGAAGAGCCACCCAAAGTAAAGGGAAGGACAAGGAAGAAAGCAGTCATGAACAGGAAAGGTAATTCGACATCATCCAAATCCAAAGTGATGATAGTGATAATGAAGCCTGGATCCTAGAATGTCTCTTGATCCATAGAGAAAGCCAAATTGATGCCTTGAGGGTTGATCTTCATAGAGCTAGGAACTTTAATCACTTTTTGCAAGTCCAAAACAAGAAAATGAGTCTCCATATGGCTGTATATGAGACACGGGCCATCCGATACAAAAAGAAGGCCTCCAAAGCACAGGTGAGATTGGAAGATCTCATGGGTGAGTTCGAGGAAAGTGAATGTGAAGATCAACCTAGGTGAAAGAGGCCAAGAACCATGGAGCTAAAAAGGGCCCTTGAGAAACAAAAAGAAGAAGAAGATGCCCTTCTCCAATCTACCCCTCTTACTACATTTTTCGAACAAGAGATAGAGAACAATCGAGAAGCATGGCTTGAGAAAATTAATGATAACTTGGAGAAGAAATTGGAGAAGGCAAATAGGAACTTGGACCTTCAACGGAGGATGACCGGGCATTATAAAAACCTCAATCAGTTTGCCCGACAGAAGTTGAAGGCTGCTCAAGAAAAACTCAAGGAGGTTAAAGGGAAGCACTTGGCACAAAAATTGAGGAAAGACACCTCAAGGCTCCAAATTTTGGCCTCTTCTTCACAACATGTTGCTGAAAACCATTGAGGGGTATGCTCGCCAATTTTGGACGAAATTCGACATATTTTGGTTTTTTGTCATTTTTGGGTTTTTGGCCAAAACTCATGGGCATTGCCATTTAAGTTTGGGACATCATCAAAGGATTAAAATGGTAGCATTGGATGCCACAATTTTAGGAGCACATACTCAGTGATTTTTAGAACAATTGAAGATATTTTTCTCCCCCCAAAATGGCGAAAAACACTCGTTTTTTCTACACTTTGCCCCGTTTATCAGCAAGGCTTATTTTTTGGGTTTTTACACATAGACCTGTTTTTGGAGAACTTCTAGTGGTCAGTTGGAATAAAACTAAATATTTTCAGAAATTAGACACTCGGAGCTTTCCAACGATCTATCATGAGCCTCTTTTCGACATCGAGAAGGCCTCCAAAGGTTTCTGGAAAGTCAGGGGACCTTTTGCTGATGTATTTTTTGAGTATTTTTGTAAAAATTGAACCTTTCAAAATTGACTTTTGCTCATGTGCGTTTAGCTATTTTTGTACATGATAAGTTATGAAAGTAAATTTATTTCTCTTTTTTAGCATTTTTTAGATATTTTATTAGATATTTTGTGCCTTGGGCTTTGCAAAGCCTCAAGGACAAAATCAGATATTTTGGATAGGCCAATGAGATTGCAAGTTGAACTAAGAGGTTTTCCTCACTTTGGCCTATATATTCCAAAGGATTTCATTGTAAACAAGGTTGAACTTGATGAATAGAAGCAATATATGGTCATATAAGCTTTGGAAGAAATACTTGTCTCATGCTTTTGGATAGTCTCTTGGATGTTCTTGGATGATGAAAGAGGATTGTTGTTGGATTCCATGACTTAGTAGAATGGTATAGTGTCTCTCTCTCTGTTTTGTTTCCTAGTTTTCATTCATAAATCCATGTTCTTGCTTGCTATAGGACAGTAGAGAACAAATTTGAGACATGCCCTTGGAGGCACCTCAAATTTCTTGTTTCTTCATAGCTTCCATGTTTTCTTCATTCTTAGTCACATTAAAGAATTCTTGATTGCTCTTTAATAACTTAAGAATATTGTTTGCTTGTTTCATTCATGGTTTTATGCATGCTAAGTATGATTTATGGTATGCCCTGCTTACTCATGGCTAGCCATAGCTCCACCTATGAAACTTCTCTTTGACTGATTAGATTGTCATTTGTTGAACCAAGGAGGTCTTGTTCTGATCTTTCCCTTTGCCTAAGACTATGCAATATTGTTTTCAAAGTTCCCAATAGCTCGAAGTACTGTGTTTAGGCGTTCCGGCATAGTGATTTGAGTTTTTTTTCTGTCTTAAGTGTATTTCCCCAAATTCTAATAGCCATTTCCTAAAGTTAGAGATTTACATATCTCTATGCATGGCTTGAATGTTTATTTCTATGCATTGATTAGCTTAAAGTTACATTTCTCGTGATTAATGGTTTTCCCTACCATGTTCATGTTAGCTATTAAACTATTTTTGCTTGAAACCCTTTGTTATTCACAAACTTGATGTCCATCTTACACCATTTTACTCAAAGATCCATTTTACCTCGAATCAAATCGGCCCTTCAACAACCTTGTATCACCATCTGAAAGCTTTCTTGACCTTTTCGACCCCATAGCCCAGTTGATCTGACATATTTTTACCTATCTTATATCTTTGATCAGTTCATCCCTCACAACCTAAAAACCAAAACCAAAAAATTACTTCATAACTAGCCTAAAATCAGAACACAATAAGCAAACACACAGATATCCCTTACACAGATAGAGAGAGCCCTCTCTGAGTCTAGGAAGGCTAGGTCCTTGGGCTCCAAAGATTGGTTTGATATTACACTGTCATTTGGCTTACCAATCAGCAAAATCACGGGACCCTAACAGGTTCCTCTCTTGATGTGATTGAATAAGTTTAAAACCATGCGCAGCTGTGTAGCTTCCAGTGGTACCCCAACCCCAAGAATCAGAAGCAAGCTTGTGGACCAGAGCAGCATCCCTTAACTCTACTTTGCGGGTTTCTTTTTGTTGTTGCAAGTGCTCTGAAATTCTGGGAAAGACCCAAGAATGTTAATTTCCTATCTCATCCCACTCAGAAATGTCCTCAAGTGTATGAATTCCGTGTTGATACATCCATTCCCAGATCTCTTTGATAGCTTCAGAGGTTGCAAGGAGCGAGTGACCCATGATACAGTCTTTCCACAACTTGATTTTTTTCCATTATCAGGAATGTGATATAGGTTTTTTTGCAAAAATTTGATTCCTCTCGTAAAGAGGTTCCAAATCAGTGATCCTTTCATGTTTTTGTATGCTTGCAAATTCCTGAGGGATGTGCCTTTAACATATTTTATTCTTAGGATTAGACTTAGTGGGTGATTTGGCTCAGCATGAAGCTTCCACAGGATTTTAAAACTGAGTGAAATTTTGGCGTGAGTAGGATCTCTTATCTAAAGCCCACCTTCTCAAATTGAACATTTCTCCATTTCCCAGCTAACTAAGTCGAATTTTTTCTAGTTTCCTTTACCTCCTTGCCAAAGGAAATCGCGAAGCAATTTAGAGATCTATTTAGTGATGGTCTTGGGTTCCAGCATGAATGAATATTTATATATGGGTAAAGAAGAGAGCATAGATTTAATGAGGGTGAGTTTTCCACCATTAGTGAGCCATTGGCCACCCCATAATTTGATTTTAGCTTTGATTTTACTAATCACTTCAACCCACAAATAACCCTTGTTGATTCCGAGAGTTAGTGGCAAGCCCAGATTTTTTATTTTGTCCCAGCATGCATAGCCTGTAAAGCACAAGATTTGCACAACTTTCTTAATTTTGTGTTGATCAGCATTCCAACCATACACAGTGCTCTTGTTTTCATTTATGAGTGATCCAGAGACACTGCAGTATCTGTGAAGAGTGGCTTTGAAGGTTTTAGCGATCCTGGTGGAGACTCTGCCAAGCAGCAAGGAGTCATCAGCAAAGAGTGCATGGTGGATGGGCTCCAACCTATTTGAGATTCTAAGTCTAGGAGCAGTCCCAGTGGACTTTTCAATTGACAGCTTCATGCTGAGAGTGTTAGACATGAGGATATATAGGAAAGGGGAGATTGGGCATCCTTGCAGTAATCCCCTCATGGCTTGGAAATAACCAGTTGGTCTCCCATTGACAAGTGATGCAATCCATGGCTTTTCTATACAAGCTTTGATCAGATTGAAAAACTCTAGGGAAAATACAAAGGAGAGAAGGACCCTATAGAGCAAGGACAGGTTGACCATGTCGAAAGATTTTTCCATGTCCGGCTTGACCAACATTCCTTTCTCCTTCCTTTGATTGCTAGAATGCACATCTTGCACCTGGATGACATTGTCAAAAATATGTCTGCCTTTGACAAACCCTCCTTGAGTGATGGAGATGAGGCTTTCAAGGAGAGGTTTGATTCTATTGGAAAGAAGCTTAGTAATGATTTTATTCGAGTCATTACAAAGGGAGATAGGTCTGAATCTTTCAAAGGAGCCATGGTTCACTTCTTTCGGTATTAGAGAGAGGAAGGTGGAGTTGGTGCCTCCCCCCACCTTAGCTTTTTTCAGAAACCCTTTCATCATTCTCACCAAATCAAATTTGATGATGTCTCATCAGATCCTATAGAAATAGATTGAGAACCCGTCGTGGCCAGGGGCCGTGTCGGATTCAATTGACCAAATAACATTGAATATTTATTCATCAGTAAATTTCTTTGTGAGGTTTGAGTTGTCTTCTCTATTTACCAGTGAGGGGATGTGGAGAGGAATTCCAAAATTTCCTCTTGTTGGGAAAAATACTGAGAGGGGGGGGGTGAATCAGTATTTAGAGCTGACTGACAATTTTTAGTTTTCCTTTCTCTTAAAACCATATGTTACATTACTGCATCCAACTTGTATGTCTAGAGATCTTGTTATGTCTTTACTTATATCATTGCATCATTCATAAGCAGTAAGCATGAACAGAAATAACAGAACAAACCATCAAACACAAGCAACACATATGAACACCAGGATTTAAGGTGGAAACCCAATTCGAGAGAAAACCACCGCTGCTGTAATCTCTGTTCTTCAATATTTATTATAGAGAAGACTTCTTACAATATATGCTGGTGTAGACTTATACCAGCACGCAGGCACCTACCTGCAAAAGGCTACAATCTTCTCCCATTTACCAGCCTCTCCTGGAAGGGAGCTACGACCCCCTGCTCTCGTTTATCAGCCTCTCCTGGAAGGGAGCTACTACCTCCTGCTCTCGTTTACCAGCTACCACTGGAAGGGAGCTATAACCCCCTCACTGAAGGCTTCAACCCTCAGCACAACTGCAGACCACGTTTCATCAATTTTCATACTGGATCCACCAGTTTCCACACGACATTCCTTGCAAGCCACCAGATTTATTCATTCAGTATACTCACACCAGTTCTTCATGATTTCGTCTGTCATTCAAACCAGAGATTAATCATCTTCAGATCATTATATCCATGGGTGCATCGTAGTTTTAGATTTATCAGTTAAGAACAGAGCTCGCCCATACAGATATTCCTTGGAGAAATTTTTTCATTCATGACCCTTACGATGCATGCCTCGTTCTCTATTTTTCTTTTCCTTATATAGTTTTTCCTTTATTAAAACCTTGAGTCAAAACCACGAACCGCTAATGGTATTCCTCTGTCATTATTCCTTTTAGTTTATCCCACGGGGTTTTTTGATCTCTTTTTAATTTATTTATCAATTTTAAAGAAATTGACAAATAAATATATTTACAACTTTTGAATTCCCAAGCCTTATATCTAAAGTTTAACCCTTCGGACTTTATAGAAATATCCAATGCTTCCAAATAAATTAATATTACGATAAACCTTTGACCTCGGGCCCACATATATAGTCAATAGCCAATCCAATATGCCCATCGTACCACAGTAAACTTCGCGCAAGTCCAGCATCCGATCACCATTAGATTAGCAAGCTTCCAGATCAACGACGTATATGCATATCGCTCGACCTCTGATGCCAAACGTTATCGTGCGATGGTCCACCGTACCTGTGTTAATCTTCGCGCACCTTCAACAAATGATGACCGTCCGATGACCCCTTCCCAAATCAATGACGCTCAACGATATCGCTGGGCATCCTGGGTCGAACTATAACGCGCGATGGCACACAGTGAAAAGCGGTTTTCCATGGGTCCTCCTTGCCACGTGTCGAGTGATCTATGGAATCACTCCCAAATCCTCAAATACCGCGTGCCCTTCGAGAGCGGTGTGATGAAAACCGGAAACTGCTTGTATTGTTCCTCCTTTGTGGTTCCGCCCTTCGCTCAAGGTTCCGTCCGTCTGCGTATATATATGAGCTCTACCCTTCATGTGAAATAAATTAACAAATATTTCTTGGTTCCATAGTTACCAAGGACTCATTTTTTTCATAGTGTATCAGACGCAATTAATTTAATTCGACACAAGGACATATAAAAATCCTTCCCTGTATTACAACTATAAATTGACCTTCCTCAGATTCTCATACAGACTAAACACCTTCAAATTATACATAAAGAGCGTAGGTTCACACACATTCATTTATCAAGTCCTTAACACAGATTTAACCATGTGCTTGCTTCAAAAACTGACTTCTCTTTTCCTGCCTTCAAGGATCCGCTCATCTATTCCATTAATTCCTTCAATTTATACACTAAATCTTTGATTTTGAATCCTTGCCACAGGGTTTATGATGTTTACGGATAATGATTCATAGTTTTCCACAGGGACTCAACTATCCTTCCTTCTAAATTATATCAAGAATATGCATATAATTCACAGAGAATGCAAAACCTTTTCTTGTTTGATGGCCTTTTTCTCCTACTCTGTCTCTAGACAATTCTGCTTCAATTATGCATTCTACTTCTATTCACTATCACTGCGTTGTCTGCTGCCTCAATTCCTTATCTTCCTTGCTCCCTCTCTGTTTTTTTGTTGCTGTTCAGATGCTCCTTCTTTGCCACTTCCTTTGCCACTTATTTTCTCTGAAGTCACTGCTGCCTTTCCAGATCTCCAATCAACTAACCCTTCTAAAACTGCCTTAGCTTCATATTTCATTTGCTCTTTTCTTTGTTGTTGTTTCAAGTGTTCCTCTTTTGGCATTGATGGAGATACATCATTCTTACATCTTTAACACCTAGGTTTCTTATCATCGGAAACTTATCAAGTAGGTTTCCTCATCAAGTAGGTTGCCATCAACTTCAAGTAGGTTGCCATCAAGGACAACACTCTGCATCATATTGCCAACACCTCTTCGATGCCTTCACTCCCTTTGTTGTAGAGCTTCCGGAAGTGTGAGATATCAACATCTTTGATTTGATCAATGTCTTTGCAGACCACCCCTTCAGAGGTCATTATTTTTGAGATATGGTTGTGGTAGAGGCAAGCTCTAAATTGGTGATGGAAGTAGGAAGTATTTATATCTCCTAATTTCAACCATAAGCTGTGAGACTTAATTCTCCAGTATTCGTCTTCAATGCGAAAGGAACGATAGGAGTTGATTTGGGTTTTTTTTTCTTTTGCAAGCTCTGTAGAGGTGATGTATTTTATATCCAATTCCATTTATAGGTCCTCCAATAGCTAGACTGTTTCCTTTCTCTGGCTATTTGGGGTGATAGTAGGTTTTTCGGTCCACTCCTTCAAAGCTTACTTTGTGGCCTTTAACTTCTACTTTCACACATAAATTGGGGAGATAGTGACAGAAATGGACCAAGCCATGTGGACAACGTCATGGAACCCATCTCTGATACTCCAAAGAGGACTAAACCTAAAAGGAATCGGACCCAAGTTTTCTTCCTCTTCAAATATAATAAGAATAGGATTATGATCTGAAGTCAGCTTGGGGAGAATTTTGGAGGAGATTAGTCTCTTTTCCAGCAGCACTGAACTCTAAATTAGGAACCTATCCAGTCATGCAGAAATGTGCTCTTCCCCAACTCTGTTAGTGGACCAAGTGTAGAGTCATTTCCTAGATTTGAAGTCCATGATGTCCCATTGATGAACAAGGTCTTCTACTAAAGGGATAATTTGGTCCCTGATACTATTTCCTACTCTTTTTTCTTTTGTACCAAGCACTATATTTAAATCTCTGACTATAATGATATTCGTGTGAGAATGGAGATCTAAAAAAACACAAAGATTTTGCTAGCATTCTCTCTTCTGAGCATAAATCACTGGAATGTAAATATTGAAAAGAGAAATGGTTAACTTACTTGTGCAATGCCTTAGCTCAGTAAATATCCAGTGTCAAGTCTTGAAGGATTTATCCAATTGAAATTGTTCCTCCTTCCATAGGGTGGAAATTCCTCTTGAGGAGCCCCTTGAACTTACTTAATTTCCTACATTCTTCTTCCATTTCTTCTTGCTAATGTAAATAATGGTATCCCCTTCAATTTTAGTCTCTTGGAGCATGAGGATTTCTGGAGGTTCCATTTTCAATAGATCTTTAACGACTTCGGATTTTCATGGGTTCCCCAAGCCTCTGCATTTCCAAGAGACTAGATGCATTATTTACTAATAAAGGGGTTTGGAGCTCTTCCCTTGGGATGCCTTGTTTTGGTGTTCCTTCCAATGGACATCTCGATTGTGGGCTGACTTCCTTATGTGATCAGGAGTTCCTAATTTTTTCTCAAAATTCAAAATTACAGGATTACGTTAAAACTAGGATTCTTTTGTAGATCTTGTCTTCCTGATTTCGGTGCCATGAACAGTTCGAGAAACTGATGTCATATGAGGGAGATATCTTATTCTGATCGAAAAGTCAAACAGGTAAAATTGCGACATTTTGACCACATTTGACTAGAATGCACAGTCAGCAAAAGGGAATATTCTCAGGAATATTCCTTTCCTCAGAACCAATTGGGGTTTGACAAGTGTCGCTTCTTTATTGGTTGAATGAGTTTGTAAGTTTTGTTTTAAGAGGAAATCATAGGGTGACACGTGGCCAGTCCTGAGGCTGCCACGTGCCACCGAAATGGCATATCAAAATCTTTGTGGAGTCCACAAGAATCGACTGTGGGACCTCCGGTAGAGCACGTACAGGTCTTAATCGTCTGAGCTATAAGTGTTACTTAACATGTATAGAAATTAGATTTTATTTAATGTTTGTTAAAATTTGTATTGGGGGTTGGGGACCACCCACAGTCCCAACCCACCAGCGGTCCCCACAGTGCATTCACATGGCATATGTTAACAACCCGCAATCAAACTCAAATAGTTATTATCATAGTCTCCGCCAGTAGTTTTTCACTTGTCACATGGCCACATTTACAGATCTCCAACAGTTAATGTTAACCCACCCATGAACCGGAGTTTCAAACATTCAACCCACATTTAAATCCTCGAGTTCTCCCTTCCGTTACGGTCGTGACCGCGGATTTTAGGGTTGGCATGTGGCCACCCCAACCACCGAAAATTAATGTCACAGTTTAAAATGGTGGGATATTTGGAGCGTGCCTAGATTTTGGGCAACATCTACTAATTTAACTCCAGTTAAGTGGAGTTCTCCACTTTTAGTGGATTTTTTCTAGGTGTAAGTAGGAAAAAGAGTAGGAGAATCAATTTTCACCCATTCTGAGTGAATGAAGAGTCATTTTTTACTAATTGGATAATTCTAGAGCCATTGGTGTAGATAAAACAACCATTAGAGCATTGTAACTACATTTATTTGCAAAATTTTGAGCATAATGAAAGATGGACATGCCATTGGGAGCTGGACCAATAGATTTAGCCCAGGAGGGGTGAACTGCTTCATCATGCCTGTTGTGTAAATTTCATGTGGTGACTTATTTCTCTATTTTACACTATTGTTCAGCGTTATTTAAGATTTTTTATGCTTCCAATTCACCTAAAATAATCTATAATTCATGGACAAACACCTCAATCCTTAAGCAAACTAATGAGACAAATATGCACATGTTTATAAACTGAAAAGACACTTAGCACAGAAAAACTAATACAAACATTTCAAATCAGATTGGTATCAGATCTACAGTTTATTCTCTGGTGTTGTTTAGTGCAAAGAATTTTTTAACTGTTTGCAATTTTTTAGATTCTTACTAGGCTCAAGCTCAAGAGAGGATAAGGAAAATTGGTGGAAGCAAAAGGGTCTCAAGAAGAGCCAAAGTAAAGGAGAGAAATATTGCCACAATCTCCACCACCTAGTTCACCTCCTAAGGAAGCATAGCTACACTAAGCATGCCTCAAGAGGAAGGATAAATCCATGAAGAAGTTTATCCCAAAGAGGAAGAAAGAGTGTTCAGGTAAGCATTTCTTGACATGACTGAGATGGTTAGAATCCTTTATCAAGAAAGTAATGAGAGGCTAGAAGGAGAAGGATCTAAACTTCACAAGGAAGGATAAGGATCTTCAGGAGGTCACAATGATGAAGATAAGTCAAAGAAGGGAAATGGAGGAAATGGAGGCAATGGAGAGCCATCATCCTCACCCTCATCACCATCATCCTCTACTTCTACTTCAGTACATCAACCACACAATTCAAAGAACACTGGTAAAACTCCTTTTTTAAAACATGATGTTAGGTTTGAATTGCCAATGTTTAATAGTGAAGTCAATGCAGAAAAGCTTGATAATTGGATTAGGAAATTGGAGGTCTATTTGAGAATTCATAACCTTAAAGATGATGATACCAAAAACCAATTAGCTTCAATGAGAATGGAAGGTGCAGCACTTATTTGATGGGAATCCAAGACAATGGAGGAGATCAAGAAAAATGGTAAGATTATTCTATCGTGATCAGATTTCATTAGTGTTATAAAGCAATAGTTTTATCCATTAGCTCATATTCAGAAAACCATAATGAACTAGAAAAACTTTAGGCAATTGAAGGGACATAATGTGAAAGAATATAACCAAGAATTTAGGAGAAGATCTCTCTTATTAGGGGTAGATTTTCATAGCCAAGATACTTTTCTCAAGTACATAGGAGGCTTACATAGCTACATAAAACATAATATTCTCATGTTTAACCCCACCAGTCTAGATGAAGTATGTGTTTAGGCCACACATCTAGAAGCTAGAGGGAAGAACATTTCTGAAGAGGGTAGAAAGAAACCTTTTGAAGGGTAAAACCAAAGAGAAGACCTCAAGAGGTAAAATAAAAAAGAATGCATCTATTAATAAAGATGGAGAAAAAGTGGTTTGTAAACATTGTTCAAAATAAGGCCATGATGAAACTCATTGTTGGAAATTACATCCTGAAAGGAGGCCAAGGAAACCCAATAACAAAGGGAAATAGAAAACTACTGCTACAACTCAACATGATTTAGGAGATGATTCAAGTGATGAATCTAAGATTACATCCATGGGATTGAAGAACATTAAGGGAAAATAAATTGAAACTAAACCCAGTATTAGTACATCAAATTGTCACATACATGCTCCAAATGAAGAAGAAAGAATAGAATTGTTTCATGTGAGGGTCATATCCAAACATACCAAGATTGACACATTGTTTCACAGTGGGTCACAAGAAAACTTAATCTTTGAATACTTGGTCAATAAAATTAACCTTGAGACCATACCACATCCAAAACCATATCCATTGGGTTGGATTTGTAAGGATGCAAATTTACAGGTTTCAAAGAAATGTATATTTTGGTTTGCAATCACTGCAAATTTTGTTGACACAGTTGAATTAGATGTGGTTCTGCTTGAGATAAAATTTATTGTGTTGGGGAGTCCTTACTTGTATGACAGGAAAGTGATCCTCCATAGCCATGAGAACAAATATCATTTATTCAAATATGGAAAGGAGTTCATTGTTGGATTTGTAAGGATGCAAATTTACAGGTTTCAAAGAAATGTATATTGTGGTTTGCAATCACTACATATTTTGTTGACACAGTTGAGATAATAGGTATTGTGTTGGGGAGTCCTTACTTGTATGATAGAAAATATATCCTCCATCGCCATGAGAAAAAATATCATTTATTAAAATATGGCAAGGAATTCATTGTTAGAGCACATCGCAAGAAGACAAACATTGCTATGGTAAATGTTGGACAGGTAAAGAGGCTGGTAAATTCAAGTAAGAATTTTTTTTCTTCTTATGATTAAGTCAAAGCTTATCTTAATCATGAATCATTTGAGGGATGTGATCCTAAGTTGAAATCATATTTATATGATGTATTTAATGCACATCATGATATTTTTCAGGAGCCAACAGGATTGCCTCCAAAAGGAGAGATTCAACATGAGATTTAGTTGTAGCAAGATTGTCCTCTTCCAAACATCGGTATGTATCACATGTCAATAATGGAGAATTTTGAAATAAAGAGGAAAATCAAAGAGATGTTGGATAAATTCATCATAAGGCAAAACACCTCGCCATGCGGTTCACCCATAGTCTTGATTCCAAAGAAAGATGGGACTTGGCGCATGTGTCTAGATTTTAGAGCTTTGAACATGATTACGGTAAAGAATCATTACCCACTCCCAAGAATAGATGATTTTATTGATCAGCTGAAAGAAGAAATTTTTTCATCAAGTAAGAATTGCATAAAGTGATATATGGAAAATTGCATTCAAAACCAAACAAGGAATCTTTGAGTGGCTAGTTATGCCATTTAGTTTGTGTAATGAACTTGCAACTTTCATGCATGTTATGGATAGGGTTTTGCGTCCATTCCTTGATGAATTTATGATTGTGTACTTAGGTTACATATTTATTTTCAGCAAAACAAGAGAAGATCATGTCTTTCATGTGAATAGAGTGATTGATATTTTGAAGAAAGAGAAATTGTTTCTTAAGATGTCAAAGTGTGAGTTTGGAAAGATTTCTTTGGTCTATTCAGGACATATTGTACAAGGAGGAGAGTTGATAATTGATCCTTCTAAACTGGAAGAATTTTGAATTTTCCCACACCCAAAATAGTAACCGAGGTAAGAATTGTCTTAGGTGCAGCTTAGTATTGGAGAAAGTTTATTGCTAGCTTTTCTTCCATCGAAGCTCCTATGCATGCAGTGAAAAGTGTGAAGAAAGGATTCCAATGGGGAGGAAAACAACAGCAAGCTTTCGAAGCTTTAAAAAACAAGATCAGTTCAGCTCCAGTACTTTCATTACCAAAATTGAGACAACCATTAGAGATTCAAACCGATGCTATTGATTATGCCATGGGCACAGTACTTTTGCAGCATGGTAAGCCTATCACTTTTCATTCTGAAACATTAAATGGTGTTGTGACTAATTATCCTACATATGAGAAATAACTATATGCATTGGTACAAAGTCTCAAGAAGTGGAAAAACTACTTGATGGGTAAAGATACGATTGTACATACCGATCACCAACCATTACAGTACTTGCAGTCACAAAAAAAATTGCAGCAATAAAGACATTTCAGGTGGATCGGATTTCTTCAACAGTTTCACTTGGTTATAAGGTACAAGAAAGGTATATTCAATAAATTTACTGATATGATTTCAAGACCAATCATTAGTGCATCTACTTTACTCAAAAATTATTCTATTGTACATGAGAGTTACATAGAACAATATGCATAAGACATTGATTTTCAAGATGTGTATGCTAGTTTGAGTGAAGGTAATCAAGTTGAAAGAAAAATATTATCACATGCATAACAATTTGTTGTTTCATTTGGGCAAGTTGTGTATACCACAAGGAGAGAGGCTAAGTGTCATGAGAGAAGCTCATTCATCTCTTATTTTTGGACACTTTGGGGTAAGAAAAATAGTGGCACATGTATACAGGTATTTATATTAGCCTCGCATGAGTACCTCTTTTCATCTGCAAACAGATGGACAAACCGAGGTGGTAAATAGAACCTTTTAAGGGTAAAACCAAAGAGAAGAACTCAAGAGGTAAAATAAAAAAGAATGCATCTGTTAAGAAAGATGGAGAAAAAGTGGTTTGTAAACATTGTTCAAAATAAGGCCATGATGAAACTCATTGTTGGAAATTACATCCTGAAAGGAGGCCAAGGAAACCCAATAACAAAGGGAAATAGAAAAATACTACTACAACTCAACATGATTTAGGAGATGATTCAAGTGATGAATCTAAAATTACATCCATGGGATTGAAGAACATGAAGGGAAAATAAATTGAAACTAAACCCAGTATTAGTACATCAAATTGTCACATACATGCTCCAAATGAAGAAGAAAGAATAGAATTGTTTCATGTGAGGGTCATATCCAAACATTCCAAGATTGACACATTGTTTGACAATGGGTCACAAGCAAACTTAATCTTTGAATACTTGGTCAATAAAATTAACCTTGAGACCATACCACATCCAAAACCATATCCATTGGGTTGGATTTGTAAGGATGCAAATTTACAGGTTTCAAAGAAATGTATATTGTGGTTTGCAATCACTGCAAATTTTGTTGACACAGTTGAATTAGATGTGGTTCTGCTTGAGATAAAAGTTATTGTGTTGGGGAGTCCTTACTTGTATGACAGGAAAGAAATCCTCAATATCCATGAGAACAAATATCATTTATTAAAATATGGAAAGGAGTTCATTGTTGGATTTGTAAGGATGCAAATTTACAGGTTTCAAAGAAATGTATATTGTGGTTTGCAATCACTGCAAATTTTATTGACACAGTTGAATTAGATGTGATTCTGCTTGAGATAAAATTTATTGTGTTGGGGAGTCCTTACTTGTATGACAGGAAAGAGATCCTCCATTTCCATGAGAACAAATATCATTTATTCAAATATGGCAAGGAGTTCATTGTTAGAGCATATCGCAAGAAGACAAACATTGCTATGGTAAATGTTGGATAGGTAAAGAGGTTGGTAAATTCAAGTAAGAATTTTTTTTCTTCTTATGATTAAGTCAAAGCTTATATTAATCATGAATCATTTGAGAGATGTGATCCTAATTTGAAATCATATTTATATGATGTATTTAATGCACATCATGAGATTTTTCAGGAGCCAACAAGATTGCCTCCAAAAAGAGAGATTCAACATGAGATTTAGTTGTAGCAAGATTGTCCTCTTCCAAAAATCGGTATGTATCACATGTCAATAATGGAGAATGTTGAAATAAAGAGGCAAATCAAAGAGATGTTGGATAAATGCATCATAAGGCAAAACACCTCGCCATGCGGTTCACCCATAGTCTTGATTCCAAAGAAAGATGGGACTTGGCGCATGTGTCTAGATTTTAGAGCTTTGAACATGATTACGGTAAAGAATCATTACCGACTCCCAAGAATAGATGATTTGATTGATCAACTGAAAGAAGAAATTTTTTCATCAAGTAAGAATTGCATAAAGTGATATATGGAAAATTTCATTCAAAACCAAACAAGGAATCTTTGAGTGGCTAGTTATGCCATTTAGTTTGTGTAATGCACTTGCAACTTTCATGCATGTTATGGATAGGGTTTTGCATCCATTCCTTGATGAATTTATGATTGTGTACTTATATTACATATTTATTTTCAGCAAAACAATAGAATATCATGTCTTTCATGTGAATAGAGTGCTTTATATTTTGAAGAAAGAGAAATTGTTTCTTAAGATGTCAAGGTCTGAGTTTGGAAAGACTTCTTTGGTTTATTTAGGACATATTGTACGAGGAGGAGAGTTGATAATTGATCCTTCTAAACTGGAAGCATTTTGTATTTTTTGACACCGAAAATAGTAACTGAGGTAAGAATTGTCTTAGGTGCAGCTTAGTATTGGAGAAATTTTATTGCTAGCTTTTCTTCCGATGAAGCTCCTATGCATGCAGTGAAAAGTGTGAAGAAAGGCTTCCAATGGGGAGGAAAATAACAGCAAGCTTTCGAAGCTTTAAAAAACAATATCAGTTCAGCTCCAGTACTTTCATTACCAAAATTGAGACAGCCATTAGAGATTCAAACCGATGCTAGTGATTATGCCATGGGCACAGTACTTTTGCAGCATGGTAATCCTATCACTTTTCATTCTGAAACATTTAATGGTGTTATGAATAATTATCCTACATATGGGAAATAACTATATGCATTGGTACAAAGTGTCAAGAAGTGTAAAAACTACTTGATGGGTAAAGATACGATTGTACATACCGATCACCAACCATTACAGTACTTGCAGTCACAAACAAAATTGCAGCAATAAAGACATTTCAGGTGGATGGGATTTCTTCAACAGTTTCACTTGGTTATAAGGTACAAGAAAGGTATATTCAATAAATTTACTGATATGATTTCAAGACCAATCATTAGTGCATCTACTTTACTCAAAAATTATTCTATTGTACATGAGAGTTACATAGAACAATATTCATAAGACATTGATTTTCAAGATGTGTATGCTAGTTTGAGTGAAGGTAATCAAGTTGAAAGAAAAATATTATCACATGCATAAAAATTTGTTGTTTCATTTAGGCAAGATGTGTATACCACAAGGAGAGAGGCTAATTGTCATGAGAGAAGCTCATTCATCTCTTATTTCTGGACACTTTGGGGTAAGAAAAACAGTGGCACATCTATACAGGTATTTATATTAGCCTCGCATGAGTACCTCTTTTCATCTGCAAACAGATGGACAAACCGAGGTGGTAAATAGAACCGATGTGCATCTATTGAAAGGATGTTGCAACGACATCCTAAGTTGTGGGATGAACAACTGCATTAAATTCATTGCGCTTACAACCGAGAAAAGCACTCTTCAACACAAACATCACCTTTCGAAGTATGCTTTGATTATTTTCCAAAATCACCATTAGAATTTATCTCTAGGAAGGATGTTGCAATTGATGGCCATAGTGATATTAATAAGGCTCAAAATTTCATTGATAAAATTCATATTATACATCAACAAATTCAAGAACAACTTTAGAAAAGTCAAAGAAAATACAAATATAAGCATGATAAACATCGAGTTGATCACAATTTTCAAGAGGGAGATGAGGTATGGTTGCACATTAGCAAAGAAAGGATGCAAGGGGAAGGTAAAAATCTTAAACCCATTTGCTATGGTCCATTCAAGATCATAAAGCAAGTTGGTAATAATGCATTTCAACTTGACTTGCCATCTTATATGAAATTGTATTCATTTGTTAATGTTGAAAACTTACGTTTCTATGAGCCACCTTTGATCAATGATCAAGGAAGTGATGTTTAGCTACCTTCTATTGAATATTTCTCACAAGAAATTCTGGATGACCTCAAAGAAGATACAATTCTTGACAGGAGGACAAGAGCATCCAAGAGGGGAAGTGTTGACTACCTTCAAGTTGGGCTCAAAGGAACTAAAACAAGCAAGCAAAACGGATGGAGGTTGGAAAGAGGAGGGAGTTGTAACCACATCTACTGAAGAGGTAATCAATTCTTTTGGGGTCCAAAAGCTTCCCAATGGGGAGGAGTGATTAGGAGTTCATAAATTTTGCTCAAAATTCAAAGTTGCGCGATTAGATTGAAACTAGGATGGTTGTGTAGATCTTGTCTTCCTGATTCCGATGTCGTGAATGGTTCAAAAAATCGATGTTGTATGAGGGAGATATCGTGATCTGATCGAAAATCCAACCAGGCAAAATTGCGACAGTTTGACCATGTTTGTGTTAGGTCCCCGTAGTTTTCTAGATTGATTGAGATACAAATGGACAGGGGTAACATCAAACCAAGCTTTGGAATCCAAGGACTTAGCCTTCCTGGATTCGTAGAGGGATCTCTCTAGTAGATGCAAAGATGTGAACTTGTTTGTTGATTACGGTTGATTTTAGGCTAGATGTTAAGTGCAGGGTATTTTGATTGTTTTTGGTTGGGTATGATGCTCAGATAGATTTAGATAGAAAACAAGTGAAATTGTTAAGTCTTTGGGCAATGGAGTCTAACAAGGTCATGATAATTTCATCAATGGTGTTAAGAGCATTTGCAGGGAAATTTTAACTTGGTTGGTGGATCTTTTAAGGTTGTGAAGGGTTATGAGGTGAACATTAATCTTGAGAACAATAAGATAATAAAGGGGAAAAACTGAATCCTTTATGTGCTTATAAACTGAGAGAGTTAGAATATTTATGAGCATAGCAAGAGAATCAAATGCATAAACAAAACCTAATCCATTTGATTTCAAACTGAAAGTAGATAATCAACCAAGACAAACATTTAGATGAAACATAGAAAGGCAAGAAACTTATTTAACTTTCATATATTTCAACATTAAGAGCAGAAAAACATTTAATATGCACAAGTAGCTATAACCATAGAAGGAGAGAAACCCCTAAACATCTAAAGTTACATCTATGAAGGTTCCTTGAAACAAATTTATCTAAGTAAAGGCAAAGAGCATGATTGAAACAAACTTCTTCGATAAACCTAGGCAAAGATGCTTTTAAAGAGATGATTCCAAGAACAGAGTATTTCAGTGGCAACAATATGCAGGGCTAGCCATAAATCATACTTGATACTAACTGATCTAAATCATTCAAGAAATGGACAAGCTAAGAAATTTATTAGGGAGAAAGAGATGGATTCCCTAACATATCTCAACAAAAGAAAACATTGAGGCAGTGAAGGACAAACAGAATTAAGGTGCCATCAGAAAACATTTCTTAATCTAAATTTTTTGTCCTACTGAAAAATAGCAAGATGGAAAACATAATGGAAAACTAGAAAACATTAACATAAGAAAACTTCACCATCAACAAAGCTTATGGATCCTGTAAACAGTCTCTCTCCATCAACAAGCAAAAGAGGGCATGCATGAGCTCCAAGACATAAAATTGTTATCAAAAACTCCAAGAGACTATGTATTGCTTCAGCATAAGTCATCAAACTACAACTAATACATAAGGGCCTCATGCTCCATTTATGGAGCAAATTAGGAGGTGGAAACCCTAAGAGGCTTCCAGAAACCTTAATTTAGCCATAAATGTCATAAATGTGCTTAATGACCATGCAAAGCCCAAGACACATAATAGATAAGATAATAAATGAAAAACATCAAAACATAACTCTCAAATAAAATCAGAAGTGATTTTTCCAAAAAAAATATTAAAAAACCAATTTGTCATTAATCCGTGTCTTTTGTTGACTTTTTGGCAAAAGGTTGTCTCTGTGTGTAGCGCCATTTCAGCAAAAAATAGGGTCTGTTGCAGCTGATTTTTGGACCCCTTCAAGGCATTGGATTTGGCCCAGTGATGGCTTGTTGGAAAGCTTCATGAGTCTACTTTACAATATTACTTGATTTGTGCTGAATGGATGCCATTTACCTGCTAAAAAATCAAATCTCACATGACTGCTCTGTGCGCAGCACCGGGCCTAAAAAGGAGGTAGAAAGGTCAATTTTGAGGTGTTTGTTGACCTTTTGAAGGGGGGAAAATGCTCCAATTGACCTGAAATTTTGTGGGTAGACCATTGGTGATGTGAAAAATCCAAAAATTTAAACTCCAACAGCTGAGGACGCCCCAATTTTGTGCGTAGAGCTTAGGGTGTTGCACTCTTAGGGGTCAAAATTTGGAAAAAAACAAAAATTTTCCGGATTTGCCTCAAAATTGGTGTGTAGACCCCTCAAGGGGTTTTAGATACCCACTGAGAAGCATCATCCAAGATCTCGAGGCTGTCATGCACTTTGGTCCTTTTTAGCTCTTCTAGCTCCATGAGGGCTTGCTTTAGTTTGGCATTAGCAAGCATGCTCTTCCTTGCATAGTGTTTTACCATTTTCTTCTGTAAGGCAAGGCCCATCTTCACCTCTTTGAAATTTTTATGCTCCTCTTTATAATAGTATATGACCCTTTGGGCCCTCTCAAAGTCCTTTTCCCATTCTTAAAGCTGGGCATCCATTTCTAAGAGGAGCAACTCAGTACTTATCCCTTGGTCCTCATTATCACTGTCTAGATCACAAAAAGAGGCCCTTGAGAAGTCCTTTTGATCCTTTTTCTCCTTCTTACTTGTACCTTTTGCTCAACTTTTTCCATTTTTTCTTTGCCTTTGTCCAATGTTTTGGTTGTTTGAGAAGAGATGGCCCTTTTCCTTTTAGAGGAAGAAAACACATTTCTTCTCCCTATATGATATGTGCATATGAAAGGGATACCAATGGAAGTTTCAAAGGAAGTGCTATCATCATTTTTACCTTTAATTTTCTTGATATCTTCTGCACTTTCCTCACTCTGATTTTCTTTTTCATCCATGCACTAATTTTTTTCAAGACAGCCATGACTGCTGTCATGACTGTCATGACTCTTTCCTTGACTGTCTAGTGTACTTTGATGGTTGTCCTCTTCATCATGCTGCTCTTCCTCATCATCTAGCTGCTTTTCCTCATTATTTTGCTGCTCTTCTTCATCATTTGGCTGCTCTTCCTCATTATTTTTCTTCTCTTCTTCATCATTTTTCCCACTACTTTCATATTTGTTTTCCTCTTCATCGGACTCACTACTCTCATCTTTATGGCTGCCTTCGCTAATTTCATCATTGCCATCACTAATTTCTTCATGGCTACTTCCCTCCTCTTCATTTTTTTCTTCATTTTCATCATCTTATTCTCCACTTATCCCTTCTTTTCCATCATTATCTATCTCAGTTTCCTCCTAACTATTGCCTTCTATTTGTTCTTCACTAGGGCTACTGTCAGCCCCCTCACTTGGAAATTTAGGGGAAGAGGTAAGAGGTGAAATTATTTGTGGAGAATGCATATGGGGAGATGATGGATGTGTGGAGGTAGATGGTTTTGAAATGGAAGGAAATTTCTACTGGATGAAGGCCCAAGGATCTGTAAACACATCATGTGAGATGAAGGTTTCCCAAGATATTCCTTGCTGCTCTAGCTGGTATAGGACAATCATTTTGATCAAGGAGTGGTGAAAGAGGCTTTGCATTTGGTGGTCATAGCTTTTCTTCTTGACAACTGAGGCCATTTTATCAATGCTTCGGAAAATATAGTAAGGTAGTTTCATCATCTTGACCCTGGTAAAATGCAGCAGCAACCTTATATGATATGAGTAGATCCGGGAGTATCTCCCTTCACATGTGAAAAAACTGATAATCTGCCTCATCAATGCAGCACACCTCTCTAGACAATGGGAAAAATGGAAAAAAACCTTACAATTTTGTTGATATATGGGTTTCAAATAGGGCCCATAATAACTCAACTCCAACTTCTTTTGTTTTAACCACACCTTACCAATGTCTGGTATACCTATTCCTTTGGAAATTATCTCAGAGGAGAGGTCAAATTGTACCCCTGCCAGATTGAATTGATGGTTTTGTAAGCTACAGATGAACAATCTAGTTAAGTCTGAATGGATGCTGACTTTCTTGACCCTCTCACAAAATTTGTAGCACCCTACATCCTTGAAGCATGAAAGAATCATAGGAGATGAAGTGATTGGAGTGGTGTCTAGGGGCTCAAATATTTTTGCTTTTCCTCCATGATGTTTTGGCTTGGTGGGAGTATGACTCTCATCACTACTGGTGTGACTATCTCCCTCTGACATGATGACTGGTCGAAAAATAGCAGTAGGACCTTTGGACATTTCTTGAGGGTTTTTGGGCAAACTAGGTGCTTTTAGTGGTTTTTAGGTCAACTCTTTGCAAAATGAAGGCTAAAGTGAAAATGATTATTTTTTAGAGCTTGCACTTGGGGTTAGAGGTTAGCCTATAGTTACCAAATATTATTTTTGTACTCAAAACAAATTTCACTTGCAAATCCTAACTCTAAGACTAAATAATCAATCTTTATATAGTCTAGGTTTTGGTCTAATTTTGACTATGGATGACTTCCTTGTGTTTAGAAAAAGGAAAGCTTGGGAGGAGAAAAAAGTTTCACCAACCTTAGGCTCTGCTTGTAGAAGTTTTGAAGACGAAGTTTTAGATTTTGGAGCTCTTCGAGAAAATGTGGAGAAATCTGGTAGGAGCATAGCGCCTATGTGGAGTGCCTACATGCAGCGCCTGTGCGTACCGTCGAGCAGACTGGGTGGTGTCCCGAGTGCTTCCGGTATTGTGCTGGGCCTGTGCATAGTGCCGGGCCAAGTGTGCAACGCCAGGCTCTAAGTGCGTAGGAAAGTGTATTTTTACACTGCCCACCTCCCTCGTGTGCGTAGCACCGAAGGCAAGGTGCGTAGTTTCGGCCTCAGTGCGTAGCGCCCGAAATTTTTACAGTTTGGCCTGAAAACCCCAAAAAAAATTCTTCCAATGGCTTCTTCACTTTGGAAAATGGAAAATGATGCATGGGAAAGGTTCAAGTGACCTTTTATAGTTGTTTTGAAAGGTAATTAAAAAGAAAAAAACCACTTTTACAAAGTTAATGTCCCCTATATCTTTAGTGTGCCTTTTGACTAATATTTGCTGTGAAACACACTTTTGACATTTTTTGGCAAAAAATTTTACTTATGCCTTTGTCATCTTTTGCAGAACAATATTTTTGACATGGAGGCCTTTGTTGGGGGTCTATTGCTGAGATGCAAACCAGGGGCACACTTGCTTTTTAGGCCGTTTTGATAATAACTTATGTCCAACCTTTGATATTATTTCAAAAACTTTGTATTTTACCCTTTGGTAAGATGATTCCTTTTAAACTGATACTCTTTGTCCTTTCTCCTCTTAGTGCAGGTGAAGAAATGCTATTTTTTGCAAAACCCTAAAGAAGTGGCTTCTGCCCTTGTAATCTTTGAGATGGTTTCTTACTTGTCACCATTGTTTTGATAATCAACCAAAACAAACCCTAATTCTCTTTTACCTATAGGCATGTTTCTTTTGTCTTGTTTGTGTCTGCCTCCTGGGGATGATTACATCTTATTAACATACCGCTTTTTATTGCTGGTGGCCAACTTGGCTATTCATTGTAAAACATGTGAACAAGGGCAGTTGTCCTTTGCAGTATTTGTGCTCTAAGCCAAGGAGGCTTTTCTTGAATGACTTTGGATCAAATTTCTTGATTTTATTCCTCTTTGAATACAAACTCTTCATGAAGGAAGGCTTAAATTGTTGGGCACCAAATCCATCCTATGACTTAGTGAAACCTTAAGTGTCCTAATGGGGACTTTCTTGGACTTGGACTTTGGACAGAGACTTAGACTTTAGGGATCACCAAGTACAAGATAGAATCTATGATAATATTAGTGTATTGGAGACCCAAGATCCAACATACTTGACTATCCAAAGGGCCTGCAGAGACAATCAGTGTTTTAGAATCTTATGGAAGAGACAGAAAAGTTTTGATTGGTAGGTTTATGTAGTAGTGGGGAATTCTGTAGGTAAACAAAACAGAGGATTTGGGCCAAAAGGCAAGACATGGTGAAAAAATGGGTGACAAGTTAGGGTTAAAATCAATGGCTTGAGCCCATGATGGGTCTTCCGGGAGTGGTGGTTTAGTCATGACTAGATAGGATGATAAAGTAGTGAAAGTTTTATCTTAGGATGATGAAGGCAGTGAGATTTCTAGAACTCACAATGTTTATGAACTTTGTTTCTATAAATCTAGGACCAATACTTAGTCATTTTCAGATAGTGAAAATTATGGATGAATAACAGTGGCTCCACATGGGGAGGGCAGATCTTTCTTAGGAGGTATCCAGAACTTCAGATTTTTCTGGATTTTGGAGACCAGTGCCTCTTTGATTGGGCAAATGTGCTCTTTCTTCATTTGCTGATGTTTTTTTTTATTTTGTAATCTTTGAGATATGAAAAGACATGATTCATATCAGCATCATCTCTACCTACCCAATCTACTTGCTTGACATTTTTTTCTTCCTTGGGTGCTCTTGAACTAGCAAACCCTTGACATTTCTCTTTCTGGAAACAAAAAACCAAACTATCTAATTGTACCCTAATTTCTTCCAAGAGTTCAGATTAGACTAATGAACTCTCTTTATTTTCTCTACCTAAACTACTCATTTGTCAAGATTGAGATGTTTGACAAACTTTATTCTCTAGGCTACTGACATGAAATTGAAAAATATGGCTAAATCAGGATTATACAGTCTAATTTACCATAGTTTGTGGCACTGGAACAAGCTGCACACAAGTGTTATTTCTATACAGACAAAACTTAGGAAACATAAGAGCAATATATGTCATTTGTTTAACATCTCTATTTTCCTCTTTGGTTCAGATTTGAGCATGTGGAACCAGCATCTCTCATTCCTAATCTATCTTTTGACAAGTCAAGATTGAAAATTTTGACCTACTCTTTTTCACTAACTTATCAACCATAAATTTAAAAAATGTTCAGCCATGATTAGGCTGGATGACTGAACAAGGTTTTTTTTTAAATAAGCAGTGGCATTTATACTTGCACACTTTCAGCATTATTATTTTTTAGCTATGGGGTTGTACCTCTCTTTCAAAATCTGCCCTCTTTTTATTTTTATATTGTTTTTTGTGATCTTTTATTTTCATCAGACAATGATATGTACAATGAATGAGGAAAACAAACTATATTTCTTGACAAAAGTAATGTTTAAGCATCCTCCCATTGACAGGACCCCTAAACATTTTAGTTCCATCAAGCTCTTGCAAAAAGAAAGCATTGTTGCCTCTAATTGACTGAATGATGTAAGGGCCTTTCCATAGATTTTAAAACTTACCATTTTTGCTCTTGTCTTCCCTTCTTGAATCCCATTTCATAACCATGTTTCCAATCTAGAAATCATTTGCTTTGGTTCTCCTATCAAAGATTTTCTTGATATTGTCCTGTATAGATTCTGTCCTTTTTTAAACCTCCTCCCTTGACTGCTGCAAATGAATGGTTTGGTTCAGCCTCCTCTACATGTCATTTTCTTCTGATTATACTTCTTGAAGAAGCTTCATGACTGGAACTCCCAAAGAGGTGGAGAAAACTTCATCCATGCCATACACTAGTTGATAGGGAGACATACCAATAGATTTCTTGGTGGTTAGTCTATCAGCCCATAGTGCATGCACTATTTTTCCATGCCATGCTTTTTATTTTGTTCTAAGAGCTTCTTAATGATGTTTACCAAGCTCTTGTTAGAGGACTTAGCTAGTCCATTACCTTGTGGGTAATAAGCAATGGAGTGGCCTAGGGTGATGTGATATTTGTAACAAAATTTCACCATTTTCTTAGATGCAAAGGCAGCAATGTTATCAGTGATGATATTTTTAGGACAACCAAACCTGGACAAGATGTTGGTTTCAAGGAATTTGATGATGATTGAGTCAATGGCATTTCTAGAAGGGGTGGCTTCTATCCATTTGGTGAAGTAATCAGTGGTAGTAAGGATCCACTTATGTTGGGCAGATGAATTAGGATGGATCTCTCCTATGAATTCCAAACCCCACTGCTAAAAAGGAGCTTCAACACTGATGGGATGCAAGGGCAGAGTAGGAGCTTTCTTTTGCCGTCAAAGATTTGGCATTTATTGCAAGTCATGACTAGTTTGTGAGTATCGAGAAATAGGGTAGGCCAATAGTAGCCAGCTCTAAGGATCCTGTTGGCTGTGGTCTTCCAATAAAGGTTACCCCTACATTCTCTCTCATGTAATTCATGCATGATTTTTTCTGCATCATCTTCAAGAAAACATTTAAGTAGCAAACCAGAAAAACTCTTCCAGTACAACACTCCATCTAAAATGCAAAATTTTAATGCTTTTTTTTAAGAATCTAGCTTTGTTTTTTACAAAGAAGGGGGAGCATTGAGATGAAGAAGCACATAAATAATATCAGCATACCAAGATGAATTTAAAAACATTTCTTCAATGTATGGTGCTATAAATTATTCAGTTTCCTCTAACACACAAACCATATTCATGTCTAAAGCTTGGAAATTTGAGTCATCCATAAGTTTTACAATTCCTTGTCCTTTAATCAATTTAGTGGGTCTGATTTCTAAATCATATTCTAAAATGGTAGCAATCCTCTTGCCCCTTTTACCATCAAGGTCTTGATTAAGTATGTCTTTGACAAATGTGTGTGGGACAAAAGCTATGATATGTGAATGCAAAATTTAAACTCTAAAATCCTTCAAAGCTTTGATTAAGTAAAAGGATTGTTTCTCCATAATATTATACTTTAGAGGGGCATCCCTTAAGGCTTTGATGAAGAAAGTTATGGGTTGTTCTTGCCCCATAATGTTCTTTTGTAACAGTATTGTTGCGACAGTATGTTCCGAGGCAAAGGAGAAAATGTAAAAGTCCTTGGTCAAGTCAGGGCTGATTAAGACTGGTGTTTGTGTGAGTGCTTGTTTTACCAGCTCAAAAGATTGTTTTGATTCCATACTCCACTTCACTCCTACTTCCTTTTCCAACATATTTGTGATATTTCTTAGGATCTCAGCAAGGTTAGGGATGAATCTTCTTAGGAAGTTAATCTTTCCAATGAAATATTGCAGTTCTTTAATGTTTCTAGGATGGCTGATTTGTAAGATGCCTTATATTCTTTTGGGATCTATCTTGATTCCTTCCTCAGAGATGATGTGACCTAATATTTTTCCTTCCTGAAGGCCAAACAAATTTTTCTTAGGATTTAGGGATAGGCCATACTTTCTACATTTTCAAAGACTTTTCTCAAGTCGACTAAGTGCTTTTCATCAGTATTAGAGTAGACAGTGATGTCATCAAGATATATGACTATGAAGTAACCAATGTCTTCTGAAAAAGCTATGTCCATTTCCCTTTGCAAAGTGGCCCCTGCATTCATTAAACCTAATGGAATTTTAACATACATGAATGTACCCCAAGGTGTAGTGAAAGCAGTTTTGAGTTGATCACTTGAAAAGACTGGAACTTGGTTATAACCTGAGAAGCCATCTAGTAAGGAGATTCTTTGTGACGCAACTACTTTTTGGAGTATGTGATCCATTTTAGGCAAGGGGTAATTTTCTTTCAAGGAAGCCTTGTTCAAATTTCTGAAGTCAATACAAAGCCTAATTTCCCCGGTCTTCTTCCTAACTGACACAAGGTTGGACACCCATTTTGAGTATCGGACAGGGACTATGATCCCGACATCATACATATTTTTTATTTCTTTCTCAACTGAGAGTAACAAGAGGGTGTTAATTCTTCTCAATTTTTTTTAAATGGTTTCTGATTTTCCTTGAGAGGAATTTTATGTTGAATTATTTTTGTGTCATAGGACTTCAAGTCTTCATACCCCCAAGAAAACACATCTTTAAATTCTTTAACTAGCTCAATGTATTTCTGTTTTGTGTGAGGCAGGAGAGTTTTGGACAGTTTGATTATTTTGGGTTCTTTCATCCCTCCAATGTCACATTCTTCTACATTTGTTTCAGTGGATTCCATCTTGGGTTTTTTATCTACATCATTAAAATCAAACAACTCTTCTAGTGGTGTAAGGCCTCTTGGCAAGGTGTCATCTTTGCATTGCAAAATTTCAAGTTCTCTTGGATCTGATTTATCAAATATTTCTGCAGCACAAGGGTTTTGAAGGTGGTTCATATCATCATCAAAGGGAAGTTCTGTTTTGGGAGTTTCATTTTCAGCAAAATTATTTCTTTCAAATCTTAAACTCTATTTTGTGGTTGCAAATTCATTTCTAGATTGCAGAAAATCATCTATCTGCTCATCAATGTTAAACACTTGCCAATGGTTCAATTTTTCCGGTACAGTAGGCCTATTCTTCACTTTGATGAGGCCTTGTTTACTTTCATAGGGTAAAGAGCAATTTCTGGTAGCAAAGGCAAGCTCATTGGCAAGGCAGTTTTGGGCCCTAGGGGTGAAAGTGAGCTCATACTTTTCAAAAGTTTTGAGAAGGTCTAGGGTAGCATTTCTACACTCCCTCAGTCTAGGGTTCTTGGTTGAATATTCTCCCTTAATTTTTTTGATGATCAATTATGAATCTCCTTCAATCAAGATTTTCTTAGCTTTGAGATTTTTAAGTAAATGTAAACCAATAAGGAGAGCCACATACTCTACAACATTATTGGTGCATTGAAAATCCAGCCTATAAGAATGGCCTTCATTTTTGTTGTGGATCCAAACCCCAGCTCCCGAGCCAACCTTGCCATAAGAACCATCAAATCTCATATGCCAAAGGGCGTCAATTTCAGATTTTTCACTATTTTTCACTTCGGGGCTGCTAGAGTTTTGGGTGTCATTTTCTTGATTAGAGAGTTGGCTTGGTTGTTCTGGGGGGCTTAGTTGTACCTCATTTTCATCTACTTGTTCACTTATGTCATTTTCATTGTACAAGATGAACGAGTCAAGGTCTGAGTGAATGGAATAAACCAGTGTGTTATTTGGCCTATCTATGTTACTCACCATGTATTTCATGTGGGATTCCCTGTACAATCTCCATGTTTGATTGAATAATGGAATGGTGGCATAATTCATGTCCATTTGAAGGCTACCTTGGAGATTGGCCCCCCATGATCTAGATAAAAGCATGCCATACTTTGGGGGGATGTCAGCAACAACTATACCCATGACTAGACTCTTAGCGGGTATTTGTGCCAAATTGACACAGATATCTTTGATTAGGCCTAGACACTTAACACTACTGGAATCAAAAGAGTACATGTATTTGTATGGATTTGTGATTGCTAGGCCCAATCTCTCCATCACAACCTTTGGCATGAGGTTGTGTGAGGCACCAGAGTCTAGCATAGTATTATGAAAAATTTTGTCACGTATGTTTAGAATTACATAGAAAGGAGGGATAGCTCCTTCTTGATATTTTCCCTCTACTTCAGGACCAAACAATAGCTTTGGTTTATCATCAGTTAATTTTAAAGTGTTGATATAATTCCCTATATTTAACACTTTGAAAATCTAGGATCTATATAGCTCTTGGGTTACCAACTCAGTGAGGGGTATGGTTATCTTGATTTTAGCAATCTCCCCCTCAAAGATGAAAGGCGTAGGTGTCTTCATTGTATTTACATTAGCTTTATCAGCCATAATATTTTCTACATTTTTTATTTTCTGATTCTGATTTGATGGTTTAGACAACAATGTTTTTTCAAGGCTACTAGTTGAAGTACTAGGGTAGCTTGAATCATTACTAGGTTGGCTAGTCTTTGTTTTTCTTAGGTCAGCTTTCTTAGCCATAGTATTTGTGTTGTCTATTGTCTTTTTAGGAATATGTTCAGAGGTCTTTCTTAAAATAGTGTTTGGTTGATTTGTTTTAGGAACATCTCGATTATTTTTTCTCCTAAGGTCATATTTCCTATGGACTTCCATTATGGCATTCTCAAATCCTAGTTTATAATCTTTGGAATCTTCATATGATTTTTCATTTGATGTGGAAGAGAACATCCTTTGTTCTTCTTCGGTAAGGAAAGTGTTATCCTCATCATCAAAACCTATGACATTTACATGATCTTCTTCCAACTGCTGAGGCTCTCTTTCCTCTTCATCTACATAGTTGTCTTGGAAAGGAGGTCTGCTTTGTTGATCACTCTCTCTTTGTCTGATTTGAGGAGGGTCTCTTCTAAAATTTTGACTCCTATTCTTGTTTTGAAGATTGGCTTGATTTTCCCTAGGAGGTGTTCTCTCATTCAAACTAATTTTTTCCATCATCCTTTCCATTTTCCTAACTATGGATTCAAGTTTGGTGTCAGAAGAGGAGGGTGTAAGTGTTGTGTCATCTTTATAAGTCACCCTTTTTTTTGATCTCATCCTAGCCCTTTTCTCAATTAAATTGGCTTTTACACTGACATCCCCTTTTTTCATGTCTTCTAGAGTTAGGTAATCTCTTTCCCTTAGTTGATAGGCCATATCAGAATCAAAGCCTTCAGGATATTTTACTAAGGCTAAGCCTTGGGGAGGTTTTATGTGAGGTGGGATGGCATTGTAAACACTGTTAAACCTAGTGGAGTAGTCATGAACACTTTCTCTCAGATTTCTTTTAAGATTGTTACACTCGGAAAGAATTTGAAGGGGGTTCTTCTTGATTTCCCATTTGTTCACAAAGGTTTGTTGGAGGGTAGGGAGATCATGTATGTTGTTGGGAGGTAAGTTTTTAAACCATTTCTTGGGTTCTCCCCCTAGGATCTGAGAAAAAATCCTCATCTGTATGGTTTCTTCTTATATCTCCATATAGTCAAGATCATCATTAATTCTATCTACATGCTTTTGAGCAGTGACGGATTCAGTCCCTAAGAAGTGAGGGATCTTGGACTGATAGTCATTTGGAAAAGGTAATAGTGGTTGTTGTAGAGCCAATGGAGCATACCAGGCTTCCATGATGGGAGGAAATGGAAACAAAGGCTAATTTACAAGGGGAGGATTTATGAGAGGTGGAGTAGGATGGAGTGAGGTGGTCTGCACAGTGGTGGTATGAATGGGTGTAGATGAAGTACTTGGACTGGAGAACTGATTCTGACTAGATTTGAGATGAAAAGGCTGAAGTGATGGAGAAGCTGAAAGTCAGGTGGGGTGGAAGGAGAAGCTTCTCTATTGGATCTTTGCTGCAAATGTATGGGCTCAAGGTCAGCTTGGTTAACCCTACTTTGTGACTTGGTCCTGAATAGATTCTTGTTATGGTGCAAGTCAAACTGAGGATCTTGTGAAATTTTAAGGGGTTCTGGTACAGAACTTGCTCTATGAATGGTCCTAATAGTGGTTGAGTTTCTAGCTTTAGAATTTTTCCACAAAATATTTTCTGGGTCATCAACTATGGTAGGAGGATTTGGGTCCGGGTGTGATCTGGTATTGATCCTTCGTGAAGCCAAATCTCTTTACTCAAAGATTAGAGAGGCTGAAGGTTTGGGGCTTTTTTTTGCAAGGCTAACCTCTCTTAGTGTTTACTTTACTCACACAAGGTATAACTAGGCCCTAAAAACTGATTCGGACTGATTTGACAAAATCCTAGAAAAACCTATGGGACCAGTGAAATGAAAAAAGGCCTACTGGAGGCTAGTGGAGTTGCCAGGTAGATGTTTTTGAAATTTTGAGGATATGTATACAATGGTCCACCACGAAATTTTGGATAAAAATCAATCTAGGGAGTATCTTGGGCTTTTGTGTTTCTTTATGCAGCCTTAAGGTTTCAATGAGTATCCTCTAGCAAAGTCATCATCTTGCTAGGATGGTGAAGCAATTAGTTTCTACTCTCGACTATGAGTTGATTTTTTAAGTCAAACTGGGAATGTATATGAGTCTGTAAGATATTTTTAGGCTAATATGAACTCGATCCCACCATGATCTCCATTATGCTAGCTCCCCATAATTTTCTATATTGATTGAGATATGAATGGACAGCGGTAAGATCAAACCAAGCTTTGGAATCCAAGGACCTAGCCTTCCTGGATTCGGAAAGGGATCTCTCTAGTAGATGCAAATATGTGAACTTGTTTGCTGATTAGGGTTGATTTTAAGCTAGATGTTAAGTGCAGGGTATTTTGATTGTTTTTGGTTGGGTATGATGCTCAGATAGATTTATATAGAAAACAAGGGAGATTGTTAAGTCATTGGGCAATGGAGTCTAACAAGGTCACAATAAGTTCATAAATGGTGTTAACAACATTTGCATGGAAATTTTAACTTGGTTGGCAGATATTTCAAGGTTGTGAAGGGTTATGAAGTGAAAATTAAGCTTGAGAACAATAAGCTAATAAAGGAAAAAAATTGAATCCCTTATGTGCTTGTAAACTAAGAGAGTTAGAATATTTATGAGCATGGCAAGAGAATCAAAGGCATAAGAAAAACCTAATCCATTTTATTTCAAACTGAAATTAGATAATCAAACAAGACAAACATTTAGATGAAACATAGAAAGGTAAGAAAATTATTTAACTTTCATAGATTTCATCATTAAGAGCAGAAAAGCATTTAAGATGCACAAGTAGCTATAACCATAGAAGGAGAGAAAACCCTGAACATCTAAAGTTACAGCTATGAAGGTTCCTTGAAACAAATTTAGCTAAGTAAAGGCTAAGAGCATGATTGAAACAGACTTCTTTGATAAACCTAGGCAAAGATGCTTTTAAAGAGATGATTCTAGGAACAGAGTATTTCAATGGCAACAATATGTAGGGCTAGCCATAAATCATACTTGATACTAACTAATCTAAACCATTCAAGAAATGGAAAAGCTAAGAACTTCTTAGGGAGCAAGAGATGGATTCCCTAACATATCTCAATAGAAGAAAACATTGAGGCAGTGAAGGACAAACAGAATTAAGGTGCCATCAAAAAACATTTCTTAATCTAAATTTTTTGTCCTACTGCAAAATAGCAAGATGGAAAACATAATGTAAAACTAGAAAAAATGAACATAAGAAAACTTCACCATCAACCAAGCTTATGGATCCTGCAAATATTCTCTCTCCATCAACAAGCAAACCAGGGCATGCATGAGCTCCAAGACATCAAATTGTTATCAAAAACCCCAAGAGACTATGTATTGCTTCAGCATAAGTCATCAAAATCCAACTAATACATAAGAGCCTCATGCTCTATTTATGGAGAAAATGAGGAGGTGGAAACCCTAAGAGGCTTCCAAAAACCCTAATTTAGCCATAAATGTCATAAATGTGCTTAATGACCATGCAAGGCCCAAGGCACATAATAGATAAGATAATAAATGAAAAACATAAAAACATAACTCCCATTTCAAATCAGGAGTGATTTGTCCAAAAAAATATTAAAAAACCAATTTGTCATTAGTCAGTGTCTTTTTTTTACTTTTTGGCAAAAGGTTGTCTCTGTGCGTAGCGCCATTTCAGCAAAAAATAGGGTCTGTTACAATTGATTTTTGGACCCCTTCCCTGAATTGGATTTGGCCCCGTGATGGCTCGTCGGAAAGCTTGATGTGTCTAATTTCCAAAAATACTTGATTTGTGCTGAATGTATGCCATTTACCTTCTCAAAAATAAAATCTCCCATGACTGCTCTGTGCGTAGCGCCAGGTCTAAAAAGGAGATAGAAAGGTCAATTTTGAGGTGTTTTTTGACCTTTTGAGGGGGGAGGGGGGGGGGGGGAATGCTCCAATTGACCTGAAATTTTGTGGGTAGACTGTTGGTGATGTGAAAAATCCAAAAATGTAAACCCTAGCGGCAGAGGATTCCCCAATTTTGTGCGTATTTCCTAGGGTTTTGCGCTCCTAGGGGTCAAAATTTGGAGGAAACAAAAAGTTTCCGGATTTGCCTCAAAATTGGTGTGTAGACCCCTCAAGGGGTTTTAGATACCTGATGAGAAGCATCAGCCAAGATCCTGAGACTATCATGCGCTTTGGTCCTTTTAGCTCTTCTAGCTCCATGAGAGCTTGCTTTAGTTTAGCATTAGCAAGCATGCTCTTCCTTGCATAGTGTTTGACCATTTTCTTCTGTAAGGCAAGGCCCCTCTTCACCTCTTTGAAATGTTTATGCTCCTTAATAGTATATGACCCTTTGGGCCCTCTCAAATTCCTTTTCCTATTCTTCAAGTTGGGCATCGTTTTCTACGAGGAGCAACTTAGTACTTATCCCTTGGTCCTCATTATCACTGTCTAGATCAACAAAAAGAGGCCCTTGAGAAGTACTTTTGATCCTTTTTCTCATTCTTACTTGTACCTTTTGCTCAACTTTTTCCATTTTTTCTTTGCCTTTGTCCAATGTTTTGGTTGTTTGAGAAGAGATGGCCCTTTTCCTTTTAGAGGCAGAAAACACATTTCTTCTCCCTCTGTGATATGTGCATGTGAGAGGGATAACAATGGAAGTTTCAAAGGAAGTGCTATCATCATTTTGACCTTTAGTTTGCTTCATATCTTCTGCACTTCCCTCACTTTGATTTTCTTTGTCATCCATGGACTGATTTTTTTCAAGACAGTCATGACTGCTGTCATGATTGTCATGACTCTTTCCTTGGCTATCTGGTGTACTTTGATGGTTTTCCTCTTCATCATGCTGCTCTTCCTCATCATCTGGCTGCTTTTCCTCATTATTTTTCTGCTCTTCTTCATCATTTGGGGCTACTCTTCCTCATTATTTTTCTGCTTTTCTTCATCATTTTTCCCACTACTTTCATCTATGTTTTCCTCTTCATTAGGCTCACTACTCTCATCTTTGTGGCTGCCTTCACTAATTTCATCATTGCCATCACTACTTTCTTCATGGCTACTTCCCTCCTCTTCATTGTTTTCTTCATTTTCATCATCTTCTTCTCCACTATTCCCTTCTTGTCCATCATTATCTGTCTCAGTTTCATCCTAACTGTTGTCTTATATTTGTTCTTCACTAGGGCTACTTTCAGCCCCCTCACTTGGCAATTAGGGGAAGAGGTAAGAGGTGAAATTCTCTGTGGAGAAGGAAAATGGGGAGATGATGGATGTGTGGAGGTAGATGGTTGTGAAATGGAAGGGAAGTTCTGTTGGATGAAGGCCCGGGGGTCTATAAACACATCATGTGAGATGAAGGTTTCCCAAGATATTCCTTGTTGCTCTAGCTGGTATAGGACAATCATTTTGATCAGGGAGTGGTGAAAGAGGCTTGGCATTTGGTGGTCATATCTTTTCTTCTTGAAAACTGAGGCCATTTTATCAATGCTTCAGAAAATATAGTAAGGTAGGTTCATCATCTTGACCCTGGTAAAATGCATCAGCAACCTTATATGATATGAGTAGATCTGGGAGTGTCTCCCCTCACTGTTATAGCATCATTTCTCACCTTCATATGATTCATGATTGCTTTTATGGCTTTGGGCACCCATTCCTACAGACTTGGACAAAATTCACTAAAAAAAAGTGTTAAATTTCCCATACGCGGTTATGCCCAGACTTTTCTGTGTGTATACGCGAGTCCACATGTACTTTCCCGCGTATGCCATTAAAATCATTAAAAATATATATAAAAAAATCCCTATTTTCAGGCTGGGTTGATGGTTACTCTGGTAGTTCAACCACCCCAGCACGTGGCCAACTGTTTCCAACTGTTGAAACTACTTTGAGGGAGTATAAAAGCCCCTCATGTGCATGGCCTAAGGGAGGGAGAGAAATTATTGATATTATACTCTGTTGGTATTCCCTATCCAAGTCTGAATTCCCGTGCCTCCTGCACTTCCCAGTTCATTACAGGAAACCCTTGTTTCCTAGAGATTTTCATCTCTTTATATGTCATCTCGTATGCACCAGTTCGGAAGGAATATTAGCGAGCCAAGGGTGGGACGGATCCGGACGACGGTCTGCTCGAAGATCGTGGAAGGATTCAGGTGATCTCTCCACTCGTTATTTCTGTACATGCTATTTATAATACAGAAGTACCATCTTGTTCCCGAAATATACGTGTTAGTGTATGCTTGCATATATGAGGATATTGTTATTTAAGCATTCATTATGGTTTATCTAATGTTTCATATGGATTTCACTAACATTTAGAGTAGATATATGTTGTACAACCAGTTCTTTGTGCTTGTTTCTTCTTGTCTTTCAGGTTAAGAAGGAAGAAGGGTTGTTGGGGGTTTGGACCCCGCGGGATCTACTTCAACCGTAGGACCTACGGGTAACTTCCTCGATCTACTCTATTTAGTTTTTCATGAACATGTATGGTTGTGTGAGTCCTTCTTAAGTAGCATGCCCCTGATCTGTGGATGTTTAAACCCAACAAACCTCTAGGGTGATTTTCCCCGAAACAGAACTGGCGACTCCACTGGGGATCGCATTCTTGTGATTCCCCTGTTGGGTGGTTTCAGCTTTTTGATAGGTTTCCAACAGTTTTAACTTCTATTTGCAGTCCAGTTTACTCTTTCTCAGTCAGACTGAAGTCCTGGTTTCTTATCCAGGCTTGATCCTTTTTGTTTTTTCACTATTTACCTTTATATACGCACTTTTTTCTGCACACAGTCGCGTATACACGCAAGTTTGTCTAAAGGGAGTCGCGTATACGCGTGTTTCCTTTAGCACAGTCGCGTATGCACGCTTGTTGCTAAACTGTAAAGTTGCGTATACCTAGGCAGATTTTGAAATTTTGGATTTCTTGGCTTTTTAGTCCTTTCTGTCTGTGGAGACCTGTTCCTGCAGTGTCTTTGTACCCTCTAGATTGTGAAGAAAGTGGTCTTTGGTCTTTTCTCTCTCTTGTTTGATTGAAAACTAGTCTTTTTGGCAAAGTATTGTGTCTTGTGCTGGCATTTCTGGTTCGAGTACCAAGATCTCTTTCTGGGGATTCTTGGCTGTTCTGCTTCATCAGAACAGAGAGCTCCTGCTCATTTACTCTTTCCTATCTTTGTGTTTTGCTTTGCACTACGATTTTTGCCTATTTCTTGGTTGGTTTTCTTGAGTTCAGTTGGCTAGGTCTTGTTGCAACTTTTGAAGAGTCTTTCTTGGTTCTTTGAAGTTTTTGTTTGCAGCAAGGTTGCACTATTCTTCTAGGCTGAGTGGCTGAGTTTTCTTGTCTTCTTTTGCTCATATTGATCTTGCTACTAGTTAGCCTTATAAGATTTGGAGCATTTTGGAAGTTTTTGCTTGAAATTCAGTGTTGTTTGGCTTGGGATTTTATAGTTTCACTTGGTCTTTTCGAACTCTTTTATAAAACTCAAAAGCTCAAAAAACATTTTTCTTTGTTGTTTGCTTTTGTTTTTGCATTTTTGTTTTCGTTTCTTTGTGTCTTTTGAAGCTTTGTTGAGGTTTCTTGCCTTTGGATTTTGGCTTGATTTTGGAAAGGAGTTGTCATTGATTTCTTCCTCTTGTTTTTAAGCGTTTTTGGTGTCTTCATATTAAGAGTTCTTGATTTTGGGAACTAGCTTTCTGGACAACCAAAAAAGAGATAAAACTGAAGGAATTTTGGGAAATTTCACTCTGCTTTAGGAGATTTTTCATCTTAGGATTTGCATGCTTGTAGTGATTTGCATCAAGTGCACTTAAGCATTTAGTCATTTTCATAGTTTTTGTGAGTGTGAGTTTGCTATCTGAAAAGAAAAAATACAATTTTTAATCTCGTAGAACCCGTGTAGAAGTTGCTTTTCATCGAAAGACAATAACTACATTTGCATGTAGTTTGGTTTTTATTAATTTCTTTCTGCGTCAAAACATCATAAGTTTCATTTCCGCATCCCTTTGACTTAACATAACAACCCATTAAAATAAGAGATATAATTTAAAATCAACTAGCAAGTTTTCTGAGTGTCATACACCAACTAGCTAGGTTGTAGGGCCTTCGATTAGGTGAGTGGAGAGTTAACTCTCTAAGGCCACTCAAACAAAACATAGAAGTTGATTAATTGAGCGAAATCCAACTCCGTTAAGTAGACCGGGAAAGCTCTCCTCTAGAGAGTCAAGCACAAGGGGAAGTGAAGGCTGAGAAGACGGATACCCCCTCTCTGATTAGCTGAATCTGACCTCAAGACCGTTCCGCCCGCTTCTGACATGGATTGGTGCCCATAGTTGCTACTCCTAGGTTCCACACAGGTGACTGTGGGGGGGAATACCCGTGGTACCTGAGGCAGACGTCGCATCACTTTCAGCAGTACTTCTGGGGGGTGCCCTTGCGAAGCTTGGGTGCTTGAGCCGGCAAAGGCTGTCGTTAGGAGGTTGGCGTAACTGTTTCTGATACCTTCGCTAGTTGTTCTGGGCCCTAATCATCCCAGACTGCTTTCGGGAGGTCCTATATTTCGCTTTCCTGTATTTTGGTGTCCGGTCCTCATCACCCGGAGCGGAAATACTTGGAGGCTGTTTTCTTGATTGTATCTCAGGGATTTTTATTTTAGTGAGTGCTCTTTGCTCCTAGCTTGCCTAGCTTTTCACTTTTTTTGAGTCTAATTTAAAATCTATAAAAGTGGTTGATCAAGCGCCTCGTCGATCGAGGAGAATCCGGGGGTTATCTCCCGAGAGTCCAGAGCCTTCTTCGAGAAGGCGTAGGAGTGATTTAGCAGGTGGTTATCACCCTGTGACATCTAACGCAGTGGAGAGAGATCCTCCACAAGGGTCTGAAGGTTTCATAGCTGATTCTAGTATCAGTTCCAAGAGGAGCGTTCCGCTCACCTCGCGAGTTTTATTTCCTCAGGAAGAAGATTTTCAAATTGAAGAAGTACCTGAACCTCCTGTGTCAGGTCCATCTCCTCTTCCTCCTGATTATCTGTTCGTTGTTCAATACATCGAACCTGAGTCAGAGAGACCGGAAGATCTTCCGTATCATTCATACCTTTCGATGGCCACGACTGGGAACGCGGCTTCTGCTGTGAGTGCTGCAGGCATTCAGACTCCTGCTTCTGTTGAAGGAGGGGGCACTATTGCTTTATCTTTGATTGCTTCTAGTGCTGTTGTGTTTGGCTCTGGTTTCACCCAAGCACATGCTTCTCATTCTGGTCCCTTCTGTTTCGGAATGCCCACTAGTGGGATTCCTTCTTTTTCCTTTTCCGCTGCTGCAGCTGGATCTACACCCATGTCTTCCATGGCTAGTGGATCAGCTTCTTTTCAGGGGTTCCCCTTTGGAACTGGGCACATTCCTAGTTCCAATTCATATTTAGGGTCCTTTCCATTTACTTCTTAGACCCAGAGTTTCAATCCTTGGTCTGGAGGTCAAAATTCGACCACTTTTACAGGATGGAACCCTGTATTCACTACAGTAGGGGCAGGGAATCAATTTTACACTGGTCACCAAGGGAATACTTCTTGCCCTTCGTCGAGTGCTTATCAAACCTTTTCTCCTCTTTCTAATTCCTGGAACCCCTATCAGGGGCTTTCCTCTTCATTTCATACTTCAGCGGGGGGAACTGGTCTGGGCTTTGGTAACTCTGCGTTGGGAGGAGGTTCTTCTCCTTTTTCTACGAGTCCTTTTTGGAAACCTGGTGCCTCATCAAATCCAGGGTATTATTTTCAGAATGTTGGGAATCCATCCCATCAAGGATGGAATCCTCAGGCTCCACCTCGCTTACCTTTTCTGGCAACGTTAAACTTGCCAGGTCTGTCGAAGTTGACTAATGATCCGATTCGTTATAGTCCGAGGTGGCCTCCGGTTCCCACCAAACTTCCTTCAGATATTCCAAAGTTTGAAGGTAAGAATGGAGAAGATCCGGCTGACCACATAACCACTTTCCATTTATGGTGTTCTTCGAACTCCCTGATCGATGATTCGATTAGGTTGAGATTATTTCAACGCACCCTAACTGGAAACGTTGCCAAATGGTATATCGAGCTAACTGGGGGCAGTTTTGCTACATTTGGAGAACTGGCTGTTACATTTCTGAACCATTTTCAGTTGCCTGTCCAGTATGATGCTGGGACTGAACTCCTAGCTAATTTTAAGCAGGACGACGCAACCCACATTTCTGATCACATTCAGGAATGGAGGAGAAGGAAGAGGCTGATTAAAGCTCATACTCCAGGTGAATTCCTTTTGGAATGGTTTCTCAAATCCCTGCAGTCAGATATTTCGAAAGATGTATCCCTCTCCGGGGTATTTTCTGAGGAGCAGTCCATTTTTAGGGCCCAGCAGCTAGAGTTGATATATTCTCAGTCTGGGGTCCTTCACCAATATTTGCCCAATGCTCCTCGCTCCAAATTAGATTTATCTAAAACTAAGCCCGGTCCTCATGGCGACGGACTGATTGGATCGATCAATAGTAGTGCAACCAGCCTGCTTACTCAACTGTAGCAGTTGTCTTTGCAATCTACTCCTTCTGGTCAGGCTATGCCTGCTGAGTCATCACCTTCCCAGTCTTTGTCCATAAATGCTGTCCAAGCTTCTGATCCCAAAGGAAATCAACAATCCGAACGGAAGAAGAAAGGACGAAATAATAAGAAAAAGGGCAAGAATGGGAAGGGTAATGCAAATAAGACCAACGAGCATGTTGGTGAGGGTCCAAAGGAGAAAAGGAAAGTGAAGTTTCCATGCAAGCTATGTGCTGGAGACCATCTTACACACCTTTGCCCTAAAATTCAGGATGCGCAACGCTTGTTAGCCCAGCAGGGTTCTTCTAGTTCCCAGGCTTTGTTAACAAACCCTTTTCCCCAAGGGAAATAATTAGTTGTTGGCGTGAACCAAAATCCTAGGGCTTCCTCTGGGGGCACCCAGGAAGGGGAAATTCCATCGAACATTTTCATAATGAGTGCTCATGTGGATATCGCTACGAGATCCCATGATTATGGCGGAGAAGAGTCTTCGAAAGCTAAGGATGTTCCTGATGCTACTGAGCCGCTTCACATTATGAAGCCTACTGTTGAGTCTATGCCTCAGATGCCCAAAGCATCTTCTAAGCGATCAACAATTAATCCAAATGCTAGGGCTGCCCAGAACTACTCGATTGTAGAAGATCTGGCGCAGAGTCCTTGTGCTATGTCGGCTTTAGAGGTACTCCAGTCTTGTCTGGCTCAGCGCAGTGCTTTGCTCACTACCATTGGGGCTATTGATCCGAAAAATTCTCTTCTGATTACTTTTGATATGACTAATTTTAAGACGATACTTCCTCATCACATGGCTTTTCATATTAAATCATCATACCGGAAGTGTAACATCTTTCGGACGGTTGTTGATGAGGGTGCTTCCACATGCGTGATGTCTCTCGTATGCTGGAAGACACTTGGATCTCCCAAAGCTGTTCCATCTACCACTCTTCTGACTGCGTTCGACGGTCATTCTCACAGGCCCCATGGTATTGTCCCAGCTTTGCCCATCTGTGTTGGGGGAAAAACTGTCAATATAGAGGTTGAGGTAGTGGATGCAAGCTTGGACTACAACCTTCTTTTGGGGAGAAACAAGATTTATGAGATGGATGCCATTGCATCCTCATTATTTCGCATTATATGTTTCCCTCACGAAGGGAGGATTGTTACAGTGGATCAACTGGACTGTCCTCCTGTAGACCCGAATGCGTCTACTGACTCATCTGTTCCTAAGTTGGATAATTCTAAGGCGCCTGTTGAGAATTTAGGATTTGGAATGTATTCTTCCTTGATGGGTACTTTCGATATTCCTCCTCCTACGGTTCATATTAATGCAATTTCATCCTCCAAGGCTCCTCTTCGAAGAGAGTTCTTCAGAACTCATTATTTTTCGGACCCTTGGACCTTACCCTCCCCTACTGCCATATTAGCGGAAGGTAAAGTGGGTGAAATGGCATTTCCTATTTCTGCAGCTGAGATTTCTTATCAGTCTATTGTTGACTCTACAGAATCCATCCCAGCTCCTCTGTCACCAGAAGAGTTGGATGGAGATGTGGCTCCGGCTTGAACACTTAGTTCTTCTTCTGCCCAGGATTGTCTTGATACCACTCTTCCATCTAAAGAGGCCATCCTAGAAGCCATGACTGGTATAGATAGACCGTGGGATGACTTGCATCATCGGTCTTACTTTTTACCTGACTTGAGCGAAGTTGAAACAAGTTTTCCAAGTCCTCAGTCTCCTGGTCCTGTTCACCCAGTCTTGAACCCTTTAGCACCAACACAGGTTTATGCTGAAGGGAACATGGCTGTGATTTCTCCTACTATCCCGGTGAACATTTCTAGGGATCCCAATATTATCGAGAATGTCTTCATCGGAGCTGAATGTTCCCGTGAAGAGTTTCAAATTTACACCGAGCTCTTTAAAGAGTATAGGGATGTATTCGCTTGGTCTTATGAGGAAATGCCTGGTATAGACCCATCTATTGTCTAGCATGAGATCAAGACGTATGAAAACGCTAAGCCGGTGAGGCAAAAACTTCGTCCGGTCAATCCTAGGAAGGCAGCAGCTATCAAAGCTGAAGTTGAGAAGCTGCTCAAGGTGGGATTCATTTTCCCTGTTCCTTTGACTGAATGGGTTTCAAATCCCGTTCCCGTAGATAAAAAGCAAGGAACGATTCGAGTTTGCATCGATTTCAGAGACCTAAATAAAGCATGTCCTAAAGATAATTACCCCGCACCATTTATTGATCAGATCATTGACGAGCGTGCCGGTAATGAGATTTTCTCCTTCATGGACGGTTTCTCCGGATATAATCAAATTACTATCCATCCTGAAGATCAGCATAAGACTGCCTTTATTTGTCCCTGGGGTACGTTTTCATACAAGAAGATGCCTTTTGGTCTTAAAAATGCTGGGGATACCTTTCAGGGGGCCATGACATATGCCTTCCACGACATCAAAAAGATTATCGAGGCGTATCTGGATGATTTAGCTGCTCATTCTCGAAAGAGGATGGATCATCCTGCTCACCTCCGGCAAATATTTGAACGATGTCAGTTCTATAAGATTAGATTGAATCTGAACAAGTGCGTTTTCGTGGTTACATCCGGTCGGTTATTGGGATTCATTGTGTCTAGGGAAGGGATAAGGGTAGATCCCTTCAAGGTTGAGGCAATACTTCGGTTGCCTCCCCCATCCTCTATCCGTCAGCTTCAAAGTCTACAAGGAAAGTCTAATTTTCTTCGGAGATTTATCGTAAATTATGCTGAAGTTACAAAGGGATTTATGAGATTGTTGGAGAAGGGAGTTCCATTTCTTTGGGATGACTTCGCTCAACGCTCGTTCGATGCTTTGAAAAAAGCATTGACCTCTGCTCCTTTATTGAGTCCACCTAATTATAGCAGGGATTTCCTTTTGTATCTGGCAGCAGCAGAATCTACTATTGGTATGGTTCTGGTTCAGGAGGATGATGCTCTTATGAAGCATGTTATTTACTACCTTAGTCGAGGCTTGGTAGGACCTGAACACCGGTACACTCCGATAGAAAAATTAGCTTTAGCAGCAGTTCATGCTGTGCAGCGACTCCGGCATTACATTATTCTTCGCAAAACTTATGTTTTGGCAGCTGCCAATCCATTTCAGTTTGTCCTCAGTAGGCAAGTGATTAGGGGCAAATACAATAGATGGATTGTGATTTTACAGGAATTTGATCTTGAGTTTATGTCTGCCAAGTCCAAGAAATCATTGGTTTTTGCGGAATTGATCTCCGAGTTGCCCTGTGGGGAAGAGATGATCTATGATGAATCCTTTCTGGATGAACATTTGTTTCTTATCTCTTCACAGGATTCTTGGTACGGAGATATCATTGTGTATCTCCAGACTGCGAATTTTCCCTCTACTTTTTCGAAAGATGAGCGTCGTAAGTTGCATCACTTGGCCAAGAATTATTTGATTATTGGTGACGCTTTATACCGTCGAGGGGTTGATTCAATCCTGAGACGCTGCTTAACTCTCGAAGAAGCTGAGGCTATGCTAAATGATTCCCACAGTGGAGCTTGTGGGGGTCATTTATCTGGGCTTGCTACAGCCCAAAAAATCTTGCGTGCTGGGTACTTTTGGCCCTCGATTTTCAAGGATTATATTGAATCGGTCAAAAAGTGTCATTCGTGTCAAGTCTATACTCAAAAAATGCGCGCTCATCCAGCTCCGCTTTTTCCAGTCATTACTGTCGGTCCCTTTACAAAGAGGGGTATTGATTATACTACTTGTAACCCGCCTTCGGCTAAAGGTCACAAGTACATTATTGTAGCAGTAGACTACTTCACGAAGTGGGTCGAGGCTATGCCTACTTTTGGGAATGATGGTGAGACTATAGCTCTTTTCCTTTTCAACCAGGTTATCGCTCATTTTGATATTCCTAGAGAGATTATCACTGATCATGGCAGTCATTTTCAGAATAGTATGATGGCTGAGTTGGCTCTCAAATTGGGTTTCCGGCAGGAGCATTCATCTCCGTATTATCCTCAAGCCAATGGGCAAGTGGAAGATGTGAATAAGTCCTTGAAGACAATTCTTCAAAGGACAATTGATAAAGCTAGATCCAACTGGCATATTATGCTATATCCTGCACTTTGGGCATACAGGACGTCAGTGAAAACTGCAACTGGCTTTACTCCGTTTCAGCTAGTGCACGGGGTGGAATCCGTATTTCCTATTGAATGCAAGATTCCTTCTCTTAAGTTAGCTGTTGAATTTCTTCCTGACACCTCTAGTCTTGAAGAACGGCTCCTTCATCTGGAACATCTCGATGAGCAGCGTCGGGATGCCGCCACGATGAATGAAGCGCATAAAAACCGAGTTAAAGTTCAGTATGATAAGGCGGTCAAATCCAGGGTTTTTTCGGAAGGTGACCTTGTTTTGGTCTATGCCCAAGAAAAAGATGCCCTGGGGGCAGGAAAGTTTAAGTCTATGTGGTATGGCCCCTTTATCGTTAAAAAAGTCCTTAAGAAAGGAGCATATACCTTGGTTGATTTTGAAGGGAACGAGTTGTCGGAGCCCCGAAATGGGCTCTATTTGAAGAAGTATTATGCCTAGGCTTTGGCCTGGCATGTTGCTTTTGTATATAGTAGTTTTTGTTTTGTACATATCTGATTGATTTTCGATTTTTGATGAGTTGGTGATGTTTTTGATCTGCTTTGGCAGGTTGTGTTGGATGTCATGAGTCATTTTGGTTTCGCCGATGGTGCTAGTAGACACACCCGGAACTTAGCTTTCGCGGCTTGGGTGCTTCATTATCCTTCCGGTCAGCTGTTAGTATCAAGAGGGGTCTGCATTGGTCCTGCTTCCAATAATATAGCAGAATACACTGTAGTTGTTTATCTACTCTCGGAGGCAATATCTTTGGGTGTTGATTCGTTGGTAGTTTTCTTGGACTCTCAGCTGGTGGTGTCGCAGTTGAACAATACTTATCGGATTCATGACCCATTTTTATTACGGTTGTTCTTGAGGGTACGTTTGTTACAAAGATCATTTCAATTTTTAACTTTCATTCATATTCCTCGAGATGACAATTGGTTAGCAGACTCATTAGCTAATCAAGAAATTGATTGGCATATTAATAATTCCATACAATAAAATTTAATCATCAAAAACATCATACATTTGATACATTTATCACATCACATCAAATATCGTTGTATATATATCATCAGAGTGTTCAAAAACTTTACAAAAATTTGGATCCATAAGGTCATACAAAACTTGGGCTTATTCCCGATCATGTTCAGTCTCAAAAAATAATATACAGTCATCTAATACATAATATATGTCTACTCCTGAGGTCCCTGCCCAAAATTCGTGTTCCTATAGAACGTGACCGCGGTGGCGACTCGGCGGAATAATCATACCCAGTCTCAGGGCACTCCTACCACCCGTCTCTGGATGGCTTCCGGTAGGTCTTCCACGGCAGCCATAGGTATTTGGCGGGTTAACCCCTCCAAGTTCCTCTGCACATCCTGGAGGGTCCTGTCTGAATCCACTGTATCTGCTTCGCCCCTGCGACGCTTGTGGCGCGGGAAACCCTCAGGTCGCACTGGTCCAATATCTGTATCATGATCATGTTTACATTGTCAGTCATTATGAATCCAATCAAAAACATGTTTATTTTCATTTTTTCATACATATTTGAAAAAATCCAAAAAAATTATATAAGTCAAAAATTTTTGCAAACTTACCGACTGTGCCCCATGCTGTGCCTGGTGGAAGAACTAGATCTGGATCTCCACGAAAGTCCATTCCGGCATAGGGATAGTCGTCCACAACAATGATTTGTTCTCCCCACAAAAGGAAGAACTCATCGTCCCAAGTGGTCCGGGGAACTTCACTTCCCCCTAATCTCTTCATCATGTCCACCCAACGGGCAATTCTTGGGTCCCTCGGGCTACTGATGGTAGAGATAACTCTGGGTCTCAATGCTGGTATCTTCTCAAAGAAGAATGTCATTAAAATAGTACCATACCCAAAGTATTTGGTCTTTGCTTGGCGGATTGAGGTCAATTGTTGCTTCATGTTCAGTAAAAGGGCTGTGCACCAATCATACACATGAGTCAAGCATTCTACTACTATGCTCATTTGCGTCCTGGACGCCTGATGTAGGGAGGCAGATCCTGCCACTCTGCCAATGGTGAAAAGGAGGATTTTCATGTGCAAATCCCTTAAATATTTAATTGCAATCTGAGTTCCAACTTTCTTGGAACCCTCTATGCAGTACACGTGGACATAATCTTCCACGGTTAGCCCTCCCAAGGGCTTCCCATGCAAGTCTACTGGTTCCCCCCTCCGGGAGAGTCCAGTGATAAAATATATGTCTTCCACTTCAATGCGTACTGGCATCTGATCTATCATAAAGCAGTCCTCTTCCGGTTCCCAATAATTGACGAGCATTTCTAGCAACCGGACATTGCTTTTCATATTTGGCATTTTGAAAAATTTGAACAATCCGCAATTCCGAAGAATATTTTGCGATGCTCAATCTTGCATGACCTCTTGATCAATTGCACTGTGTTCACGTTCTCTCCATGAGATTTTCATCCTGTCAAAATTCAATAAATCATGCATTAGCCACGCATTTTTTGATTCGGGCCTGTGCATACGCGACTTTTTCTATGCACAGTCGCGTGTATACGCGACTTTCCTGTTACCAACCCGCGTATGCGCAAGTCCGAGTTTTTTAGCAAGGGTTTTAATGGTGAAAATCACTAAATTTTAATTTCTAAACGGACAAAATGATTTGCAAAGATGATTGAGGAGCCTACCTGACAAATTCGGTGCGATTCGACGGTCGGTTGTTCCTGATTTGACGAAAGAAGTTTTTTGCTCCAGAGCACTTTTTTCCAAATCAGCAATGTAATAATGAACCAAATATGAGGTAATTTGTCTATTTATGCCTAAAAAGTTGAAAATTTTCGCAAAAATTTGTTATGCTTATTTTTTCGATCTATCTTACGCTGCATAACCCGGATGCTTGGAAGTGCCCAGTTTGGTATGTTTTCAGGTACATTTTGACGAATTTGAGATTTTTCCCGTTTTTGATCCATGATTACCGACTCGTCACGGCAGGTATATGATCTTCACTTGCATATAGGTTAGGGAAATCACTTTCCGTTGCATCTTGCATACTAGCCTCCATACTGATCACTTGCCATAGGGTCGATCCCATCAGGTCATGACTATTACACCCATTTCACTCGCCGATTCTTTAATCATGACTTGATGGTAGAGCCTTCCTTTACATGGGCTTCTTAGTTAGTTCCTCACTATCACTTGTTGCCCATGCTGCGTTTTATGTAGGCTCGGGAGTCCTCTTTAGTCCCGCCATGACTTATGTGTTGAAGCTTCATTCTTCTTCTTCCTCACTATCATTTTTTCTGGCTTTTACCCTAGAGGCTCCCTGGTGTCGTTAAGTTGTATTAATGCATTGCATATTGGCTACTTGTTTATCCTGGCCTTTAGCCGGCTTCATTTGGACTCAGTGTTTAAGCCAACTTTTGACCTTGACAATTTGTACAAGCTAACCATTGCATGCACTTAGCTATCGCGACTTGACACCCTTTTACCCATGGATGGAACGTTCCTTTGAGTATCGCTTACCAGTTTCCGCCACCTTGCATTGAGCATAGGATTGTTCCAATCCCAGGAACTAGTGCATATGATTTTTTGATACTCGTTCTATCCATTGTACCATAGCATTATTTTATTCTTTTTCAGGCTTATTATATGAAAAAGACAAAAAAATCAAATATAACAAAAAGAGCGAGAACGGGATGTATCTTCGTTGTTTTGATGGCAGTACAGAGTCATTTTGTCGCCCTTGAACAAAGCACATATACTTATATATATTTCATACATTTGGGATGGTTTTAGTTTTGACCTAGGTCCAGCCTTTACCTTGTTTCACTTGTCAGTTCTCCCCCGGTTGGTTATCTCTTCCAATCATATGGAGAGTTTGTTCTGCCTCCTGCATAACAGACTTATACAGTGTCACTTTTTACTGCCATGGTCATCATGAGTCGTGCTTTTTTTCAAGGGAAGTCTAACCATAGTCGGCCATTCTGCGGTGTCTCTTGACTCATTATTCAGTCGGCCTTCCCAGTCTTGTCAGTATCTTGTTCTATCACATCAGATGTTTTGGTCTTCTGCTTATGCTGGTTTGAGAAGGTCCCCATTGACTTCTTGCTGGTGGGTTTGTCTCTTATCGACTACGACACATTGCTATGAGAGCAAACCTAGAGCCACACCCTGGCCCTATTTCCATCATTGATAGGTGACCTTGTGCTCAGCATTTGATCATCATTATGGGTCTTTGACTGAGTGGTTTCCCCTATGTTCGACGTCAGCACACATTATCACACTTGGGATTCGTGCAGTACCTTGATTTCCATTTGACCCTATCGGTGGATTTCTCGCCTCTGTGTCAGCTTTCATTATTGGTTGGTTTAGAGGGTTTCTACCGTGCGCTAGCTTCATTTTGTGCATGTCGGAAACGTACTTCATTTTTGGTTCCATCACTCTACTTCGTCTGATTCCTTCCAAATCTTGGCCTGCGGGTTACACTCGCGCTGGACTGATGCGGGATGCCTTAATGCCTTCCTTCCAGCAGATATTTTCCCATCAACTCCGACTCATTGCTCTGGGAATAAGGTCTAGAGTCTTTTTGTCAGTACCTTAGGGTTTGCAGTCATCAGTGGCAGACTCTTCGCTATCGACAGTGGGGATTCATCATTGCCTCCTGATCGGTAGATTCTTTCAAGTGTTCGAATTCAACTCATTCATTCGCACTTGTTAGATTGTACTGGGGCACCTTGACACTCATTTTCATTATTGGTGGGTTGTCTCGCGTTGGTTAACGGTATATATTATTGACCAGTAATCCAACGATTTCTCACATGGTCGACTTCAGCTCATTTATTCCCATTGTGTATAATTGTGCCATAGTGATCGGTGAAGACCTCGGGTTGCATCAGCATTTCTCGATTCACTTTTGACAGTCCTTCAGTTTCTGCCAGTGATGTCGTCCACCTTTATATGTTGCAGTTCAGTACAGCAGCATCCTATATGTTGGCTCCCGAGTTGCGTGACAGTACCATTTGTTCCACCCCTTATGATTTGGTACTTGGAGATTCAGTTACTTATTTGATCAGACATCCAGTTGCAGCATCCTTGATCAGCTTTCTATATGTGATACTTGGACATTGATTCAGACTTATACTTCCGGGCCATGCTCAGATGATTCATTATGTACTTTCAGTTCAGTTATACTTGTACACATGTTGGATCTATTCAGTACTTTCTATATGATGTATTTTTGACTGAGCATGGGTATGCCCGCCTCAGCATGAGTTGACTCTCTGTTTTCTTTCATTGGTTTTTGGCAGGCTGAAATCTGGTGAAGTCCTCTCTTGTCCTTACGAAGTTCTTTCTATGTGCATAATATATTTCGGCCATCATGTACCCCTTCTGACCTCATATATTAGGGGGCATCTGTTATAGCATCATTTCTCACCTTCATATGATTCATGATTGCTTTTATCGCTTTGGGCACCCATTCCTACAGACTTGGACAAAATTCACTAAAAAACAGTGTTAAATTTCCCATACGCGATTATGCCCAGACTTTTCCGCGTGTATACGCGAGTCCACATGTACTTTCCCGCGTATGCCATTAAAATCATTAAAAATATATATAAAAAATCCCTATTTTCGGGCTGGGTTGATGGTTACTTTGGTAGTTCAACCACCCCAGCACGTGCCCAACTGTTTCCAACTGTTGAAACTACTTTGAGGGAGTATAAAAGCCCCTCATGTGCATGGCCTAAGGGAGGGAGAGAAATTATTGATATTATACTCTGTTGGTATTCCCTATCCAAGTCTGAATTCCCGTGCCTCCTGCACTTCCCAGTTCATTACAGGAAACCCTTGTTTCCTAGAGATGTTCATCTCTTTATATGTCATCTCGTATGCACCTGTTCGGAAGGAATCTTAGCGAGGCAAGGGTGGGATGGATCCGGACGACGGTCTTCTCGAAGATCGTGGAAGGATTAAGGTGATCTCTCCACTCGTTATTTCTGTACATGCTATTTATAATACAGAAGTACCATCTTGTTCCCGAAATATACGTGTTAGTGTCTGCTTGCATATATGAGGATATTGTTATTTAAGAATTCATTATGGTTTATCTAATGTTTCATATGGATTTCACTAACATTTAGAGTAGATATATGCTATACAACCAGTTCTTCGTGCTTGTTTCTTCTTGTCTTTCAGGTTAAGAAGGAAGAAGGGTTGCTGGGGGTTTGGACCCCGCGGGATCTGCTTCAACCGTAGGACCTACGGGTAACTTCCTCGATCTACTCTATTTAGTTTTTCATGAACATGTATGGTTGTGTGAGTCCTTCTTAAGTAGCATGCCCTGCTTTGTGGAGGTTTAAACCCAACAAACCTCTAGGGTGATTTTCCCCGAAACACTCACATGTGAAAAAACTGATAATCTACCTCATCAATGCAGCATACCTCTCTAGCAAATGGAAAAAAGGGAAAATAGCATTACAATTTTTTTGATAGTTGGGTTTCAAATAGGGCCCATAATAACTCAATTCCAGCTTCTTTTGTTTGAATCACACCTTACCAATGTCTGGTAAACATGTTGCTTTGGAAATTATCTCAGAGGAGAGCTCAAATTGTACTCCTGCCAGATTGACTTGATGTGTAAGCTACAGAAGAAAAATACAGTTAAGTCTGAATGGTTGCTGACTTGCTTGACCCTCTCACAAAATTTGTAGCACCCTACATCCTAGAAGCATGAAAGGATCATAGGAGATGAAGTGATTGGAGTGGTGTCTAGGGGCTCAAATATTTTTTCTTTTCCTCCATGATGTTTTGTCTTGGTGGGATTATGACTCTCATCACTACTGGTGTGACTATCTCCCTCTGACATGATGACTAGTCCAAAAATAGCAGTAGGACCTTTAGACTTTTCTTGAGGGTTTTTGGGAAAACTAGGTGCTTTTAGTGGTTTTTAGGTCAACTCTTTGCAAAAAAAAGGCTAAAGTGAAAATGATTTTTTTTAGAGCTTGCACTTGGGGTTAGAGGTTAGCCTATAGCTACCCAATATTATTTTTGTACTCAAAACCAATTTCACTTGCAAATCCTAACTCTAAGACTAAATAATCAATCTTTATATAGTCTAAGGTTTGGTCTAATATTTATTATGGATGACTTCCTTGTGTTTAGAAAAAAGAAAGCTTGGGAGGAGAAAAAAGTTTCACCAACCTTAGGCTCTGCTTGCAGAAGTTTTGAAGATGAAATTTCAGATTTTGGAGCTCTTTGAGAAAATGTGGAGAAATATGGCCAGAGTGTAGTGCCTGTGCGTTACGTCGTGTAGACTGGGCAGTGTCACGGGTGCTTCGAGTCTTTGTTGGGCCTGTGCATAGCGTCAGGTTAGGTGTGCAGCCCTGGGCTCTAAGTGTGTAGAATAGTGTATTTTTACACTGCCCGCCTCCGTCCTGTGCATACTGCCGAAGGCCAGGTGAGTAGCGCCAGCCTCGGTGCGTAGTGCCCGAAATTTTTACAGTTTGACCTGAAAACCCCGAAAAAAATTCTTCCAATGGTTTCTTCACTTTGGAAAATGTAAAATGATGCATGGGAAAGGTTCAAGTGACCTTTTATAATTGTTTTGAAAATTAATTAAAAATAAAAAAACCCAGTTTTGCAAAGCTAATGTTCCCTATATCTTTAGTGTGCCTTTTGACTAATATTTGTTGTGAAACACACTTTTGACATTTTTTGGCAAAAATGTTTACTTATGCCTTTGTCATCTTTTGTAGAACAATGTTTTTGACATGGAGGCCTTTGTTGGGGGTCTATTACTGAGATGTAAACCAAGGGCACACTTGCTTTTTATGTCGTTTCGATAATAACTTATGCCCAACCTTTGATCTTATTTCAAAAACTCTGTTTTTTACCCTTTGATAAGATGATTCCTTTTAAACTGATACTCTTTGTCCTTTCTCCTCTTAGTGCAGGTGAATAAATGTTATTTTTGGCAAAACCCTAAATAAGTGGCTTCCGCCCTTGTAATATTTGAGATGGTTTCTTGCTTGTCACCATTGTTTTGTTAATCAACCAAAACAAACCTTGATTCTCTTCTACCTATAGGCCTGTTGCTTTTTTCTTGTTTGTGTTTGCCTCCTGGGGATGATTACATCTTATTACCTTACCTCTTTTTATTTTTGGTGGCCAACTTGGATATTCATTGTAAAAAATGTGAACAAGGGCAGTTGTCCCTTGCAGTATTTGTGGTCTAAGCCAAGGAGGCTTTTCTTGAATGACTTTCGATAAAATTACTTGATTTTATTCCTCTTTGAATACAAACTCTTCATGTAGGAAGGCATAATTTGTTGGGCACCAAATCCATCCTATGACTTAGTTAAACCTTAAGTGACCTAATGGGGACTTTCTTGAACTTGGACTTTGGATAGAGACTTAGAATTTAGGGATCACCAAGTACAAGATAGAATCTATGATAACCTTAGTGTATTGAAGACCCAAGATCCAACATACTTGACTATCCAAAGGGCCTGCAGAGACAATCAGTGTTTGAGAATCTTATAGAATAGACAGCAAATTTATTTTATTGGTGGGTTTAGGTAATAGTGGGGAATTGTGTAGGTAAAAAAAATAGAGGATTTGGACCAAAAGGCAAGACATGGTGAAAAAATGGGTGACAAGTTAGGGTTAAAATAAATGGCTTGAGCCCAAGATGGGTCTTCTGGGAGTGGTGGGTCAGTCATGACTAGATAGGATCATAAAATAGTGAAAGTTTTATCTTAGGATGATGAAGGAAGTGATATTTCTAGAACTCTCAATGTTTATGAAATTTGTTTCTAAAAATCTAGGACCAATACTTAGTCATTTTTAGATAGTGAAAATTATGGATGACTAACAGTGGCTCTACTTGGGGAGGGCAGATCCTTCTTAGGAGGTGTCTAGAACTTCAAATTTTTCTGGCTTCTAGAGACCAGTGCCTCTTCGATTGGGAAAATGTGCTCTTTCTTCATTTGCTGATGTTTGTTTTGAGTCTATAATATTTGATATCTGAAAATACATGATTCATATCAGCATCGTCTCTACCTACCCAATCTACTTGCTTAACATTTTTTTCTTCCTTGGGTGCTCTTGAACTGGAAAACCCTTGACATTTCTCTTTTTGGAAACAAAAAATCAAACTATCTAATTGTATCTTGATTTATTCCAAGAGTTCAGACTAGACTGATGAACTCTCTTTATTTTCTCTACCTAAACTACTCATTTGTCAAGATTGAGTTGTTTGACAAACTTTATTCTCTAGGTTACTGACATGAAATTGAAAAATATGGCTCAATCAGGATTAGACAGTCTGATTTACCATAGTTTGTGGCATTGGAACAAGTTGCACACAAGTTTTATTTTTGTACATACAAAACTTAGGAGACATAAGCGAAATATATGTCATTTGTTTAACATCTCTATTTTCCTCTTTGGTTCAGATTTGAGCATGTGGTACCAACATCTCTCTTTCCTAATCTATCTTTTGACAAGTCAAGCTTGAAAATTTTGACCTACTCTTTTTCACTAACTTATCAACCATAAATTTAATACATGTTCAACCATGATTAGGTTGGATGACTGAACAAGGCTTTTTTTTTTTAAATAAGCAGTGGAATTTAGACTTGCACACTTTCAGCATTATTATTTTTTAGGTATGGGGTTGTACCTCTCTTTCAAAATATGCCCTCTTTTCCTTTTTATATTGTTTGTTGTGGTATTTTCTTTTCATCAGATAGTGATATGTACAATGAATGAGGAAAACAAACTAGGTTTCTTAACAAACTTAATGTTTAAGCATCCTCCCATTGACAGGACCCCTAAACATTTGAGTTCCCTCAAGCTCTTGCAAAAAGAAAGCATTGTTGCCTCTAACTGACTGAATGATGTAAGTGCCTTTCCATAGATTTTCAAACTTGCCTGTTTGCCCTTGTCTTCCTTTCTTGAATCCCATTTCAGAACCATGCTTCCAATTTGGAAATCATTTGCTTTGGTTCTCCTATCAAATATTTTCTTGATATTGTCCTGTATAGCTTGTGTCCTTTTGTAAACCTCCTCCCTTGACTGCTGCAAATGAATGGTTTGGTTCAGCCTCCTCTGCATGTCATTTTCTTTTGATTGTACTTCTTGAAGAAGCTTCATGACTGGAAATCTCAAAGAGGTGGGGAAAACTGCATCCATGCCATACACTAGTTGATAGGGAGGCATACCAATAGATTTCTTGGTGGTTAGTCTATCAGCCCATAGTGCATGCACTAATTTTCCATGCCATGCTTTTTTATTTTGTTCTAAGAGCTTCTTAATGATGTTTACCAAGCTCTTGTTAGAGGACTCAGCTAGTCCATTACCTTGTGGGTAATAAGCAATGGAGTGGCCCAGGGTGATGTGATATTTGTAACAAAAGTCCACCATTTTCTTAGATTAAAAGGCAGCAGTGTTATCGGTGATGATATTTTTAGGACAACCAAACTTGCACAAGATGTTGGTTTCAAGGAATTTGATGATGACTGAGTCAATTGCCTTTCTAGAATGGATGGATTCTATCCATTTGGTGAATTAATCAGTGGCAGTGAGGATCCACTTATGTTGGGCAGATGAAGTAGGATGGATCTCTCCTATGAATTCCAAACCCCACTGTTGAAAAGGAGCTTCAACACTAATGGGACGCAAGGGAAGAGGTAGGAGCTTTCTTTTTCCATCAAAGATTTGGCATTTCTAGAAATTCATGACTAGTTTGTGAGTATCAGGAAATAGGGAAGGCCGATAGTAGCCAGCTCTAAGGATCTTGTTGGTTGTGGTCTTCCAATAAAGGTGACCCCCACATTCTCCCTCATTTAATTAATGCATGATTTTTTTTGCATCATCTTCAAGCAAACATTTAAGTAGCAAACCAGAAAAACTCTTCCAGTACAACACTCCATCTAAAATGAAAAAATTTAATGCTTTTTGTTTTAAGAATCTAGCTTTGGTTTTTGACAAAGAAGGGGGAGCATTGAGATAAATAAGCCAATAATTAATATCAGCATACCAAGATGAATTTAAAAACATTTCTTCAATGTATGGTTTTAGTATGATTTTTTCGTCATAAAAGATCAATTTAGCTACGCATAAAAAATAGCCCTAACATCGATTATGGCTGCAAAATATCTTTAAGTTTGTTGCACAAATTCAGATCTAAGCACAAAAAGACATTAATCAGATAAAATATAACATGGCTCCATGCATCCAATGAACAAGACAAGAACGAAGTGTTTAAAAGAATGTTTTGTACTATATTAAAGAATGGGGCACCTGAGAGGAAAATAAGAAAGGTGTTTTCCAGTTCTCCTCAGTGGGATGGGATCTTGGAAGTCCTCAGTGTTTCAAATCTAACATTTCTCTCTCTTATGGATGTAGAAAAGAAAACATGGAACTCAATGGGAGTTCACAAAACAAAATGGAAAATGGTGACCAAGAGTAGATCCAGAGTGATCTAATGCAATGAAGGTGACTAATGAATGGGGAAAACCTCCCTATTTATAACAAAATATTGGGGCAGTCTAGAACTCGGTGCATGAATGAAATATTATTAATCGAACTCTAGAAGCACCCTTTAGGAATATTTTATTATATTTTTTGGAGGGAAAAGGTTTCTTGACTTGGGTCAATTCCTTTGTTTATAAATAATAAATAAATAAATGGTTTATTTATCATTTTAGGGAAGTGATGGGAATATAATTAAATAAATAATGGTTTATTTAATTATTTATGGATGATTTAGTCAAATTTAACTAAGAATATTATTTAAATAATGATTTAAATAACTTATTCTTAGGGAATAATTAAATAAATAAGGATTTATTTAATTAATTTCCTTATTTTGGGTTAAATATGACCAGGAAATATAAACAAATGAGTTATTTTATGTGGTGAAAGCAATTTTACTTAGAGTAAAATTGGTCTTACATGGTGTACTTGGGTTCATCTGATAATAACAGGTTAGATGACCAAAATTTGGTGTAACAGTTTGCCCCCCAACGTACGAGTGTTAGGAGAAAATCGTATGACCGAAGTACGTTGTAAGAACTCAATCACTAGGAATCAAGAGCGAGGTGAGAGAGAAATGTAAGGATGTCTGAGGTGTGAAAGGACTAGACCCTGAGGAGACGATACTTACAGGTGAAAAAAGTCTTTATGAAGTGGTACCTGTGCTAAAGGCGGCGGGGGAGGCATACTTATGCCCGCCGAGACAAAGGACAAAGAATAAGGAACCCGGAAAACCACGGAACACAATAAGTACAAAGAATAAGGCGCCCAGAAAACCACGGAATGTAATAATTAAGCATGTGTTGGCCGAACCATGAGCCAGATAAATCATAGGATGAATTCCACATACGTGTGATGCCTGGAATAATCATCAGGACTTATACAGTAATATGGTAGTACATGAGAGACAAATATACCCAAATGCCCCCTACACATGGGGAAGGGCTCTCAAAATCTGACAGAGACATGTGAATCGAAAATGGCGCTGCAAGTGGTTGAAACCGATATCATCCAATGAGAGGCGCTGCATCAAGGGCGGGAATGAAGTCATTCGGGCATGTGGGGGGCTACCTGCAGGGCCACCCCCTCATGAGGGTTGAGACATCTCACACATGCCTGGGGATCACCAATAGCTGTTGCGACATCACTGGACCACCAAGTATACGTATCGCGAACATGCTGAAAAGAGGCTGGATCCAAGGTACCCAGATGAAGACTAATGATGATGTTGAAATGATGAAAGGTCCAAAGGGGACCTGAAAAACATGAGTGTGAAATGGTATCTCATGATGGAAATCGACACAGACAAGAATAAGGATGGAGGCTAAGTGGTGCCCCAAGGAAAAGTGTTGTAAGTGAGGAAATCTGATTTGAAAAAGGAGGAAAGGAAGACTTCGTGGACAACATGTGTCCTGGTGAAGTAGTGACTGATGAAGACAAACATATGTTGGCTATCTACAAGAAAGTAAAACATGCATTGCAAGCGGGAAATGCTAAGGGTAATACCTCTTGAGATAGAGTGCATTGCGAGGATTAGGAAGAGGGTGGCCTTCAAAGTCCTCTAAAAGATATGCCCCCTTCCCCAGATTTTTACTGATGATGTAAGGACCTAGCCATAATGAGTCGAACTTCCCATGACCGAGGGTATCGTGGGCCTAGTTATATGCTAGAACAAGGTCACCTTCATGAAAGGTGCGAGGATGGACTTTTCGGTCATACTGAGCTTTGGTGCACATTTTGGCCGCTTCAAGAGTTTTTAATGCAACGCGACGATCTTCAGAAGCATGCTCAAGCATAATAAGTCATTGTTCTAGAGGTTGGGTATCAGGGAGAAGTTCGACGGCCAATTGAAGGGAAGGGATTTCACATTCGATTGGTAAGACTGCCTCCTCGCCAAAGACAAGGTGGAAAGGAGTGAAACCGGTGGCAATTTTAATAGAAGTACGATAAGCCCACAAAGCAAGGAAGAGCATGAGATGCCAATTGGTTTTGTGTTTATTCATCATTCGTTGAAGCATGGTCTTAAGAATTTTGTTGACTGCTTCAACTTGGCCATTACCTTGGGGGTAATAGGAAGATGAATATTGATTTTCAAAACCCAATAAGGAGGAGAGCTCCTGCCAAATATGATCTTCGAAATGTCGGCCATGGTCCGAGACTAACTGTTTTGAAACTCTGAATCGAGCAATGACATGGTTAAAGAAAAAGAGGGCTGAAGTGGTTGTCGTATTGTTGAACATCGACATAGCTTCGGCCCATTTAGTGAAGTAGTCAACCGCCACGATGATATATTTGTTGTTACCAGCAGATGGAGGTCGACATTCCATAAAGTCGATGGCCCATTTACAAAAAAGACCAGCGGTGACAACAGGATGGAGAGGAGAGGAAGGAGCTCGTGCATTTGGGGTAAAATGTTGGCAATTGGAACAGTGTTTGACTGCTTCAATGCAATCACTGAAGAGAGAAGGCCAAAAATACCCAGCACGCATTATTTTTTAGGCGGTGGCGAGGCCGAAGAGGTGGCCACCACAAGCGCCACTATGACAAGCATTGAGGACTTGCTCGGCTTCAGCATGGGTGAGGCAACGACGAAAGACAATATCGACGCTGCGATGATAAAGGTCATCGTCGATTAGAAGGTAGCGAGAGGCTTGGTGTCAGATACGTCATCGAGCATCGTGATCAAGGTGAAGGGTGAACTTTTGGGTTCGCAAGTAAGTAAGGATGTCACCATACCAAGGATCGTCAGTGGTGATGACAAACAAATATTCATCGGGAAGAGCGTCATTAATTGGAGTATCTTGCATCCGGGTAGGCAAATTAGAAATGAGTTCAGCTAGGACTAAACCTTTCTTACTTTTTGGGGTGACAAATTCAAGGTTGAATTCTTGGAGAATAACGACCCAACGAGCGTACTTTCCATTGAGGATGTGGCGACTCAATAGGAAATCCATGGGGTTGGAATCAGTCACAACCTTGGTGGAATGCATAAGGATATAATGATGCAATTTTTGGACCGAGAACACGACAGCTAGTGCTAATTTTTCTTCATTCGAGTACCACACAGGTGGACCGGCAAGGTTCTTACTGACATAATAGATCACATGTTCAACACCGTTATCATCCTCCTGGATAAGGACACCAGCAACCGAATATGTGGAAGAGGAGATGTATAGAATGAAATCTCGGTCAAATTCAGGGGGATGGATCAAGGGAGCGGATGTGAGAGCATGCTTGAGGGCATCAAAAGAATTTTGAGCGTATGTATCCCAGACAAAAGGGGTTTGAGATCGAAGAAGTCTAAGGAAGCCGTGTGCAGTAGTGGTGTAGTCAGGAACGAATCGGCGAAGAAAATTAGCTTTGCCTTGGAGACTTTGTAGCTGGCGTAAGGTACGAGGCAGAGGAAGTTCAAGAATGGCTTCAACCTTCAAAGGGTCGAGATTTATCCCGTCTTTAGACACAATGAAGCCGAGGAGACGATCGGCGGGAACACAGAAGACACATTTCAAAGGGTTAAGTCGAATGTTATACTTGCGGCATCGAAGAAAAATGGTACGCAGGTCATGAATGTGTTGCGCCCGATGTTTAGAACGTGCGGTAAGGTCGTCTAAATAGGCAAGGATAATATGGGCTAAGTCATGGAAGCAATAAGACATGGCTCGTTGAAAGGTGGCGCCGGCGTTTTTAAGGCCAAATGGCATGACTCGGTATGCGAAAGTGCCCCACGGACTAATGAACGCGGTTTTAAGTTGATCAGCACGGCGGATAACAATTTGGTTGTATCCGGAGAAGCCATCCATAAAGGAGAGAATCTCGTGCCCTGCACACTCATCGATGATTTGGTCAATAAATGGTGTGGGTAAGTTGTCTTTGGGACAAGCTTTGTTTAGATCGCGAAAGTCAGTGCAAACACGAATGGTGCCTTGTTTTTTGAGGATGGGAACTAGGTTAGACACCCAAGTGGTATATTTAATGGGGTAAATGAAACCAGCCTACCAGAGCTTGTCGATTTCAGCTTTGATGGCGTCGCGTCTAGAAGGATGGACGGGTCTCAACTTTTGATGAACTGGAATGGCATCAAGCCATGTGTCGATGTGATGTTCGACAATGGCAGGATCGAGTCCGGGCATTTCTGAGTATGACCAGGCGAAAACATCACGGAATTCTTTGAAGAGCTTTGTGTAGGCCTCAATTTCTTCTGGAGTGCATTGGGCACCCATGGTGATATGTTCTTCAATACCTGGCTTGACAGAAATGTTGATTTTGATGGTGGGAGAGATATTAGCCATATTGCCTTCTTCGAAAGAATCAGGTGCAGGGATGGGGTTTTTGAACCAATCGACTTGATCAGGAATGAAGTATTTGGATTCGAGGGCATATTGGTCATGGGATTGATGTGGGAGGAAATATGCACGATGGTGCATATCGTCCCATGGATAATCAGCGTTGGTCATGGCTTCCATGATGTATTCATTGGACTGGAAAATGGGAAGAGAGGATGGAAGAGGTTGACCTGAGGGGGTAGAGGGATGAGACTCTTGATTGTGATGGGAAGGGCTCACAGGTACAATGTTATGTGAGGTAATAGAGTGAGTAGTAGAATGATCAGGTGAAGCATTGGGAGAAGGTACTAAGGGGTTGGTATCCGAGAATCGCGGTGATGAGGAAAGGTAAGAAATGGTAGCGGAGGTCTCTTTCATTTCGGTATCAGGAGGAGGAATAGTAATTGTGGTAGACAGGTGGTCCTGTGTGAGGGAAGAAGGATTACGGGCAAGGGCGGCTTCGAATTGGCAGTATGTGGCTAAAGAGGCACGATAATCGTCAAGGCGGGGGAAAAGGTGGGTATAGTGGCCATGGAAATTTCACAAAGAACAAGAGTGATTGGTGCGCAAATTCTTAAGTTTAGGGGTAGAATCCGGTATGGTGACATGGACTTCTGGGATGTCTGATTCTAGAGTCGTTTCATTAACCATGGTCTTGAGAGGTGGTAATTCAGGGCAGGTATGAGTGGTGTGACCAACAACATCACACAGAGCACACTGGATGGGATGCTTGGGAGGCCAAGGAGGGGCAGGGTTGGGTGGGGTAGGTTTTTCCTTTGATTCCCCCCTGCAAGCTTTGCCATTTTCACTCGAAGCGGTTGTAACAGGAGACGGTGCTGGTTGAGGTGACTGAGGTACCAGCGTAGCAAGAGAAGTCATAGGGATTGGTTGAACTAGGGGTCAAAGTAATATATGGTTTAGGTTGACCGGGCGGAGTGGTGGCTGGAGGGTCAAGATACCAGACGGGTATACCCAAGGTCAAGTTGGGGAGGGATAGGGTGGCCAAGGTAGGGACCGAGTAAGCTCCAAGAGGGGGAGCGAGGAAATGGATCTGACCAGCATGGAAATGGCCAGGAGGAATGGTGCCAAGGGGGTTGATTTCAGATGGAATCGACCCATGAGGAGTGGCGGTAGAAGAAGATTCAGAAGGAAGAAGGGTGGCTAACGGGGGTGAAGGGCTAGGAGCTGGTTGAGGTTGAGGTTGCTGACTAGCCAAAGTGGGCTCTGTGAGGTTATCCCAAGATGATTGCATCATGCAAACGTTCGCCAAGTTAGGATTAGAGACGGGAGGGGAGTCGAAAAAGGTGCCAAGCAAGGAGGAGTCTTTGTAGATGCCGGGGAAAACATTGGTCAAAGAATCAACGGTTTGCTTGTTATTGATAGTAGAGATGGTTGACTCAGGGGAGGTCTGAGATTTGGGTTCATGGTAAGTCAAGTGGTCAATGGTGACAATCTTGCCATTATGAGGAAAAAACATCTTGCGGTAGACGACGGACGGGACGGCTGACATGGCATAGGTGTAACTACGCCCCAAAAGGATGTTGTAGTCAAGAGGGGCGTCGATAACTTCAACGTAGACACAAACAGTCTTGCTGGCAAGGGTGATAGGACAGTTATGAAATAGGCCAATGCGCTGGGAGGCATGGCCATCCCATGCATGAAGGGTGATGGTGGGAGGGGCCAGTTCAGCGGAGCTGAGTTGTTTCCAAACCGAAGCGGACATTACGTAGGTAGATGCCCCCTCATCAATAATACACCGAAAAACATTGGCGTTTCAGATTTTGATTGGGATTTGGAAAGCAGCGGATGGGGGAAGAGGGGGATGGTTTGACTAACGGGCTTCGAAAATAATCAATTGGTCATCAGCAGGATCTACAGCGCCCACGGTAGATAGTAGAGCCCTCTTTTCAGAAGGAAACGACTGGAGGAGTTCCAGTGTTGAAATGGCAGTAAGAGATTGGGCGAGATCATCTACTATGTTTTATGAATGGGCAGCCCGACCAGAGGTAGCATTTCGGCGTAATGGTCCCTTAGGAGGCTTGGGATGAACTTCGGCTTTGGGCAGAGGGAGTTGCAAGGGACTATTGGGTATCGATAGAGGCTCTGTAGGACCTTTCGATGGAGACTCAGAGACAGACGGAACATGAGGTGTGGAATACTGACGGGACCGATTTTGAAGGTTGAGGTCGACAGTGAGAGGTGGGTCAGAAGCCATCATGAGAATCTGGTAATTAGAGGAACCATAAGGGGAAGTTTGAGTGGTTACTGGGGCGTGAGGTGGTTGAGTGGCCACGAAAACTTGTTGCGGGAAAGGATCGGTAAACACAGCAGGTTGAGAAGTAACGGGGGTGGGAGGGGTAGTAGGGGAGGAGTGTTGTCCCCGTACGGTGGCTTGAGAATCCCAAAGTTGCTGCATTTGTGGTAATAAGGGACAATCGTGAGTGTAGTGACCATAAACACCGCAACACGAACAGGGCTTATTGGTGCGAAGTGGCCTGTCCAGCTTGGGCTGAGAGCCCTGTGGCTGGTTGGCAGTGGTAGAGTCGATGTTGGAAGAAGTGGGTCCACGATTACCAGAAGAGGATTGGTTGCCTCTTCTCCATATTTTAGAAGGAGGAAAATTAGGTGCCCCCTGCTGTGAAAATACTTGCCCTAGAGGGGGTAGTAAGTGCGGTTGTGGGGGTGGAGAAGGCAAGGGAGTGGGAGGTCCAAATGCTGGAGGAGTTGGGACACCAGGTTGCGGAGATGGATAAGGAGTAGGGTGGGCAGCTGTTACACAATAATTTGTCACCGTCCCTACCATTCCCCGTCCCGCACAATGGAGGACCCATTTTGTGACCTGTGAACATTGTCATGCCTTGAAAACATCATCAATGCATTCCTCTAAGAATGAGCTTCATTTTCCCTAAAGACATCTCCTCGCAAAAATCATGAAAAACATCCCTTTTTGCATTGGCACGGGCAGACAGTTCAGTACTCGCGCCAATGGGGAAAATCCTGTAAAGACGTCGCGCCAACTGGCGCTCTGTCCCATAGCAGTAGTCGCGCCACCCAATTTAAGGACTATTTTTTAAATAAAGATGGCGGAAGTTGAGTTCCAACAAACTCAGAAACCATTGCCTATCTTGAGTTGGGAGGTTTGGCTGCGGAAGTTCTATGGAAGGGAAGTGGTTTTTCCACCTCCCATGGAACCTTCCTTGTTGATAGGGCCAATCCCACAATAATATGGATCCCAACTCCTTCCTTCCCCATCTATAAAAGCCTGCTCAATTCCATGGCAAGCTAGTCTTGAAGTGCCTAAGCTTTGAATCTCCAAATTCCCAAGAGCCTTTGTGTTGTAAGAGCCCTCTTTCCTCCCTTAAGGCCGACTCAAGTAAGGAGACTATCGTCGAGAGACTTAGGAGAGGTTTGCCCTTTCCCTGGCGAGCTTTGCGAGACGTGAACGACTGGAGACCCATCCGAAGGAGACCACGACGTCAGAACTTTGGTTGTAATCTCTTTCGATTGCTCTTTAATGAATGATTACGATTATGGTTCCACTCTGTTTTCAATGATGTTAATATGAGTAATATCCTTTCTGACTGATATTGAGTTACGTATGCTGGATTTTATGCTTGTATCTGTTTGTTTCTTGCATGTGCAGGTGTCCGCCCGCAGAGATCGTGGAGGATCGTGATCTGCCGAGGCTGAGGAACGGGAACGCTCTCTTCTTCAGATCGTAGCATTGGAATCCAGGTAGGATTCCATCTTTAGTCTTTTTCATTCGTAACTAGGAACTTGCATCGTAACATTTCTGATTGTTGCTAGCCCCCTACTGGGCTAGTAGGGATCGCCTCTGTCCGCAGAGGGGATTTACCTCCTCAACAATTTGGCGACTCCACTGGGGATTCGTCTAGATTTCACTGTCTCGTTTGTATTGTCTCGTTTTGATTATTTTATGTTTTCCTTGCTTGATGAGCCTTCTGGGTTGGGTTCTTTTGCTGTTGTTTACTTCTTGGTTTTCTTAGTGTGCATTGATCTGCTTCTGGAGTAGTTCTTTTTCTTTTTTGGCTAAGAAACTCGACTGGTGCGCTTTTTAGCTCGACAGTCGTGCCAATTGGTACATGTTGCTTTTGTTTAGCCCGCGCCAATTGCTTTCTGGCGCCAGTTTCAGCCTTACAGTCGCGCCACTCCTGTAAGGTTTTTGAGTTTCTTCATTTTTGAGCTCTCTGGGTTTGGTCAGTGTTTTTCTTCTTGATTTTCCAACTGCCTGAGTGTGTTGGAGTCCTGTTTGACTGGGAATTCACCTCTGTCCTTTGGTTGTTTGCTTTTATCTATCGATTTCACGTTTTGAGCCCTAGGGCATCTAGTGGCTTAGTGTATCGAGCCCTCCTTGGGAGTTTTGGTGTTTTGTTTGTCCGGTCGACTTTCTGATTGATTCTCCACATCCTCTTAGTAGTTGTTCATTGTTTTGTTGCGATTTTTGGGTGATTGTTCATTCCTTCATTCGAATTTCGTTTGGTCTTGCATTGGGCCTAGATCACACAGCCCATTGGAGCCTTTTGAGTCTTTTCTTGGTTTTGAGAGACTTTGGTCGATTTGGGATTTGATTGCTTGCATTGTTGAGTGAAATTTGTTTGTTTTGCTCTATCGAATATCGTTTCTCAAGTTGTTCCATTTGTTTTCAGTTTTTTTAGTGCATATTAGCTATCAAACATTGAAAATTGCAAACAAAAATCTCTTGTGCTTTTCGTTGAATTAGTGCAAATTGTGATCTTTTCGATTTTGCTAGTGATTAGTGATCTGAATGAAAATTTTTCAATTTAATTAGTTGCATTAGAGATCTCATTGTTGTCTTTCATTCATTTCGTTTGTGTAAAATCTCTCAACTCTTCTCTAATTAGTTTTCATCGAATGAAATGTTGGACTGTGGCATGTAGCTTTGCATTTAGGAGTCTTTTAAGACACTACATACGATAGGGCCTGAAAATTAAAACTTAATCAAAGATCAACTTTAAAATCTATTCAATTAACCTAAGGCAGCATTGGAACTTAACGAAACATTTTTAGAGGTCTAGGCTAGAGACGTGTTCCGGCGTCTTTAAACCTAGCAGCTGTCGCTCACCGTTTGGCTTTAGACAGCGCTAGTACGGACTTGTGCTCCCCGTACTGTCGCGTATATAAATCAAGACCCCTCTAGGTTTTCAATCATTTATCCATAGGAAGCCGAGTCTGTCGCCCTATACCCGTGATACACCGAACACAGCATTCGGGGAGACTACCTGCACGTACGGAAAGTCCTTGGTCGATTTCTATTTCATTACTGAAACCAAGGTGTATATGGCAGTTCACGGATATTTGGTACACCCTTTGTGCCTAGTTTTTCCTGAGTAGTCATTTGGTCTTTTCTGACTCCCTAAACTTGAAAAGACCGTCGAGCGCTTGTCCTTTCACGCTTGTATCAAATCTGAAAGATATAGAGTCATCTTTCTATTGTTTCTTGACTCTTAAAATATGAAACGATAGAGTGTCTTACTTTTCAATGTGGTAAAATTAATCACCCACGATTACACGCCCGCTTAGAAATTGCTTGTTGACCGTTTGATCGTGTGTCTTGACTCTTTTTCAGCCCGTGTGTGGTTTTGAGTTTTGATGGAAACTTTTTCAGAGTTCACCAAACAAGGAATCCCCTTAGAAGGAAATCCTGGTCATTTTCCTCCTTTTGGAAATGTTGGTGCTCCTTACATGGTGACGTTGTCCCTTCCTGGGTTAACTGTTGGGTTGCCTATTTGGTTGTTCTCAACCTCTGTTGTCCCGAATGTCTCCACTACTGTTCCATCAGTTTCTCCACCTGAACAACATCATGTTGATTCCAAGGTGGACCTCTCCCCTTCTTCACCTGTTTCTGCGTCCTCCTCTTCTACTTCGCCTGGTGAACGTTTGGATTCAAGTAACCAGGTGACTAAGAAGAAGAAGAAGAAGACAAAGAAGAAGAAGTCTGATAAGCGAGAGGCTAAAAGTGCAGCTACTGTTTCTGATATATCTCCTCCCGATAAACCTTCCAACCCTACACGGAAAGTCAAGTTCCCTTGCCTGTTGTGCACGAGAGACCATCTTTTTCGAGACTGCCCTGGCATCCCCAAGGTGCTCGAAGCATGGTCCGATGGCCATCCGCCGTTGCCTTTGACTTCCGGGAGCCAAGTTAGGGGCACATCTTCAACTGGTATTGATAAGGCTCCTAAGAAGCAGGGTAAGATCACCAATCCCTGTAAGTTGTGTGAAGGGCACCATGCCATTCACCTTTGTCCTTATATGGATGAAGCCAAACAAGTTTTGGACAACCCGACCGGTTCTACACCACGCCTTCCACCTGGTTATAATCGGCTTTCTTTGAGTCCTCCGCCAGTTGATCTTATGATTGGTCAAGAGTCATCCTTGGTCGATCCCACTCCCCCAGAAATTCAAATTCACGAATCCGTCCCTGTCCAACCATTGGTCGTAGGATCGGTTGAACTGGCCCCGTCCGCGGTGCACCAAGTCTTTTCTATCGAGAATGGATCTCACACCCCCCATGTCCTTCTGATCTCTTCATATTCTTCAGACTTGGAGAAAGATTCTCCTGTCCCTGTACTTCAAGAAGCTCCTCCTCCGCCTCCCATGGTAGAGGCTCCGGAGGATATCCCTCCCGCCTTCGAGATGGAGGTTATGGAGGATGCTTCTTCTTCCATAACATCAGGGGAAGACCTTCACATTTCCATGGTAGCCCCTCCGAGTAGTTTGGTCGCTTTCTTTGATTGGAGTCGATTTGCAGGATTCCGCCTTCCGTCTTACGTGCCTTTCGAGATCACAGTAGAGGCTCTTGGTCTGGTCGTACCCAGCACCATTATAGACGAAGGTGCGTCTGTTAGTATTCTATCCTCAACTACCTGGCAAGCTTTCGGTTCGCCACCACTTGCGCCTGTTACGCAGAATCTGTTGACTTTTAACAGAAGGACGAGTCAACCGTTGGGGATCCTTCCAAGGTTACCGGTTACTTTGGGAGGTAAAACTATCCATATAGACGTGATGGTTGTTCCAGGCCCCTTGGATTTCAATCTGCTTTTGGGGCGTGATTACACCTATGCCATGGGAGTGCTCGTCTCCTCCCTCTTTCTTGTGGTCTGTTTTCCGCATGAAGGAAGGATTGTGACCATTGATCAGCTTTCGTTCTTTGGTCGTAATGTGGCAGCTGGTCCGCCATCACCCCCTCCTGGTTTTTATTCACCCGTTGTATCTGCTCCACCGCAGGTCAACTATGTGTCTACCTACCCTGTGCCCGTACTCAGTGAAGACGCCGTCGTGCATAGTGTACTGGGGGCATTGGGTCCTGACTTCCAGGATGTTTTCCTTCCACCGGGAGTGGAACTCTTGGAAGCACCGACTTCTTGTTCATTTCAATGAAGTTCGGTTAGAGCACAGTTTCCTCCCTGTGTCAAGCTCTTTAAAAAATGAAACCAGGTTCTCGGAGCATAGTTCCTCCACTTGTGTCGAGCTCCTAAAAACAATGAAACAAGCTGTTTGAGGATAGTTCTTTTAAGTGTGTCAACCTCGTTAAAATAATGAAACACAAGCATGTTCAATTCGACTTTTTGTTTTGAACCTTCACTCCATTTTCAATGGACTGAAGCTTGGGGGGCATGCACCTCGAATTAAGACACCATGTTGGGGGGTAGGCCCATCTTCCTCATTTCAAGCATAGTTTGCATATGTGTGTGTGTTCATGTGTGCTTTTAAGCTTGCATAAAAATGAAATGTGTGATTAGATACATTGTGTGAATACATTTCGCATTGGGTCGTTTGTTATGTAACTGATACACTAGATTACATTTGTATTAGACATTTGCATGACATATAGAAAACATCATCGCATGTAAAAGATCCATCCAAAATAGTCATATGTATATATATATATATATATATATATATATATATATATATATGTGTGTCGAAATGTCTGCACAGTGTGCATCACGAAAGTCAAAATATACATAATCGTCTTAAGTACATCCGGAGACGATATGTCTCTCAAAAAATAGGTGTGGTATAAATCCTAAGAGCTAATCCGCATGGTGCTCATGATATCACGTGACTGCACGCACTAAGCGTCTCGGGATTCGGTGGATCCGACTCGGAACTCCCACCGTGTGGCGCTGGTATGCCATCGGTACGTCTGCCAGCCGAGCATAGTCTGGGATCCCGTGGGCAATGCCCTCGAGATTCTGGATCAAATCCTCTCCTCCGGTGCCCTCTCCCTGAGGATCAGGGGCAAGTTGTGTCCTCCGGGAGATTGGAGACATCCTAGCTGGTCTCTCAGGTCCCACATCTGCACGCATATATATAAAATGTGTTAGGACGAATGTGTATTAACAAAAAAAACATATAAATATAAAATCAAAAAACGTGAGGTCTTACCCAACTCCTCGTCCCAGTCATCTCCTTCTGGTAGTGGGAGATCTGGGTCCCCGGTAAAGTCAGTTCCTGCATAGGGCTAGTCTTCCACGACAATCAGCTGGCGCCGTAACCACCTAAAGAATTCTGGCCTCCAGGACATCTGTTGGCCACCTCCAGCTCTGGGCATCAATGCTGCCCAGCGAGCCATTCTTGGCTCTCGTGGTATCGGATCTACCACTGCGGCCCCTTGGCCCTGGAAGATTGGTAAGCATTCCAGAATGAACGATACCAAGATGGAACCATAACCAAACTGTTTTAGTTTACCCTGTTTGCATTTCGTGAGCTACCTTTTCATATTGATTGTTACTACTATTGCCCAGTCGAACAGCAGGGGACTCATGCATTCTGAAGCCAGCAGGAGTTGGGCCTTGGTGGCCTCGTGCGGTGCCTGCGACCCAGCAGCCTGCGTGATGGTATGGAGGACCACTCTCAATGCCAGATTAGGGATAGTGTGGATATCCACTTTCTTGCTACATGATCTCGTTTGAGCTCCTTGGCACACTCGTGCCATCACTTCTTCCATCTTCTCCCCGGATGTTCTGCTTCCAGTTAACACCGGGATCAGACCTCTGCGGGACAATCCAGTGATAAAATAAACATCGGAAACCTCCAGCTCTAATACCTGGTCTCGTAACCTGAACACCTGTTCATGTTCATCCCAGATACTGATTAAATACTGGAGGAGCTCGGGCTGAGCTCGTAGACACGGTGTGAGGAGGAACTTTTTCAGTCCACAGTTTCTAAGTGCATTCATGCAAGCTTGACTTTGCATGGCTTGTTCATCCTCTTTTCCATGTTCTCTTTCTTTCCATTCAATTGCCATTTTGATTGATTACCTGCATTCATATGGTCATGAACCCTTAGTTAGATCTCTGATGAGTCTCGAATTCCATGCAATTTGGTCTAAATGTCGAAATTTTAGGCATATTTTTAGGTTCGGCCACTGGCGCGGCTGTTTTGTGAACAGTCGCGCCACGTGGCGCGGGCCCTTTGTATAAAAGAGCTCATTGGCGCGGGTCCGTGCCCGATACCCGCGCCAATGAGCCCGGCCCTAAATTTTCAAAAATGGCTCTAGAAAACTTATTTACAGGGTAAAACTATTAAAATTTGGATGAAAATGAAGAGCAAGGGAGCGCCTCTTACCTGTGACAGACGAGAAGCTGAATGGCCAACTGGATTTGTCGCAATCACCGTCAGCAGTTTCTGCTCCAAATGGACCACTGTTGCTTTTTACCAAGGTAAATAGTAAATGTAATTTTATTTTTACCAATTTGACATATTTATAACTTTTTGACATGAAATGAGTTGTAAAAAGTCATTTTTATTGAATATTTTTATATGTTATGTCGAAAATGGATTTTATGCTTGCTTGGTATGTGCAGCAGCAGGTTTTTGTGACTTTAACGATGGAAACGAGTTGTATTTTATACTTTTTCGGACTCGGTAAATACACGAAAAAGTCACTTTGGAGTCATCTTTCAGCTCTTTTCTGACTCTCTAAATATGAAAAGATTTCCGAGGCCCTTGTCGTTTCGATCTCGTTAAATTGGACACGAATCGACATCCACCCAGTATAAGTTTAACCCTTTTTCGGGCTGGGATGGATTGATTACGAAAAATGAATACCCTAGCCTATCGCGACTAGGAGGTTTTCCCGGATATTGTTTTCTACCTTTTCGGATCTGGGGAACTATTTACGAAAAGGGACCTGTGGAGTTTTCTTTTCCGCTGTCTTTTCAAACTCTCTAAACATGAAAAGACGGCGAGTTCTTCCTTTGTCAGACTCGTTAAACCCTGATGACATTGGATTTCGTCGAAATGACGTTCTCCGAGTTTCTCCTTCCTAGGACTCGTTAAATGCACTAGGATGGATTCGCCCGAAGGGCGGACTTATATCACAAGCATATGCTATCCCCTTCAAGATTGTTATCAAAAATAATTGGGGTACTCGCCAGAAATGGTGGGGGAAAAAATGGAACCATCGTCGTTGTCGTCGGCAGTATGTCGCTCTTGAACATGGCACTTGTCTGCATTCGTGTCGGGTTGGGGACATCTCATCTCGTTTCTTCACTTTTCCTCCGTGGGTTTGGATAATCCCTTTTGACCTCTCCTCTGCTCATTTCCTTGTCACCATGACCTCTGATTTATTGATGTCAAAGACTGCCAAGTCCACTGTCATGCCGTTCATATGTTCAAGAGAAGTTGGCCTCTGCAAATATCAACCTTCCTCTGATTCTCATACGATCCTGATTCACAACAAAAACATCATGTTCCTCTGTCTCGTGTCGATGATGTGGGAAACATTATGGCCCACCTTCGATCAAGGTCACTTCCTGTCGACTTCAGCTCATTATCCAGGAAGCCGATCTAGAGACTCCTTTATGGTACCTTGGAGCCTGCATGCCTCAATGGCAGGTTCGTCGCATTCGACGTGGGGTTTTCATCATTGGCCTCCGATCGAGTGATTCTACGGGTGTTCGACACCAGCTCATTGATTCACACGCCGTAGATTGTACCTGTAGTACCTTGAGGGCCATTGTCATTATTGGTGGTTCCTCTCGCGTATGTTAACAGCTCTCATCATTGGCTGGTAATCAGACGATGTTCTTGCATGTTCGACTTCAGCTCACATATTCGCATGCTTGAACTTGTACTTTGTTTGGGTCGAGATGGAGTGCAAGACCCTGGATTGTGTCTGTTGTAATCCAGGCTGCGATTGTGGATTATTATCATTATGTATATGACTCACTGATTGGATGGCTGCGACCATACCTGAGTCTATTTGTTTGATCTTAGTTGGATGGCTGCGCCCATACCCTGGATCCGGATTATAGCATACTCTGTTCGGATGGCTGCGTCCATACCATATATGTATACATCATGTACTTGAGATATCAGTTGTATCTTTCTGCGCAGGTTTTCCGACGGCGGGCCTTCAGTTGAACATGTTCTCGTAAAGCATTTCACCCCTCTCTCTCTCGGGCCTCATACTTTAGGGGGCATCTGTTACACAGTAATTTGTCACCGTCCCTACCATTCCCCGTCCCGCACAATGGAGGACCCATTTTGTGACTTGTGAACATTGTCATGCCTTGAAAACATCATCAATGCATTCCTCTAAGCATGAGCTTCATTTTCCCTTGAGACATCTCCTTGCAAAAATCATGAAAAACATCCCTTTTTGCATTGGCGCGGGCAGACAGTTCAGTACTCACGCCAATGGGGAAAATCCTGCAAAGAGGTCGCGCCAACTGGCGCTCTGTCCCAGAGCAGTAGTCGCACCACCCAATTTAGGGACTGTTTTTTAAATAAAGATGGCGGAAGTTGAGTTCCAACAAACTCAGAAACCATTGCCTATCTTGAGTTGGGAGGTTTGGCTGCGGAAGTTCTATGGAAGGGAAGTGGTTTTGCCACCTCCCATGGAACCTTCCTTGTTGATAGGGCCAATCCCACAATAATAGGGATCCCAACTCCCTCCTTCCCCATCTATAAAAGCCTGCTCAATTCCATGGCAAGCTGGTCTTGAAGTGCCTAAGCTTTGAATCTCCAAATTCCCAAGAGCCTTTGTGCTGTAAGAGCCCTCTTTCCTCCCTTAAGGCCGACTCAAGTAAGGAGACTATTGTCGAGAGACTCAGGAGAGGTTTTCCCTTTCCCTGGCGAGCTTTGCGAGATGTGAACGACTGGAGACCCATCCGAAGGAGACCACGACGTCAAAACTTTGGTTGTAATCTCTTTCGATCGTTATTTAATGAATGATTACGATTATGGTTCCACTCTGTTTTCAATGATGTTAATATGAGTAATATCTTTTCTGACTGATATTGAGTTACATATGCCGGATTTTATGCTTGTATCTGTTTGTTTCTTGCATGTGCAGGTATCCGTCCATGGAGATCGTGGAGGATTGTGATCTGCTGAGGTTGAGGAACGGGAACACTCTCTTCTTCAGATCGTAGCATTGGAATCTAGGTAGGCTTCTATCTCTAGTCTTTTCATTCGTAACTAGGGACTTGCGTCGTAACATTTCTGATTGTTGCTAGACCCCTGTTGGGCTAGTAGGGATCACCTCTGTCCGTAGAGGGGATTTACCTCCTCAACAATTTGGCGACTCCGCTGGGGATCGTCTAGATTTCACTATCTCGTTTTGATTATTTTATGTTTTTCCTTGCTTGATGAGCCTTCTGGGTTGGGTTCTTTTGTTGTTGTTTACTTCTTGGTTTGCTTAGTATGCATTGATCTGCTTCTGGAGTAGTTCTTTTTCCTTTTGGCTGAGAAACTCAACTGGCGCGCTTTTTAGCTCGACAGTCGCGCCAATTGGCGCATGCTGCTTTTGTTTAGCCCGCGCCAATTGCTTTCTGGCACAAGTTTCAGCCTTACAGTCGCGCCACTCCTGTAAGGTTTTTGAGTTTCTTCATTTTTGAGCTCTCTGGGTTTGGTCAGTGTTTTTCTTCTTGATTTTCCGACTGCCTGAGTGTGTTGGAGTCCTGTTTGACTGGAAATTCACCTCTGTCCTTTGGTTGTTTGCTTTTATCTATCGATTTCACGTTTTGAGCCCTAGGGCATCTAGTGGCCTAGTGTATCGAGCCCTCCTTGGGAGTTTTGGTGTTTGGTTTGTCCGGTCAACTTTCTAATTGATTCTCCACATCCTCTTAGTAGTTTTTCATTGTTTTGTTGCAATTTTTGGGTGATTTTTCATTCCTTCATTCGAATTTCGTTTGGTCTTGCATTGGGCCTAGATTACATAGCCCATTGGAGCCTTTTGAGTCTTTTCTTGGTTTTGAGAGACTTTGTTCGATTTGGGATTTGATTGCTTGCGTTGTTGAGTGAAATTTGTTTGTTTTTCTCTATCGAATATCGTTTCTCAAGTTGTTCCATTTGTTTTCAGTTTGTTTAGTGCATATTAGCTATCAAACATTGAAAATTGCAAAAAAAAATCTCTTGTGCTTTTGGTTGAATTAGTGCAAATTGTGATCTTTTCGATTTTGCTAGTGATTAGTGATCTGAATGAAAAGTTTTCAATTTCATTAGTTGCATTAGAGATCTCATTGTTGTCTTTCATTCATTTCGTTTGTGTAAAAGCTCTCAACTCTTCTCTAATTAGTTTTCATCGAACGAAATGTTGGACTGTGGCATGTAGCTTTGCGTTTAGGAGTCTTTTAAGACACTACATACGATAGGGCCTGAAAATTGAAACTTAATCGAAGATCAACTTTAAAATCTATTCAATTAACCTAAGGCAGCATTGGAACTTAACGAAACATTTTTAGAGGTCTAGGCTAGAGACGTGTTCCGGCGTCTTTAAACCTAGCAGTTGTCGCTCGCCGTTTGGCTTTAGACAGCGCTAGTACGGACTTGTGCTCCCCGTACCGTCGCGTATATAAAGGGAGACCCCTCTAGGTTTTCAATAATTTATCCACAGGAAGCCGAGTCTGTCGCCCTATACCCATGATACACCAAACACAGCATTCGGGGAGACTACCTGCACGTACGGAAAGTCCTTGGTCGATTTCTTTTTCATTACTGAAACCAAGGTGTATATGGCAGTTCACGGATATTTGGTACACCCTTTGTGCCTAGTTTTTCCTGAGTAGTAATTTGGTCTTTTCTGACTCCCTAAACTTGAAAAGACTGTCGAGCGCTTGTACTTTCACGCTTGTATCAAATCTGAAAGAGATAGTGTCATCTTTCTATTGTTTCTTGACTCTTAAAATATGAAACGATAGAGTTTCTTACTTTTCAATGTGGTAAAATTAATCACCCACGATTACACGCCCGCTTAGAAATTGCTTGTTGACCGTTTGATCGTGTGTCTTGACTCTTTTTCAGCTCGTGTGTGGTTTTGAGTTTTGATGGCAACTTTTTCAGAGTTCACCAACCAAGGAATCCCCTCAGAAGGGAATCCTGGTCATTTTCCTCCTTTTGGAAATGTTGGTGCTCCTTACATGGCGACGTTGTCCCTTCCTGGGTTAACTGTTGGGTTGCCTGTTTGGTTGTTCTCAACCTCTGTTGTCCCGAATGTCTCCACTACTGTTCCATCAGTTTCTCCACCTGAACAACATCATGTTGATTCCAAGGTGGACCTCTCCCCTTCTTCACATGTTTCTGCGTCCTCCTCTTCTACTTCGCCTCGTGAACGTTTGGATTCAAGTAACCAGGTGACTAAGAAGAAGAAGAAGAAGACAAAGAAGAAGAATTCTGATAAGCGAGAGGCTAAAAGTGCAGCTACTGTTTCTGAAATATCTCCTCCCGATAAACCTTCCAACCCTCCACGGAAAGTCAAGTTCCCTTGCCTATTGTGCATGGGAGACCATCTTCTTCGAGACTGCCCTGGCATCCCCAAGGTGCTCGAAGCATGGTCCGATGGCCGTCCGCTGTTGCCCTTGACTTTCGGGAGCCAAGTTGGGGGCACATATTCAACTGGTATTGATAAGGCTCCTAAGAAGCAGGGTAAGATCACCAATCCCTGTAAGTTGTGTGAAGGGCACCATGCCATTCACCTTTGTCCTTATATGGATGAAGCCAAACGAGTTTTGGACAACCCGACCGGTTCTACACCACGCCTTCCACCTGGTTATAATCGGCTTTCTTTGAGTCCTCCGCCAGCTGATCCTACGATTGGTCAAGAGTCATCCTTGGTCGATCCCACTCCCCCAGAAATGCAAATTCACGAATCCATCCCTGACCAACCATTGGTCGTAGGATCGGTTGAACTGGCCCCGTCCGCGGTGCACCAAGTATTTTCTGTCGAGAGTGGATCTCACACCCCCCATGTCCTTCTGATTTCTTCAGATTCTTCAGACTTGGAGAAAGATTCTCCCGTCCCGGTGCTTCAAGAAGCTGCTCCTCCGCCTCCCATGATGGAGGCTCCGGAGGATATCCCTCCCACCTTCAAGATGGAGGTTATGGAAGATGATCCTTCTTCCGTAACACCAGGGGAAGACCTTCTCGGTTCGATGGTATCCCCTCCGAGTAGTCTGGTCGCCTCGTTTGATTGGAGTCGATTTGCAGGATTTCGCCTTCCGTCTTACGTACCTTTCGAGATCATAGTACAGGCTCTTGGTCTGGTCGTACCCAGCACCATTATAGACGAAGGTGCCTCTGTTAGTATTCTATCCTCAACTACCTGGCAAGCTTTCGGTTCACCTCCGCTTGCACCTGTTACGCAGAATCTGTTGACATTTAACAGAAGGACGAGTCAACCGTTGGGGATCCTTCCAAGGTTACCTGTTACTTTGGGAGGTAAAACCGTCCATATAGACGTGATGGTCGTTCCAGGCCCCTTGGATTTCAATCTGCTTTTGGGGCGCGATTACACCTATGCCATGGGAGCGCTCGTCTCCTCCCTCTTTCGTGTGGTCTGTTTTCCGCATGAAGGAAGGATTGTGACCATTGATCAGCTTTCGTTCTTTGGTCCTAAAGTGGCAGCTGGTCCGCCATCACCCCCTCCTGGTTTCTATCCACCCGTTGTATCTGCCTCACCGCAGGTCAACTATGTGGCCACCTACCCCGTGCCTGTGCTCAGTGAAGACGCCATCGTGCATAGTGTGCTGGGGGCATTGGGTCCTGACTTCCAGGATGTCTTCCTTCCATCGGGAGTGGAACTCTTGGGAGCACTGCCTTCTTGTTCATTTTGATGTAAGTCGGTTAGAGCATGGTTTCCTCCCTGTCTCAAGCTCTTTAAAAAATGAAACCAAGTTCTCGGAGCATAGTTCCTCCGCTTGTGTCGAGCTCCTAAAAACAATAAAACAAGCTGTTTGAGGACAGTTCTTTTAAGTGCGTCAACCTCGTTAAAATAATGAAACACGAGCATGTTCAATTCGACTTTTTGTTTTGAACCTTCACTCCATTTTCAATGGACTGAAGCTTGGGGGGCATGCACCTCGAATTGAGACACCATGCTGGGGGGTAGGCCCGTCTTCCTCATTTCAAGCATAGTTTGCATATGTGTGTGTGTTCATGTGTGCTTTTAAGCTTGCATAAAAATGAAATGTGTGATTAGATAGATTGTGTGAATACATTTCGCATTGGGTCATTTTTTATGTAACTGATACACTAGATTACATTTGTATTAGACATTTGCATGACATATAGAAAACATCATCACATGTAAAAGATCCATCCAAAATATTCATATGTATATATATATATATATATATATATATATATCTGTGTGTGTGTGTGTGTGTGTGTCGAAATGTCTGCACAGTGTGCATCACGAAAGTCAAAATATACATAATCGTCTTAAGTACATCCGGAGATGATATGTCTCTCAAAAAATAGGTGTGGTATAAATCCTAAGAGCTAATCCACATGGTGCTCATGATAGCACGTGACTGCACGCACTAAGCGTCTCAGGATTTGGTGGATCCGACTCGGAACTCCCACCGTGTGGCACTGGTATGCCATCGGTACATCTGCCAGCCGAGCATAGTCTGGGATACCGTGGGCAATGCCCTCGAGATTCTGGATCAGCTCCTCTCCTCCGGTGCCCTCTCCCTGAGGATCAGGGGCGAGTTGTGTCCTCCGTGAGATTGGAGACATCCCAACTGGTCTCTCAGGTCCCACATCTGCATGCATATGTAAAATGTGTTAAGACGAATGTGTATTAACAAAAAAAACATATAAATATAAAATCAAAAACATGAGGTCTTACCCAACTCCTCGTCCCAGTCGTCTCCTTCTGGTAGTGGGAGATCTAGGTCCCCGGTAAAGTCAGTTCCTACATAGGGCCAGTCTTCCACGACAATCAGCTGGTGCCGTAACCACCTAAAGAACTCCGGCCTCCAGGACATCTGTTGGCCGCCTCCAGATCTGGGCATCAATGCTGCCCAGCGAGCCATTCTTGGCTCTCGTGGTATCGGGTCTGCTACTGCGGCCCCTTGGCCCTGGAAAATTGGTAAGCGTTCCAGAATGAACGATACCAAGATGGAACCATAACCGAACTATTTCAGTTTACCCTGTTTGCATTTCGTGAGCTGCCTTTTCATATTGATTGTTACTACTATTGCCCAGTCGAATAGCAGAGGACTCATGCATTCCGAAGCTAGCAGGAGTTGGGTCTTAGTGGCCTCATGCGGTGCCTGCGACCGAGTAGCCTGCGTGATGGTATGGAGAACCACTCTCAATGCCAGATCAGGGATAGTGTGGATATCCACTTTCTTGCTACCTGATCCCATTTGAGCTCCTTGGCACACTCGTGTCATCACTTCTTCCATCTTTTCCCCAGATGGTCTGCTTCCAGTCAACACCGGGATGGGACCTCTGCGAGACAATCCAGTGATAAAATAAACATCAGAAACCTCCAGCTCTAATACCTGGTCTCGTAACCTGAACACCTGTTCACGTTCGTCCCAGATACTGATTAAATACTGGAGGAGCTTGGGCTGAGCTCGTAAACACGGTGTGAGGAAGAACTTTTTCATTCCACAGTTTCTAAGTGCATTCATGCAAGCTTGACTTTGCATGGCTTGTTCATCCTCTTCTCCATGTTCTCGTTCTTTCCATTCAATTTCCATTTTGATTGATTACCTGCATTCATATGGTCATAAACCCTTAGTTAGGTGTCTGATGAGTCTCAAATTCCATGCAATTTGGTCTAAATGTCAAAATTTTAGGCATATTTTTAGGTTTGGCCACTGGCGCGGCTGTTTCGTGAACAGTCGCGCCACGTGGCGCGGGCCCTTTGTATAAAAGAGCTCATTGGCACGGGTCCGTGCCCGATACCCGCGCCAATGAGCCCGGCCCTAAATTTTCAAAAATGGCTCTAGAAAACTAATTTACAGGGTAAAACTATTAAAATTTGGATGAAAATGAAGAAAAAGGGAGCGCCTCTTACCTGTGACAGACGAGAAGCTGAATGGTCAACTGGATTTGTCGCAATCACCGTCAGAAGTTTCTGCTCCAAATGGACCACTTTTGCTTTTTACCAAGGTAAATAGTAAATGTAATTTTATTTTTACCAATTTGACATATTTATAACTTTTTGACATGAAATGAGTTGTAAAAAGTCATTTTTATCGAATATTTTTATATGTTATGTCGAAAATGGGTTTTACGCTTGCTTGGTATGTGCAGCAGCAGGTTTTTGCGACTTTAATGATGGAAACGAGTTGTATTTTATACTTTTTCGGACTCGGTAAATACACGAAAAAGTCACTTTGGAGTCATCTTTCAGCTCTTTTCTGACTCTCTAAACATGAAAAGATTGCCGAGGCCCTTGTCGTTTCGATCTTGTTAAATTGGACACGAATCGACATCTACCCAGTATACGTTTACCCCTTTTTCGGGCTGGGATGGATTGATTACGAAAAAGGAATACCCTAGCCTATCGCGACTAGGAGGTTTTCCCAGATATTGTTTTCTACCTTTTCGGATCTGGGGAACTATTTACGAAAAGGGACCTGTGGAGTTTTCTTTTCCGCTTTCTTTTCAAACTCTCTAAACATGAAAAGACGCCGAGTTCTTCCTTTGTCAGACTCGTTAAACCCTGATGACATTGGATTTCGTCGAAATGACGTTCTCCGAGTTTCTCCTTCCTAGGACTCGTTAAATGCACTAGGATGGATTCGCCCGAAGGGCGGACTTATATCACGAGCATATGCTATCCCCTTCAAGCTTGTTATCAAAAATAATTGGGGTACTCGCCAGAAATGGTGGGGGAAAAATGGAACCATCGTCGTTGTCGTCGGCAGTATGTCACTCTTGAACATGGCACTTGTCTGCATTCGTGTCGGGTTGGGGACATCTCATCTCATTTTTTCACTTTGCCTCCGTGGGTTTGGATAATCCCTTTTGACCTCTCCTATGCTCATTTCCTTGTCACCATGACCTCTGATCTACTGATGTCAAATACTGCCAAATCCATTGTCGTGTCGTTTATATGTTCAAGAGAAGTTGGCCTCTGCTAGTATCAACCTTCCTCTGATTCTCATACGATCCTGATTCACAACAAAACATCATGTTCCTCTGTCTCGTGTCGATGATGTGGAATCATTATGGCCCACCTTCGATCAAGGTCACTTCCTGTCGACATCAGCTCATTATCCAGGAAGCTGATCTAGAGACTCCTTTATGGTACCTTGGAGCCTGCATGTCTCAATGGCAGGTTCGTCGCATTCGACGTGAGGTTTTCATCATTGGCCTCCGATCGAGTGATTCTGGTGGTGTTCGACGTCAGATCATTGATTCACACGTCAGAGATTATACCTCGTAGTACCTTGAGGGCCATTGTCATTATTGGTGAGTCTTCTCTGCTCATAATGTTCTTCATCATTGGCCGGTAATCGTGACGATGTTCGCATGTTCGACTTCAGCTCACATATTCACATGCTCGAACTTGTACTTTGTTTGGGTCGAGATGGAGCGCAAGACCCTGGATTGTGTCTGCTGTAATCCAGGCTGCGATTGTGGATTATTATCATTATGTATATGACTCATTGCTTGGATGGCTGCGACCATACCTGAGTCTATTTATCTGATCCTTGTTGGATGGCTGCGCCCATACCCTGGATCCGTATTATAGTGTACTCTGTTTCTGATGGCTGCGCCCATACCACATATACATCATGTACTTGAGATATCAGTTGTATTTTTCTGCGCAGGTTTTCCGACGGCGGGCCTTCAGTTGAACATGTTCTCGTAAAGCATTTCACCCCTCTCTCTCTTACCTTACTACTTTAGGGGGCATCTGCTACACAAGATTTTGTCACCGTCTACTAATTGGCCCAAAAATGGAGGACCCATTTTGTGACTCGTGAGAACATTTTCATGCCTTCTGAAAACATCATCAATGCATTCTCTACATGAGCTACATTTGCCCTAGAAAAAGACATCTCTCAAAATCATGAAACATCCTTGCATCGCGCCGGCGTCAGTTCATCAGACGCGCCAATGGGGAAAATCCTGCAAAGAGGTCGCGCCAACTGGCGCTCTGTCCCAGAGCAGTAGTCATGCCACCCAATTTAAGGACTATTTTTTAAATAAATATGGCGGAAGTTGAGTTTCAACAAACTCGGAAACCACTGCCTATCTTGAGTTGGGAGGTTTGGCTGCGGAAGTTCTATGGAAGGGAAGTGGTTTTGCCACCTCCCATGGAACCTTCCTTGTTGATAGGGCCAATCCAAAAATAATAGGGATCCCAAATCCCTCCTTCCCCATCCTATAAAAGCCTGCTCAATTCCATGGCAAGCTAGTCTTGAAGTGCCTAAGCTTTGAATCTCCAAAATTCCCAAGAGCCTTTGTGCTGTAAGAGCCCTCTTTCTTCCCTTAAGGCCGATTCAAGTAAGGAGACTATTGTCGAGAGAATCAAGAGAGGTTTTCCCTTTCCCTGGCGAGCTTTGCGAGACGTGAACGATTGGAGACCCGTCCGAAGGAAACCACGACGTCAGAACTTTGGTTGTAATCTCTTTCGATCGTTATTTAATGAATGATTACGATTATGGTTCCACTCTGTTTTCAATGATGTTAATATGAGTAATATCCTTTCTGAATGATATTGAGTTACGTATGCCAGATTTTATGCTTGTATCTGTTTTTTTATTGCATGTGCATGTATCCGTCCGCGGAGATCATGGAGGATTGTGATCTGCCAAGGCTGAGGAATGGGAACGTTCTCTTCTTTAGATCGTAGCATTGGAATCTAGGTAGGCTTCTATCTCTAGTCTTTTCATTCGTCACTAGGGACTTGCGTCGTAACATTGTTGCTAGACCCCCGCCGGGCTAGTAGGGATCGCCGTCCGCGTAGGATTTACCTCCCGAATGTGCCAACAAAAAGAAGGGGTAAGCAGGAGGGTGGGAAAAAGGAGGAGGCATGTCGTAGCCTGAATAAATGCTACTGGGAGGGGAGAAAACGCCGGAGGGGCTGGCCCTTAGAGGAAAACCATGGCTCGGAAGAGGTTGGGCGGAGGTATGTGACAGGGCTCCAACGATACTGTCGGTAGAGTGAGATGCCCCCGAGGCATTAGGGCCATCAGGTTTGGGAAGGTCAGGGAGGACGGTATAAATATAACCAGATTGGGTGTAGATAAGGTCATACTTCAAGGCTATTTGGAGGGCGACTTCTTCCGTTTGGGGAAAATGGGATGCAACATATTTGCCAATGGGAGGTAAGAGAGAGTGAAGGAACCAGTCCATGTAAACCCGATCTTTAAAGGGGGGAGCACGACACAAGCTCCATCTTCACCGCCATTCCTGGACATGGGCGGAAAGGTGGGTCGAAGAGGATTGACGGAAGGAGGTTAAAAGCTCGGTACCAGTGTCGTATCGGAGAGGGAGCTAGAAATAAGATAAAAAGGCTTGGGCAATGGTCGCAAAAGTGGTATGGAAGGAGGTGGCCTATTCAACATACCATTTAGAAGCTTCTCCTATAAGCATGCGTTGGAACAATCAAAGACAAATAGATTCGTCAGTAATGGAATTGGAGGAACACCACATATGGAAGGATCAGATATGGTTGGAGGAATCCTCACTAGCAAGGCCTTCGAACTTGGGAATGTCGGAGGGGAGCTTGGTTTGCATAGCAGGACAACTAACATCGTGGCGGATAGGATCATTAATCAGCTGATTGAAGTCGGGGAGACTAAGGCCAGCCATATAAGGGAGTAATGGGGCAGTCGAGGTAGGTCCCAAGGTGGGTCCACTGGAAACAAACCCAGTAGTAGTACTGGGGTTGCTGCTGGTGGTAGGCCCTAAAGTAGACATGGTGAAAGTGACAGGGGGAGAACCAGGAGGGGGAGAACCCAAACAATCAGAGGAAGAGTCGAAGTGTGGACTTAGGGAAAGACTTACTCGATGACGATGGGAAGGAGGAAGTCGACCAAGCGGAAACTGAGGATGAAGGCCAAGAATTCTCTGGGAGAGGCGCCTTGGGGTCGCAATGATGATGGGAAGAAGAAAACCGACAAGGGTAGGGAGGGACAAAATCAAGTGAGTTCAAGGTCAGAAAGGTGTAGTGACAATTGATTTTAAAGTCTTTTCCAGGCAGTGTTAACCAAGCGCTTCTTCACTTAGGGTTAGTGTGTGGCGTGCGTTAATTTTAATTGTTTAAACCCAGACATTTTGAGACTAAAATAAAAATTGTTCGGCGTAATGGAAAAGAAATCTGCAGTAAATAAGACTGAAAGAACATAAAATTAACAGCTAACAATGCAGAAATCTAACCCAAAAAGGCGGGTCTCTCAAAACTAGTCTACAAGAGGGAAAAAACTAGGCAAAGCACGCTAAAAAGATGCCAATAGATCTAAGGTCCGGAGGGACTGGGATCTAAAGGATAATTCTGCTGAAAAGTGGTGCAGAGAACAACAAAGAGGCAAAGGCAAGGTTGCTGCTAAAAAGGAGGAGATCAACTGAATATAGAAGAGACAAGGCGATGGCCTTAGAAATGAACCCAAAAAAAATGATGTGAGGTGGTTTTGAGAGGGAGAAGAGTTGATCTAAAGGGATCTAAAAAGGAGGTATCAGATCAGAGAAAAAAAAGGGCTGAAACTCTAGAAATTCAGACTTCTAAAATAGTAAAGACTCGTCCACAAAAATTGGAGGGTACTAGAGCCCTAAGGGGAAATATTCCCTCTTAGTTGAGTGAAACAGATCAGAAACAGGTCCAAACGGGCAGAGACAGAGGCTGGAAAACCCTGACAGAAGCTTCAGACAAACCCAGAAAAAGTGCTGAAAAATTTGCAGAAAAAGTGCAGGTCATAGGTTCTAACCTGTTTATAGTCCAGGTCATAGGTTTGGGGCAGAAAAATGCGTCGTGAGGCTCAGGTTGCACTTTTTGGGCTGATAAGTGCGACTTGTAGATTCGGCTCTCTCGGGGGCAGATTTCAGAAAAATTTGTCGTCTCAGCTGCGGCTGATGTCTGTCACCTGCGCAATAAGGCCAAAAACACACGAAAGTTAAAAATTTGATTGTTTAAGGGTTTTAGGGGTGAAAATCACCATAAAAATAGGAAAAACAAAAAATGGAAGAGAAACCCTAGGGTCTAAAACAACTGGATATGCAGGAGTAGATAAAACGACAGTGGTCGCAAAAGAAAACCCGTGTGGAGTTGCCAATTGTTAGTATGATTCTTTCGTCATAAAAGATCACTTTAGCTACGCATAACGAATAGCGCTAACATCGATTATGGCTGCAAAATATCTTTATGTTTGCTGCACAAATTCAGATTTAAGCACAAAAGACATTAAGCAGATAAAATATAACATGGCTCCATAAATCCAATGGACAAGACAAGAAGAATGTATTTAAAAGGATTTTGTATTATATTAAAGAATGGGGCACCTGAGAGGAAAACAAGAAAGGTGTCTTCTGGTTCTCCTCAGTGGGATGGGTTCTTGAAAGTCCTCAATGTTTCAAATCTAACATTTTTCTCTCTTATGGGTGTAGAAAAAACATAGAACTCAATGGGAGTTCACAAAACAAAATGGAAAATGGTGACCAAGAGTAGATCCAGAGTGATCCAATGCAATGAAGGTGACTAATGAATGGGGAAAACCCCCCTATTTATAACAAAATATTGGGGCATTCTAGAACTCGGTGCATGAATAAAATATTATTAATCGAATTCTAGAAGCACCTCTTTAGAATATTTTATTGTATTTGTTGGAGGGAAAAGGGTTCTGACTTTAATACCCCTATTTATAAATAATAAATAAATAAATGGTTTATTTATCATTTTAGGGAAGTCATGGGAATATAATTAAATAAATAATGGTTTATTTAATTATTTACGGATGATTTTGTCAAATTTAACTAAGAATATTATTTAAATAATGATTTAAATAACTTATTCTTAGAAAATAATTAAATAAATAAGAATTTATTTAATTAAGTTCCTTATTTTGGGTTAAATATGACCAGGAGATATAAACAAATGAGTTATTTTATATGGTGAAAGCAATTTTACTTAGGGTAAAATTGGTCTCACATGGTGTACTTGGGTTCATCTAATAATAATAGGTGAGATGACCAGAAAATGGTGTAACATATGGTGCTGTACTTTCTTCAGTTTCTTCTAACATACCAACCATATTCATATCTAAAGCTTGGAAATTTGAGTCAGCCATAAGTTTTGCAAGTCCTTGTCCTTTAATCAATTTAGTGGGTCTGATTTCTAAATTATATTATAAAATGGTAGCAATCCACTTGCCCCTTTTACCGTCGGGGTCTTGATTAAGTATATCTTTGACAACTGTGTTTAGGACAAAGGCTATGATATGTGAATGCAAAATATAAACTCTAAAATCCTTCAAAGCTTTGATTAAGGCAAAGGCTTGTTTCTCCATAATGTTATACTTTAGAGGGGCATCCCTTAAGGCATTGCTGAAGAAATCTATGGGTTGTTCTTGCCCTGTAATATTATTTTGTAACAGTACTGCTGCCACATTATGTTTAGAGGCAAAGGAGAAAATGTAAAAGTGCTTGGTGAAGTCCGGGTTGATTAAGACTGGTGTTTGTGTGAGTGATTTTTTTACCAGCTTAAAATATTTTTTTGCTTCCATACTCCACTTCACTCCTACTTCATTTTTCAACAAATTTGTGATATTTCTTAGGAGCTCAACAAGGTTAGGGACGAATCTTCTTAGGAAGTTAATCTTTCCAATGAAAGATTGCAGCTCTTTAATGTTTATAGGAAGGCTTATTTGTAAGATGCCTTCTATTCTTTTGGGATCTATCTTTATTCATTCCTTAGAGATGATGTGACCTAAGAGTTTTCCTTCCTAAAGGCCAAACAAAGTTTTCTTAGGATTTAGGGATAAGCCATACTTTCTACATTTTTCAAAGAATTTTCTCAAGTGGACTAAGTGCTCTTCATCAGTCTTAGAGTAGACAGTGATGTCACCAAGATATATGACTATGGAGTAACCTATGTCTTCTGAAAAATCTATGTCCATTTCCCTTTGGAAAGTAGCTCCTACATTCATTAAACCGAATGGCATTTTAACATACATGAATGTACCCCAAGGCGTAGTGAAAGAAGTTTTGAGTTGGTCACTTGGAAAGACTAGAACTTGGTTATAACCTGAGAAGCCATCTAGTAATGAGATTCTTTGTGAGCCAACTACTTTTTGGATTATGTGATCCATTTTAGGCAAGGGGTATTTGTCTTTCAAGGAGGCCTTGTTCAAATTTCTGAAGTCAATACAAAGCCTAATTTCCCCGGTATTCTTCCTAACTGACACAAGGTTGGACACCCATTCTGAGTATCGAACAGGGACTATGATCCCGACATCATACATATTTTTTATTTCTTTCTCAACTGGGGGTAACAAGAGGGGGTTAATTCATCTCAATTTTTGTTTAAATGGTTTCTTATTTTCCTTGAGAGGAATTTAATGTTGAATGATTTTGGTGTCATAGGACTTCAATTTTTCATACCCCCAAGCAAACACATCTTTAAATTCTTTAAACAACTTAATGTATTTCTATTTTGTGTGAGGCGGGAGAGTTTTGGACATTTTGATTATTTTGGGTTCTTTCATCCCTCCAATGTCACATTCTTATACATTTATTTCAGTGGATTCCATCTTGGGTTTTTTAGCTACATCATTAAAATCAAACAGCTCTTCTAGTGGTGTAAGGCCTCTTGGAAAGGTGTCATCTTTGCATTGTAAAATTTCAAGTTCTCTTTGATTTGATTGATCAAATATTTTTGCAGCACAAGGGTTTTGAAGGTGGTTGATATCATCATCAAAGGGTAGTTCTATTTTGGGAGTTTCATTTTCAGCAAAATTATTTCTTTCAAATCTTAAACTTTGTTGTGTGCTTGCAAATTCATTTCTAGATTGTAGAAAATCATCTATCTGCTCATCATTTTTAAACACTTGCCAATGGTTCAATTTGTCTAGTACAGTAGGCCTATTCTTCACTTTGATGAGGCCTTGTTTTCTTTCATAGGGTAAAGAGTAATTGCTGGCAGCAAAGGCAAGCTCATTGGCAAGGCAGTTTTGGGCCCTAGGGGTGAAAGTGAGCTCATTATTTTCAAAAGTTTTGAGAAGGTCTAGGGCAGAATTTCTATACTCCCTCAGTCTAGGGTTCTTGGCTGAATATTCTCCCTTAATTTGTTTGATGATCAGTTCTAAATCCCCTTGAATCAAGATTTTATTAGCTTTTAGATTTTTAAAAATGTAAACCAATAAGGAGAGCCTCATACTCTGCAACATTATTGGTGCATTGAAAATATAGCCCATAGGAATGGCCTTCATTTGTGTTTTGGATCCAAATCCAAGCTCCCGAGCCAACCTTTCCATAAGAACCATCAAAGCTCATATGCCAAAGTGTGTCAATTTCATATTTTTCACTGTTTTTCACTTCGGGGCTGCTAGAGTTTTGGGTGTCATTTTTTTCATTAGAGAGCTAGTTTGGTTGTTTTGGCGGGCTTAGATGTCCCTCATTGTCATCTACTTGTTCACGTATGTCATTTTCATTGTACAAGATGAACGAGTCAAGGTCTGATTGAATGGAATAAACTAGTGTGTTATTTGGCCTATCTATGTTACTCACCATGTATTTCATGTGAGATTCCTGGTACAATCTCCTTGTTTGATTGAAGAATGGGATGGTGGCATAAGTCATGTCCATTCAAAGGCTACCCTAGATTCTGGCCCCCTGTGATCTAGATAAAAGCATGTCATACTTTGGGGGGATGTCAGCAACAACTATATCCATGATTAGACTCTTAGCGGGGATTTGTGCCATATTGACACACAAATATTTGATTAGGCCTAGACACTTAACCCTACTGGAATCAAAAGGGTACAAGTATTTGTAGGGCTTTTTGATTTCTAGGACCAATCTCTCCAACACAACCTTTGTCATGAGGTTGTGTGAGGCACCATAGTGTAGCATAGCATTATGTAGAATTTTTTCATGTATGTTCAGACTTACATAGAAAGGAGGGACAGCTCCTTCTTGATATTTTCCCTCTACTTCAGGACCAAACAATAGCTATGGTTTATCATCAGTTAAGTTCAAAGTGTCGGTAGCATTCCCTATATTTAACACTTTGAAAATTTGGGATCTATATACCTCTTGGGTTACCAACTTAGTGAGGGATATGGTTATCTTTATTTTAGAAATCTCCCCCTCAAAGCTGAAAGGTGTAGGTGTCTTCATTGTATTTACATCATCTTTATCATCCATAAAATTTTCTACATTTTTTATTTGCTGATTCTTATTTTATGGTTTGGACAACAATGTTTTTTCAAGGCTACTAGTTGAAGTACTAGGGCAGCTTGAATCATTACTAGGTTGGCTAGTCTTTTGTTTGTTTAGGTTTGCTTTCTTAGCCATAGTATTTGTGTTTTCTATTGTATTTTTAGGAATATGTTTAGAGGTATTTCTTACAACATTGTTTGGCTGATTTTTTTTAGGAACATCTGGATTCTTTTTGCTCCTGAGGTCATATTGCCTATGGAATTCCATTATGGCATTCTCAAATCCTAGTTTATAGTCTTCGGAATCTTCATATGATTTTTCATTTGATTTGGAAGAGAACATCCTTTGTTCTTCTTCGGTAAGGAAAGTGTTATCCTCATCATCAGAACCTATGACATTTACATGGTCTTCTTCCAATTTCTCAGGCTCTCTATCCTCTTCATCTACATAGTTGTCTTGGAAAGGAGGTCTGATTTGTTGCTCACTCTCTCTTTGTCTGATTTGAGGAGGGTCTCTTATAAAATTTTGACTCCTATTCCTTTTTTGAAGATTGGCTTGATTTTCCCTAAGAGGTGTTCTCTCATTCAAACTAATTTTTTCCATCATCCTTTCTATTTTCCTAACTATGGAGTCAAGTTTGGTGTCAGAAGAGGAGGGTTTAAGTTGTGTCATATTTATAATTCACCCTTTTTTCTGATCTCATCCTAGCCCTTTTCTCAATTAAATTGGCTTCTACACTCACATCCCATTTTTTCATGTCTTCGAGAGTTAGGTAATCTCTTTCCCTTAGTTGATAGGCCATCTCTTCACAAGCAGTAGACGCAGGAAGAAAATCATTCACATCAAAATTCAAAATTTCATTCCATATCTCAATCGAAACCTTCGTGTGTGCGTGCTTGACTGTAATAGCTGGTATTAATATCTGTAATCCTCCAAGAAGTGTCAAATTTCTTCTTAACAATGTGGAGGAAGCTCCTTAATGTCAGCCTTATGAGAATTGCAACCCCATACATGAATATTTAGCATACGAAACTTGAAGGGATTTGCATTTAGAAATGAATTATATCATTCAATAATATTTGATTTCTATATACTGGTTAACTCATCTGCTTCTAGCTTCAGCATTTCAAAAAAATACGTTTTTTCACAACTTGAGTCCAGTAACAATTAGCCTTGTTAGTTACAGATGAATCTTTCTCTAATTTCCTTGCGATTAATGCAACTTTGTGGGATTCAAATTCTTTTTCATCCATCTCTACAATTTATTGATAAATGCATCTATTCTTTCCTATAAATATGGTGGGCTATGGTTCGAAGAGAGAACACTGAAATAAAATCCCAGTACACGATATGTCATCCTACAGCCACAATTCACAGCATATCCAAGTTGTACATTTTCCTGAGCTAATTAAAATCTTGCTCATAAATAATTTCCTCAAAGAGATCTGCTATGGTATTTTCTCTGGTTGAACTTTGACCAGCATCTTGGTCCTCTTGAAAAATAAATCTCAACAACAGATTTTTCCTCTGATTTTTTCTTCATATTTTAATTCTGGAGTAAGCCAATGCTAGATGGAAGCTTCGGGATTTTATCTGTATGCTGCAATACCCTCTACAATAGGAGAAAGTGTCCCATAATCTAGAAACACTACAATATGCTCACATTCAAAAATGGTTTTCAGTGGAATATTCCCCTAACGATAACTCCTTCACGAAGCCGAATTTTGCCAAATGGTTTTTATGTTATACGAAACATGGTGCTCTGAACAAAACCCACGTCTCGAAATTTTTAGATTCTTCTTCATTTGGTCGTAAAATTGATATTTTTACCTACATCAATCTCGTACTCAACTACCCAACTGCTACTTTTATGCATTTGGTGAATTCGTAGTCAAATGCATTCCCTCACCGAACCGTCCTACAACCAAGAAGGAATTTATTAAAAACACTCATCAAATTAACTAATAATAAGAATTTATAAATTAATAGTTATTGTTTCTAAATTCTTGTAATTAACAAAATAATGGATTAATAATGATTAAAAACACCAAGTACAATTATGTATTTATTTGATAAAAATCGTAAAAAATTGGACAAAGATGCAGATCAATATCCCCCCACGCTGAACTTCTTGCATGTCCTCGTGCAAGCCAAAACTATAAGACTATGAAATGAGGCAAGGAAAATGTCAGCAAATATTTTAGCAAGTAAGGATGAAGATACCTGATATTGAAATGCCTTCATTAGCATGTAATGCCAACCAAAACCACATTACAGTTTTAATGGAATCATCAATTGCAGGAATGTAACAAGATCATGTACAACAAGTAGACAATATAGAAGAAGAGTATGGCACATGCCTATTACCTTGTCCCATGTGTCGTTTTTTCCCAAAGTCTTATGATAAAAATCAAATTTTGTTGAAAAAGTGCAGTTTCAAAAATAATAACAGAATATTTCTACACCTACTATAACAATCTCGTACCTAGGTCATGCATCACATATTTAGAGGCAACTACAATCAATACACATTTTTGGCAACCAACACCTTGTGAGTAGTCATCGTTGAGTATTTCATCACTCTAAATACCATGAGAATTAACGTGAGTTATGATACCAATCAGAAAACCTCTTTATTGAACGCTCTAAATTCTGTTGTTATCCGGATTCAAAAATAAATTTCCTCTTAATCTATTACAAAGGATTACCTTCACTAAGGGTACCACATCATTCAAATATTCTTGATTTTTGAAAGATAGAACTCAAAGCATCATGTTCAAATTGTCTTAAAACCATTGTCTAAGAAAAATTATGAGTCTTAGGGAAAGAGAAGGATAACCAAGAAAATCTTAGTATGCAGTTAACTTTAATACCACAGACATGGCCCTGCTGCCCGCAGCTATCCATAACCTCGATAGGGATGTCTTTTAACCTAGTGGAATTTCAGTATCCAACTTACTAGATATAGATTCAGAGTTAGATTATTTCACTTTTTAGATGAAGGCCACTGTCCTGGCTTGGTAACCAGCTGATGGCAGTGCCACTCATAAGAAGTAACATGAATGAACAGGTCGGCTCGTGATTACACCTCCGATCTTCCATCTTTTCGGTTGAAAGCCATTACACTGGCTTGGTGATAAGCTGCAGTAATTTCATGCATGTTAGATCCTCTGATCATGGTAGGTCGGCTCATCATGAGACCTCCTATCCTCCCCTAACTATTTTATAAACTATGATTATGATTAACCTTAAAGGTTACTTAATAAGTGGGGAGATAGATCTACTCCTTAAGAGTACAGGATGGCGTGAAAAGTTTTTAATGACTAATCATTGTTGGCTAATTCCTCTACCCTAAATACTTACTAAAGATATCACTAAAAGATGATTGAAATATTCTTTGAGTTAAGAATGCTAGTGTTCTCATGAATAGCTCATTATGATCTTAACAAGATTGGTCCACCATAGGGGTTTTCCATTAGTACCTTCTAAGGGAAACTGAAAATATATATCCGAGACGACAACTTATTAGAGTGATTAACCATGGTTTCTTTTGCAAAATCATAAGGTATTAGAGTGAATTTTACTCAACAAGATTTGTCACAAATGTGTGTGTTAACAACTAATGTGGATCAAAAGTAGTTTTAACAACCATAAAAATTCAAAACCCTAATAGCATTGCAACTGCTTTATTCATTTATTATCCTACCCTATTTTACCCTAAGAGGCGAAATACTCCCTTTTTAGGTATAGGAGTACTTCAAATGAAGCCATGTGCGTAACAAAATTCTGGTGGTACTCACACTTAGTTTTAAAGAATAGACTTTAATACATACCAAAGAATGAGAAACCAGTTGCTTCAATTGATATGGTACCAAGAGTTTCTGAATGCTAAGGAAATAAGATGGCTTAATGACTACTGAAAACCAGGATTCAATAGAATCCACATATTTATGATTCCCCAACTGATGCAAATCTTCCACATTTTGATAGTCAATCTCCTGGAGGCACAAAGAATCTGGTGAAAGAGAAAAGATAAATCCCTCAAGTTCAGGTTCAAATATCTACTTTTCAAATTAACAAGAATGGTTGAGAGAGATTCTAGGGTTTTGATTTTCAACAACATTTTTGGAACAGGCTCCAATAAAAGATTGCTCCTCTTGTGGTCTTTCAATTACATCTTCCTGGGGTGAATATTATATGGTAATGGGGGAAGTTTCCAGATTCATTCCCTTTTCCAACATGGAAGATGTAGCATTATCTTCAATAGGGGAATCAACGGGAAGAATAGGTGGCTCAAATTGTTGTGCAACTTGATGGTTTATATTAGGGTTTAGGATGTGTTTTGGGCTAGGTTTTGCACTAGGGTTTGGGTTAATGCATGGACTAAGGTTTGTATTTGGATTGGGATTAGGCTTTAAACTAGGATTAGGTCTAGGTTTTAAATTAGAATTAGGGTTAGGTCTAGGGTGTGGATTAGGGTTAGGTCTAGGGTATGGAATAGGGTATGAACTAGGGTTAGGGTATGGATTAGGGTTAGTTCTAGTGTAAGGATAAGGACTAGGGCAAGTTTTCACATACGGCTAGGACCATGGAGGAGGATAACTTAACAATGCATTGCAAAGAAATTGAGGTTGTTGTTGATGCTCATATGATTGAATTTGCATGGGATATTTCCCTAGAGATAAATATCCAAACGATTCTTGAGGCCATGGATATATCTGGCTTGAGGATGAGGGCATAGGCGAGGACCACTGCGGCCACGAAGTAGGATATTCGATTGAAAGAGGATTAAAAGTTTGCCATGAAATTGCAGGATTATAAACATGTTGAGGAGCCTGTTCATGAAAATAAGCATTATTCCAAGTATCAAATGGTGTTGGGTTTTGAGTTATACCTGGAAGTTGATTTGATTCCTTATTTGATTCCCCGGGTACCTTTCATAATCGTGGTAGTGATGGGCAATGTTCGGTTGTATGACAATCCTCACAAATTTTGTAAACTTCCAAACCGCTAAGTGGACACTTTCCAAGGTAGTGTTTCTTTCGACAGTTGGCGCAAAGGATAAGAAATGGTTCTTCATCCTTCTCTTGCTCCTACAAATCATCCAATTCTGAAATCAAAGATTTAATAATATTGAATTTATGTTCAAGCAAGGTGTTAAATTATTCTTCTGTTATTTCCTCATCGGATGACTTGTCTTTCTTTGTAGCAGCATAAAAACTCCTCACTGAATGATTCCTCAAAATACCATTTTCTTGTTCTCAACAAGCCAACTGGTACATTCTTTCATCACATGGATTAGTACGTAAGGGTTCTTACAGTACCGCAAAATGATATATCGTTGAAGATTGGATTCTGAAAATGAATTTTAGAAGCTTTTGACTGAAATAAAGCTCACCATGCTTGCATGAAAGGAAATGTCGAATCAAAGTACTATTTAATATATTAAAAGAAAAGAAATTTGGAAATTAAATTTCTAAATCTTGCTTCTACTTCTACACATAAGCAATATAAGGAAATAAAAGTTCAAGAGATAAGAAAGATGGCCAAACTTTGGAGCGACCCCACAAAAGTGGATGCGTGGCTCTTCACTCACATCTTACCGTACACTCTACACCCTCTGACATCCTGCAATATCCTTGAAACTCTATGAGAGAATTTTACCTGAGCCAAAATACAACTCCCCAGCAATGGCGCCAAAATGTTGGGCGGCTTAATTTTCAGATTAAACTTCTCAATATTAATTATCAATCTAGGAGTCATAAATGCGAGTTGTACTACGTATTGGCTCAGCTTAATGGTCAGAGTATAAATATATTCCTTTGTAATGATAAACTAGGTGCTGGAATGAAACACACATTTGTTGGAAAATAAACAATCTCAAAAAGGAAACTTATTGAACTAATACTTATCAAGCAAACTCCATAATGCAATTAAACTACAAGGAAATACAAAGTAATTACAAATCATATGACATTCTCTCAATAGAATTCTAATTTTTAAATATCTTGAAAACCTTAATCTATTAACTCTTTTCACTAACTTGAAACTAACACTTGAAACTAATAAGCAAAAAGATCGTGCATTATCCTAATGACAACCTCACACATTAAACTAACTAGAACTACTCTTCATAATAAACTCAAGATTCAAATTAACTATTTCTAAAATAAAACTACTTTGCTTTATATAAATAACACTTTTAAAATATCCTATTAAAAATGGCATTGCAAATAATCTATGATAACCTTGAATTTAAAGATTTTAATCTAGGTGAAACAAATTATTCAAAAACAAGCTCACTGTTCGGAAGCATGCAACTCATAATAAAAACTAAATCAAAATCATGTAAATCAATGATAAAAACTAAATCACTGCTACATGCACAATCAAATATGCATTCAAACTTTCTCTTACAAAGAAATGAATACACTGTGAAAACAAGAATATTTCTAATTAAAAATAAATTTAGTTATTAAGCAAAGTCCAAGGACGCATAAACAAATCAAGTAAGCATTAAAACCTGCAAACATTCAAAGAGATTATGTAATGAAAACCAAACTCAAACTCAAAGAATTAAATCTGTTCTCATTCCATATTCAAATTCAAACTATTAAAATATGTTCTTGTTCCATATTCACATTCAGAAATCGTTGTATTCCTATGCTCCCATTACATTTGATTTTATTAAGAGAAATAAGAGTGTAGCGTTGTTTTATAACTCAAACAAAAATTATGTAATGAGTAATAATTGTTTAGTCCATTAATGGGCACGATGCTACGATGACTGAAATTCTTTGGAATTGAACCACTCATTCACACAGAAACCTGAAATGCTAAAATCGCACATATCTAATTAGCCTATGTTATTGATCAAGCTTAACTCCAAAGGTGGTGGGCCCTCCCACACCTGGAGTAAGCTGGCTTAATGCAATCGAGGAAAGGTTTAAATACTGGAATGCGTAGTTAACCATGGCATAAATTCTTCTTCTCACAACAGCAACTTGAAGGCAATCATCTATTCTTAAGATAGCATCTGGAAAATCGATTTATACAAGTCTGGCACAACAATTCTAGTTTTACACACAACAATTTCCTGTCTCCATTACACTCCTGCAAAATTTGATGTTGGTTCTACATTTGAGAAATTCGACTTTACATTTGAGAAATCCTCTTGGTTCTACATCTGAGCAAATCGAATTTACATTTGAGAACTTCTGCCCTCTAATCGACGAACTCACTTCTCCATGTCTAAATGATGGATTAACTAATTCATTTTCTTTTGTTGCTCCAGGCAATCTCTTATATAGGATTCTAATTACAATTTGAAGAATTAAATTAGCCAATTAAAATACAGGAGATAATTGGTATTAACAATTTGTCGAAATAAGAATTAGTTTTTGAAACAGAAAGTCAAAGTAGGGAAATCACTCCTCTTTTCATGGGATGCTTCTGTTGTTGGAAGGTGTAATCTTGGCTTCTGGAGGAAATTTAACTTCGTATAGCTGGTGGAAGCAAGGCGTAGTTGGCTAAGACATCGCACAACTGGATGAGATATTGCATAGCTGGCAAGTTAGCGTAGGAACTATTTCATCATACTTCTCTCGTCTTGGGTGGCTCTTGCATGGGCAGTGGGAGCGTTGTTCCATTTGTTGTGGCGATGTATGTAGCATACAATTCCATTGTGTTGGATAACTTCACAAACCGTAGATGCAAGAATAAAATCATTCACAACAACATTCAAAAGTGCATTCCAGATCTCAATCAAAACCTTCGTGTGTGTGTGCTTGATTGCAATAAATGATATTAATATTTGTAATCCTCTAAGAAGTGTTGAATTTCTGTTTAATGATATGGAGGAAGCTCCTTAATGTCTTTGTAATGGCGGTACTCAGGCTCATCAGCACAAACAGGAAGATATGGCTATTTTTTGGCACATAGGATGTCATACATTAAATAACAGATGGAACTGACTTGAAGCTTCACTTGATAGGCACGTGATTTCAGCATAACGATGGATAAAACTCGCAAGTAAGCTTAGTGCTGAAACATCATCAATAACATTACCTAACTTTCTCAACTCTGCTACCTCAGCCTTATGAGAATTTCAACCCCATACATGAATATTTATCATACGAAACTGGGAGGAATTTGCATTTAGAAATGAATTATATCATTCAATAACATCTAATTTCTGTATACTAGTTAACTCATCTACTTCTAGCTTCAGCATTTCAAAAAAATATGGTTTTTCACAACTTGAGTCCAGTAATGATTAGCCTTATCAGTTGCAGATGGATATTTCTCTAATTTCCTTGCGATTAATGCAACTTTGTGGGATTCAAATTCTTTATCATCCATCTCTACAATTTATTGATAAATGCATCTATTCTTTCCTGTAAATATGGTGGGCTATGGTTCGAAGAGAGAACACTGAAATAAAATCCCAGTACACGATATGTCATCCTACAGCCACAATTCATAGCATATACAATTTGTTCATTTGTCCTGAGATGATCAAAATATTGCTCATAAATAATTTCATCAAAGATATCTGTTGTGGTATTTTCTATGGTTGAACTTTGACCAACATCTTGATCCTCTTGAAAAATAAATATCGACAATAGAGTTTTCCTCTAATTTTTTCTTCATATTTTCATTCTTGAGTAATCCAATGCCAGATGGAAGCTTCAGGATTTTATCTATATGCCACAATACCCTCTACAATAGGATAAAGTGTCCCATAATCTAGAAATACTACAATATGCTCATGTTCAGAAATGGTTTTCAGTGGAATATTCCCCTAACGATAACGCCTTCACAAATCCGAATTTTTCCAAACGGTTTCTGGGTTATATGAAACATGGTGCTCTGAACAAAACCCATGTCTTGAAAGTTATATATTCTGCTCCATTTGGTCGAAAATGGATATTTTTACCTACAACAATCTCGTACTCAACTACCCGACTATTGCTTGTATGCATTTGGTGAATTCGTACTCAAATACATTCCTGCACCGAACCTTCCTGTAACCAAGAAGGAATTTATTAAAAACACTCATAAAATTAACTAATAACAAGAATTTATAAATTAATAGCTATTGTTTCTAAATTCCTCTAATTAACAACATAATGGATTAATAATGATTAAAAACACTAGGTACATGTATTTATTTGATAAAAATCATAAAAATTTGGACAAAGATGCAGCTCAATAGTGCTCTTTAAAATACTTGATGTATTATTCCATTAGGTTGAGACTCTTCCAATGGACATTGATCGAAGATACCACAAAATGGTGCATTGAAATAGACAAGGCATCTTACAGTGACTACGCTTTCTTGGTACGTTTTTAGACTAAGATTGGAAGTGATCCCTCATCTACCTTCAAGAAAGACACCTCTACTATAATTTTTTATCATATCCATGAATGAAGGAGATGAAAGTGATTAATTAGGACCAATATCCCTGACCATGTTGGAATTATGGAAAGTTGGCATGTTGGCATTGATGTCAACCTAGTGATGGATCATGGTCATGATGACTTTCTAGTGTTGTAAGTGTTTACAGGTTGTATGGATGATTTTGGACTTTGTATAGGTCCTCAAGGATTTTTAGAAAATGGTGATGTATGTGCAAGAGGATTATGGTAGTGTTACCGCTCAAACTAGCAGGGATCCTAGGAGGGGATACTATAGGGAAACTACTAGGTTAAGGGAAATAATGGAGCAATAGGCCAATGTCATCTCAAATAAAGATCCCTACTCTTAACATAATTTCATTAATGGGAGGATACCCGGTAAGATGGAATCATAAGAATATATCATCAATGATAAGATAAATAGGTGATTCTTAGGCCCCTTTAAAAGAGAGAGTTAATTAAATGGGTTGCTTGCTTTAGAAGCAAGGTGATGGGTTCTCTAAGAAGGGCCAATAATATCCTTATGGGTAGGTTTTGAGAGTATGATTTGTAAATATGGTTCCTAGACCTAGAGATATTCAAGGAGACCTGGATTTTATGTGATCTTTGTGGAATTGGCGTTGATAGGTTGTGGGGCCACACGAGGCCAAGTAGACCAAAAACTAGGTCAAGGTTATGGAGTTGGTCAACCAAGGAAAGGTTTGACCTAATTGTGGAGGAGAAGAGGATCAATGAACAAATTTCTTGTAATAAAATACAATTATCCTAATGAGATCACTAGCCAAGGGAAACCTAGGGCAAGAGACGATCCCTGGCCTAGGGCTTGCAATATCTTGATATCCCACTATTGAAATTTCATGAAATTTGGTGGGCCTCTAGAGAAAACAATAACACAATATAGGACAATGTATTTAACTATTTTTATGGCTAGAATGTGACGGATCAAGGGAGTGGATGTGAGAGCATGCTTGAGGGCGTCAAAAGACTTTTGAGCGTATGTATCCCAGACAAAAGGGGTGTGAGATCGAAGAATTCTAAGGAAGCCGTGTGCGGTAGTGGCGTAGTTAGGAACAAGTCGGCGAAGAAAATTAGCTTTGCCTTGGATACTTTGTAGCTGGCGTAAGGTACGAGGCAGAGGAAGTTCAAGAATGGCTTGAACCTTCAAAGGGTCAAGAGTTATCTCGTCTTTAGACACAATGAAGCCAAGGAGACGACCGGCGGGAACACAGAAGACACATTTCAAAGGGTTAAGTCGAATGTTATACTTGCGGCATCAGAGAAAAATGGTACGCAGGTCATGAAGGTGTTGCGCCCGATGTTTAGAACGTGCGGTAAGGTCGTCTAAATAGGCAAGGATAATATGGGCTAAGTCATGGAAGCAATAAGACATGGCTCATTGAAAGGCGGCGTCGGCGTTTTTAAGGCCAAATGGCATGACTCGGTATGCGAAAGTGCCCCACGGACTAATGAACACGGTTTTAAGTTGATCAGCACGACGTATAACAATTTGGTTGTATCCGGAGAAGCCATCCATAAAGGAGAGAATCTCGTGCCTCGCACACTCATCGATGATTTGGTCAATAAATGGTGTGGGGAAGTTGTCTTTCGAACAAGCTTTGTTCATATCGCGAAAGTCAGTGCAAACACGAATGGTGCCTTGTTTTTTGAGGACGGGAACTGGGTTAGACACCCAAGTGGTATATTCAATGGGGTAAATGAAACCAGCATGCCAGAGCTTGTCGATTTCAGATTTGATGGCGTCGCGTCTAGAAGGATGGACGGGTCTCAACTTTTGATGAACTGGAATGGAATCAAGCCATGTGTCGATGTGATGTTCGACAATGGCAGGATCGAGTCCGGGCATTTATGAGTATGACCAGGCGAAAACATCACGGAATTCTTTGAAGAGTTTTGTGTAGGCCTCAATTTCTTCTGGAGTGCATTGGGCACCCATGGTGATATGTTCTTCAATACCTGGCTTGACAGAAATGTTGATTTTGATGGTGGGAGATATATTAGCCATATTGCCTTCTTCGAAAGAATCAGGTGCAGGGATGGGGTTTTTGAACCAATCGACTTGATCAGGAATGAAGTATTTGGATTCGAGGGCATATTGGTCATGGGATTGATGTGGGAGGAAATATGCACGATGGTGCATATCATCCCATGGAAAATCAGGGTTGGTCATGGCTTCCATGATGTCTTCATTAGACTGGAAAATGGGAAGAGAGGATGGAAGAGGTTGACCTGAGGGGGTAGAGGGATGAGACTCTTGATTGTGATGGGAAGGGCTCACAGGTACAATGTTATGTGAGGTAATAGAGTGAGAAGTTGAATGATCAGGTGAAGCATTGGGAGAAGGTACTAAGGGGTTGGTATCCGAGAATCGCGGTGATGAGGAAAGGTAGGAAATGGTAGCAGAGGTCTCTTTCATTTCGGTATCAGGAGGAGGAATGGTAATTGTGGTAGACAGGTGGTCCTGTGTGAGGGAAGAAGGATTACAGGCAAGGGCGGCTTCGAATTGGCAGTATGTGGCTAAAGAAGCACGATACTCGTCAAGGCGAGGGAAAAGGTGGGTATAATGACCATGGAAATTGCACAAAGAACAAGGGTGATTGGTGCGCAAATTCTTAAGTTTAGGGGTAGAATATGGTATGGTGACATGGACTTCTGGGATGTCTGATTCTAGAGTCGTTTCATTAACCATGGTCTTGATAGGTGGTAATTCAGGGCAGGTATGAGTGGCGTGACCAACAACATCACACAGAGCACACTGGATGGGATGCTTGGGAGGCCGAGGAGGGGCAGGGTTGGGTGGGGTAGGTTTGTCCTTTGATGCCCCCCTGCAAGTTTTCCATTTTTACTCAAAGCGGTTGTAATAGGAGACGGTGCTGGTTGAGGAGACTGAGGTACCAGCGTAGCAAGAGAAGTCATAGGGATTGGTTGAACCGGGGTCAAAGTAATATATGGTTTAGGTTGACCGGGCGGAGTGGTGGTTGGAGGGTCAAGATACCAGACGGGTATACCCAAGGTCAAGTTGGGGAGGGATAGGGTGGCCAAGGTAGGGACCGAGTAAGCTCTAGGAGGGGGAGCGAGGAAAGGGATCTGACCAGCATGGAAATGGCGAGGAGGAATGGTGCCAAGGGGGTTGATTTCAGATGGAATCGACCCATGAGGAGTGGCGGTAGAAGAAGATTCAGAAGGAAGAAGGGTGGCTAACGGGGGTGAAGGGCTAGGAGCTGGTTGAGGTTGAGGTTGCTGACTAGCCAAAGTGGGCTCTGTGAGGTTAGCCCAAGATGATTGCATCATGCAAACGTTCGCCAAGTTAGGATTAGAGACGGGAGGGGAGTCGAAAAAGGTGCCAAGCAAGGAGGAGTCTTTGTAGATGCCAGGGAAAACGTTGGTCAAAGAATCAACAGTTTGCTTGTTGGTGACAGTAGAGATGGTTGACTCAGGGGAGGTCTGAGATTTGGGTTCATGGTAAGTCAAGTGGTCAATGGTGACAATCTTGCCATTATGAGGAAAATACATCTTGCGGTAGACTACGGGCGGGACGGCTGACATGGCATAGGTGTAACTACGCCCCAAAAGGATATTGTAGTCAAGAGGGGCGTCGATAACTTCAACGTCGACACAAACAGTTTTGCTGGCAAGGGTGATAGGACAGTTACGAAATAGGCCAATGGGCTGGGAGGCATGGCCATCCCATGCATGAAGGGTGATGGTGGAAGGGGCCAGTTCAGGGGAGTTGAGTTGTTTCCAAATCGAAGCGGACATTACGTAGGGAGATGCCCCCTCATCAATAATACACCGAGCAACATTGGCGTTTCAGATTTTGACTGGGATTTGGAAAGCAGCGGATGGGGGAATAGGGGGATGGTCTGACTGACGGGCTTTGAAAATAATCAATTGGTCATCAGCAGGATCTACAACGCCCACGGCAGATAGTAGAGCCCTCTTTTGAGAAGGAAACGACTGGAGGAGTTCTAGTGTTGAAATGGCAGTAGGAGATTGGGCGAGATCATCTACTATGTTGTATGAATGGACAGCCTGACCAGAGGTAGCATTTCGGCGTAATGGTCCTTTAGGAGGCTTGGGATGAACTTTGGCTTTGGGCAGAGGGAGTTGCAAGGGACTATTGGGTATCGATAGAGGCTCTGTAGGACCTTTCGATGGAGACTCAGAGACAGACGGAACAGGAGGTGTGGAATACTGACGGGACCGAGTTTGAAGGTTGAGGTCGACAGTGAGAGGTGGGTTAGAAGCCATCATGAGAATCTGGTAATTAGAGGAACTAGAAGGGGAAGGTTGAGTGGTTACCGAGGCGTGAGGTGGTTGAGTGGCCACGAAAACTTGTTGCGGGAAAGGATCGGTAAACACAGCAGGTTGAGAAGTAACGGGGGTGGGAGGGGTAGTAGGGGAGGAGTGTTGTCCCCGTACGGTGGCTTGAGAATCCCAAAGTTGCCGCATTTGTGGTAATAAGGGACAATCATGAGTGTAGTGACCATAAACACCGCAACACGAACAGGGCTTATTAGTGCGAAGTGGCCTGTCCAGCTTGGGATGAGAACCCTGTGGCTGGTTGGCAGTGGTAGAGTCGATGTTGGAAGAAGTGGGTCCACGATTACCAGAAGAGGATTGGTTGCCTCTTCTCCATCTTTTAGAAGGAGGAAAATTAGGCTCCCCCTACTGTGTAAATACTTGCCCTGGAGGGGGTAGTAAGTGCGGTTGTGGGGGTGGAGAAGACAAGGGAGTGGGAGGTCCAAATGCTGGAGGAGTTGGGACACCAGGTTGCGGAGATGGATAAGGAGTAGGGTGGGCAGCAGTAAGGTAAGCAGGGGGGTGGGCAAAAGGAGGAGGCATGTCGTAGCCTGAATACAAGCTACCTAGAGGGGAAAAAACACCAGAGGGGCTGGCCCCTAGGGGAAAACCATGGCCTGGAGGAGGTTGGGCAGAGGTATGTGACAAGGCTCCAACGATACCGTTGGCAGAATGAGATGCCCCCGAGGCATTAGGGCCATCGGGTTTGGGAAGGTCAGGAAGGACAGTATAAACACAACAAGATTGGGCGTAGATAAGGTCATACTTCAAGGTGATTTGGAGGGCGGCTTCTTCAGTTTGGGGAAAATGGGATGCGACATCTTTGCCAATGGGAGGTAAGAGAGAGCGAAGGAACCAATCCATGTAAACCCGATCTTCAAATGGCGGAGCTCGACATAAGCTTCTTCTCCACCGCCATTCCTGGACATGAGCGGAAAGGCGGGTTGAGGAGGATTCATGGAAGGAGGTTAAAAGCTCGGTACCATTGTCGTATCGAAGAGGGAGCTGGAAATAAGATAAAAAGGCTTGGGCAATGGTCACAAAAGTGGTATGGGAGGAGGTGGCATGTTCAACATACCATTTAGAAGCTTCGCATGTAAGTGTGCGTTGGAACAATCGAAGACGAATGGAGTCGTCAGTAATGGAATTGGAGGAACACCACATATGGAAGGATCAGATATGATTGGAGGGATACTCACTAGCAAGGCCTTCGAACTTGGGAATGTCGGAGGGGAGCTTGGTTGGCATAGCAGTCCAACTAACATCGTGGCAGATAGGATCATTAATCAGCTGATTGAAGTCGGGGAGACTAAGGCCAGCCATATAAGGGAGTAATGGGGCATTCAAGGTAGGTCCTGAGGTGGTTCCACTGGAAACAGACCCAGCAGTAGTACTGGGCTTACTGCTGGTGGTAGGCCCTGAAGTAGACATGGTGAAAGTGACAGGGGGAGAACCAAGAGGGGGAGAACCCGAACAATCAGAGGAAGATTCGGAGTGCGGACTCGGGGAAGGACTTACTTGATGACGATGGGAAGGAGGAAGATGACCAAGCGAAAACTGAGGATGAAGGCGAAGAAGTCTCTGGGAGAGGCGCCTTGGGGGTGCAATGATGATGGGGAGAAAAAAATCGACAAGGGCAAGGAGGGACAAAATCAAGTGAGGTCAAGGGCAGAAAGGTGTAGTGACAATTGATTTTAAAGTCTTTGCCAGGCGGTGTTAACCAGGTGCTTCTTCACTTAGGGTCAGTGTGTGGCGTGCATTAATTTTAATTGTTTAAACCCAGAAGTTTTGAGAGTAAAATAAAGAGTGTGTTGCGTAATAGAAAATATGTTGGAAATATGATGCATAGTGTTGTCCTTGATGGCAACCCACTGAATGAAGATGAAGACATGCGACTGTTGACATGTGTTGTCCTTGATGGAAAACCACCTGATGAAGTTAGTCGTGACTTGATGGACTTAGCAAATGATGTTTGTTAGCAATATGATGATGAATGTTGTCCTTGAAAGGAAACCCTCTTGATGAAGATAATGGCAACTTACTGGATGAAGTTGTGCTTGATAGAATATGTTCTTGATGAAGTAAATCTGATGTATCTACAATGTGTACAGAAGGCAATGCAGAAAGGAATTCAGCATGTGCTAAATCTTGATGAAAAGAGTATGTCTCTAGGCATACGTGGATTTGCCTAGGGGAAGTCGTGTATGCACGCGGGAATAAACGTGCCAAGTCGCGTATGGGCAAAAGCGCTCATAAAGTGAAAAACTAGGGGTAACCACCATGGTATTGACCCATTGTATTGGGTAATGATTCGTCTAAATGACCCCGTCCAAGAATACCATCGGAAGTAATGTAGTTTTGGGCTCATGGTATTGAAAAAGGGTAAACCTATATAAAGAGAAGAATTTCATTGTGCAAATCATGAGTGTGGGAGCAAAATGTCTGAGCTTGAATGAATACTTCTCTATGAAGTATATCTATATGGAAAGGGTAAAGGTTTGATAATAGATCTGAATCTATGATGCACCTATGAAGAAATGATGAAGCGGAATATCTAGATCTGGAATGTATTTGTATTTGCTAGATCTCTCTATGGAAGGCTTAGATCTGAGATGAGGCGAACATCTGTCTGAAGTAAAAGGGTAAATCTGAACTGAATATCTGATCTGAAGAAGTATGCTGCTCTATAATAATTGAAGATCTATACGCCAGTTCGCCGTAGAGGAAGCGCGTATATACGCGGCTTCGCTGAAGAGAAAGCGCGTATGCACAATGAAATATGTACAGAGGTATACGCTGGTTTATGTGAACGGAAGCGCGCATATACGCGACATCAGTGAAAGGAAAGCGCGTATGCAAACTAGGGTTTGTCAAGTCTCTGTGGTTCTGAATATGATGAAACGTGGCTCACAAGTTGTGCTCTTTGATGTTGCTGGATCCAAGGTGAAATCGATGAAACGGGTCCATAGAGGTGCCGAGGGTTGTTTGAAATGGGTCAGGGGTCGCAGCTCTAACCCGTGTGAGGGCCGGTAACCAGAGCAGTGGGGTCGTAGCTCCCTTCCGTGAGGCCGGTAAACGAGCCGTGGGCTGAGCTCCCTCTAGGAGAGGGCCGAACGAGCGCAGTGGGTGCTCGTTGCCGGTAGAGTCCGCACCAAGACATATGTTGTAAGATGTTTTCTCTATAATAAAAATATTGAAGGTCGAGTAACCGCAGCCGGTGGTTTTCCCGACTTGGGTTTCCACCTAAAAATCCTCGTGTTCATGTGTGATGGTTTATTTTGTTCTTATTGCACATGTTTACTGTTTATAGAACATCTAATGAATGAATGATGGAATGATATAAGTGAAGAATTAATGGCATAATTAGATCTTTGTGTATACGCGAGTTTTATGAAGGATATCCGCGTGTATACGCTAGTTGGCTTTAGCAAAGTAGCGTATGGATTTTAGAGCATGAAAAAGTAAAAAGATTTAGTTTTCCCTAAATACTGATTCACCCCCCCTCTCAGTATTTTTCCCAACAATTGGTATCAGAGCAGGTTCTTCTGTAGAAGCTTGATCGCTTGAAGGAGATCCGTCGCAATGGGAAGAAGGAGATCCGTCGCAATGGGAAAGAAGCAAAAGAAGAAGGTTGCTCAAGGAAAGAAGATGCCGCAGAAATCATGTAAAGAAGAAATTGAAGGAGATGAAACAGGTATTGATCATTGTTCTTGTATTTCACTTACCTGTATATGAAAAGGTTATGATAGTGAGGAAGAATGTGAAGAAGATCTTAGAGTTCTCATGGCATTTGAACAAAAAGAAGAAAAGGATACTTTTATGGATGCTCTTGAGGAAAACGATTTTCTTGAAGAAAACAATCAACTCAAACTACGCTTAGAAGAATATAAAATTATCTTAGAAGAACAAAAGATAATCAGAGAGACCATTGAAAAGCAGTTTGAAGAAGCAAAGAAACACATTGAGAAATTAGAATGTGAAGTGGTAAGTCAAAGAAAATAAGTTGAGAAAGTAAAAACTTTGAATCTTAGATTTGCTAAAGGATCTAAAACCTTAGATGAGATTATCAAGGTACAACGTTCTCCTCTTATAAATGCAGGTCTTGGATATATCGGAGAATCTTCTCAAGTTTCAGCACCAAATTATCTAAAAGGAGCTACAGGTGGTTTACTACATTCAGCCTCTCAACAAGGGAATAAAGGATCTTTACGGGTAAAGCATGACCATCTCAATTCAAGGAACACTGACAGGGATAGCTTTCAAAGAAGCTACAACCAACAGGTAAATTCTAATAGAAGATTTCATGATCACAAAAATTTCTACTTCAATGGACAATGTTTCTCATGTCACAATTTTGGTCATAAAGCTGTTCAATGTGTTGCATATAAAACCATCATGACAAGAGAAGCAAGAAAGAAAAGGATGAATATTGAACCAGAGAAGAACACCTATAACAACTTTTCTCCTCTTCAAAACGAAGTTGAATGTACTTATTGCAATAACTTTGGTCATGAAGAATCTGAATGCAGGAGCAAGGTCCAGCCAAAAGAGCATGTTCCATCAAGCTCTAAAGTGTGGAAAAAGAAAGAAATACCTGTTGAAAATTGCGGGATAGCATTATTTGTAGAAGGTGAAGAGAATCAATGGTACATTGATAGTGGGTGCTCAAGACACATGACAGGTGACAAAAGAAAACTTCGTACATATAATGCTCTTGAAAAGGAAAAGAAAGTTACATTTGGAAATGATACTCCTGTTGTAATTAAAGGAAAAGGGTCAGTATTTCTAAAAGAAAAGGTGAAGGCTAAAGATGTCATGTATGTGGATGGATTAAGGCATAACCTGTTAAGTGTTAGTCAAATGTGTGATCAAGGAGCAGAAGTGGTCTTCAGTTCCAAAGAATGTGTGGTTCGTGATCTTGATACAGGTAAAATCATTATAAAAGGAAAAAGAAATCCAAGCAACTTGTATGTACTAAACGGCATAGATCAATGTTACTTAAGCAAGTCTTCAGAAAATTGGCTATGGCATAGAAGGCTGGGGCATCTGAGTTTCTCTCAAATCAACAAAGCAAGCAGACTTCAAGCTGTTCGTGATCTTCCCAATATTAATCTTCCAGAAAATGTCATATGCAAATCTTGTCAATTTGGTAAGCAGACCAGAGTACGATTTAATGCCAAGGAAGGATCATCAAGTAAGCCTCTTGAACTCATTCATACTGACATATGTGGACCTGTGAGGAAAAAGACACCACATGGAGAAGAATACTATATCTTATTTATTGATGATTACTCTAGAATGTGTTGGGTCGGGCTCATTAAACACAAAGATGAAGCATTTGAAAAATTTCAGAAATTCAAAGCATTAGTTGAAAATGAATTGGATCTAAAAATCAAGTGTCTTAGATCTGATCGAGGAGGAGAATATACATCAAATGAATTTCTTGAATTTTGTGAACAACATGGCATAAAAACACAATTCTCTGTAGCTAGCACTCCACAACAAAATGGCGTAGCAGAAAGAATGAATAGAACAATTCAACAAATGGCTAGAGCTATGATTGATGATTCTGGAACACCTCACACTTACTGGGGAGAAGCAACGCTTACAGCAGCAAACATTCTCAACAAAGCTCATGTTCGGGTAAACAATGATAAAACTCCATATGAACTCTGGTATGGTAAATCTCCTTCCGTAAAGCATTTTATAGTTTTTGGAAGCAAATGCTTTATCAAAAATAATGATGAAAATCTTGGCAAGTTTGAACCTAGATCAGATAAAGGAATTTTTCTTGGATACTCATCTCGAAGCAAAGCATACAAATGTTATAATGAAAGGCTTCAAAAGATTGTTGATTGTATTGATGTTGTTATTGATGAGTCTCCGGCAACTCCTAAAGAAGAAAAACAAACAACAAAAGAAGATGATGATGACTTATGGCCTTCTACTTCAAATATAAATGATATAGACAGTGGATCCAATGAAGAACCTGAAAATGATCTATCTGAAAAGGCTCCATCCAGATATGTTCAAAAGAATCATCCTGAATCTCAAATTTTGGGAGACAAGGAATCAGGTGTATGAACAAGGAGAACACTTGTGGGATCTTTTAGTAATCTGGCACTTCTATCCACAATTGAACCACTCAATGTCAATCAAGCTAGCAAAGATGAATGTTGGAAGCAAGCCATGAATGAAGAGCTTGATCAAATTGAAAAGAATGACACTTGGGAATTGGTACCAAGACCACATGATAAAACTGTCATTGGAACTAAATGGATTTTCAAGAACAAGTTAAATGAGAATGGGGATGTTGTAAGAAACAAAGCTAGACTGGTTTGCAAAGGGTATACTCAACAAGAAGGTATAGACTTTGAAGAAACTTTTACTCCTGTAGCTAGACTTGAAGCCATAAGAATGTTTCTTGCTTTTTCAAGTTTTCAACAAATCAAAGTTTATCAAATGGATGTTAAATCTGCCTTTCTCAATGGTGATTTAGAAGAAGAATTTTATATAGAACAACCGGAAGGATTCATTTTTGGAAATGATGAAAATCTTGTTTGTAGACTTAAAAAGGCTCTATATGGTCTCAAACAAGCTCCAAGGGCATGGTATTATCGTCTTGACAAATATCTTCATCAACAAGGATTTTCAAAAGGGTCTGCAGATAGCAACCTATACACAAAAGTTGAAAATGATAAACTATTGATTGTAGTTGTATATGTTGATGATATCATTTTTGGGAGTAACGAAGAATCTATGAGTCAAAAATTTGCCTCTGTCATGCAGCAAGAATTTGAAATGTCTTTACTTGGTGAACTAACATTTTTTCTTGGCTTGCAAGTGCATCAAACTGCAGATGGTATATTCCTCTCACAAACAAAATATCTTAAGCAAATTCTGAAGAAGTATGGCATGGAAGAATGCAAACCTGTAAGTACTCCAATGATAACAGGATGCAGCCTCAGTTCTAATGATGATTCTCCCACAGTGAATCAACCAGAATACAGATCAATGATAGGAAGTCTACTTTATCTCACTGGGACTAGACCAGACATTATGCATGCAGTTGGGATTGTTGGACGATTCCAAGCTAATCCAAAAGAGTCTCACCTTCAGGCTGTTAAAATAATATTCAAATATCTACAATGAACTCAAGACTTTGGTCTATGGTATCCAAAGAATGTTGATCTTACTCTTCATGCTTACACTGATGCAGATTGGGCTGGAAGTGTTGATGATCGAAAAAACACTAGTGGTGTGCATTCTATATGGGACCCCGGTTAGTATCTTGGTTCAGCAAGAAGCAAAATTCTATTGCCTTATCTACAGCAGAAGCAGAATATGTGGCTGCCGCATCTTGTTGCACTCAACTTCTTTGGATGATGCAAACCTTACAAGATTTTCAAATCAAATGCACTCCTCCTATCCCCATTAAGTGTGACAATACAAGTGCCATCAGTATTTCAAAGAATCCTGTTATGCATTCGAAGACCAAGCACATTCCCATCAAGTATCACTTCTTACGTGAACAAGTGCTTGAGCAAAAGGTGAAGTTGGAGTATGTTCCATCCAAAGAACAAGTTGCTGATATCTTTACCAAACCTCTGCCCAGGGAAGCGTTCGAGTATCTAAGACAGAAGCTGGGAGTGTTCTCTGCCAGTCAAAAGAACAAATCTGCATAAATTTAGAATATGGCATTGGATACGCGGGTTTCATGAAACACAGTCGCGTATATACGCGAGTTCCTGCACAAAAAACCGCGTATGTCTGATTGCTGACAATTTTCTGTTTGGATTCAGCTCTCTTCAGCACAGCTGCAGTGCTGTTTGGTATCTCTGATACTGTTTGGTATCTCTGGTGGTGTTCCAGTTCTCATAATTCTATTTCTAATGTTTTGATAAATATGCCTTGATGATTTGTTGGTGAAAGTGTTCAAGATGCACAAACTAAGGGGGAGCCTTAGTCATATGAAAAGGATGCTTGGATGCACAGATTCAGGGGGAGCATTAGCATTGCTGAGTATAATGCATTGTTGGCATTATGGTGGTTCTGATATATGATCTCTCTTGAGGTCTTTCTGGTGTTGGTCTTAAAGTCATATTTGTAATTTGATGAAAAGGTCTTGTTAAGACCCATGATGTAAAATTGTAATATTCAGTCATGTGAGGACTTGTCAAATTTGTAAACCCACGTGATTGGGTAGCTGAGTCAAATTTTGTAAACCCACTTGGTTGGGTAGCTGAGTCAAATTTGTAAACCCACTTGGTTGGGTAGTTGAGTCTCATATGTAAATCCACTTGGTTGGATATGTGATGTAAGTGTGAGTCATTGGTGATAGGAACTGCATAGAGTCATGTACTTCATTGGAAAATATGTTTGAATATTCAGCATGAACTCAGGGGGAGCTTGGTCACTTCAGTATATATCAAATCTGCAGAACGCTTCTTCCACATGAGGAGAAAAGGGGGAGAGTATGTTGGTTTTGATCCACCCTTTTCCCTTGATGTCAAAGGGGGAGAGTGACATGGTGTTTGAATGGTGTCCAAAATGGGGAAAGTGACATGGTGTCATTGTATTCTTAATGTACCTATCTGTTGTGGTAACCAAACACCATTGTGGTTGCCATCAAGTCCAAAGGGGGAGATTGTTGGAAATATGATGCAGAGTGTTGTCCTTGATGGCAACCCACAGAATGAAGCTGAAGACATGCGACTGTTGACATGTGTTGTCCTTGATGGCAAACCACCTGATGAAGTTAGTCGTGACTTGATGGACTTAGCAAATGATGTTTGTTAGCAATATGATGATGAATGTTGTCCTTGAAAGGCAACCCTCTTGATGAAGATAATGGCAACTTACTGGATGAAGTTGTGCTTGATAGAATATGTCTTGATGAACTAAATATGATGTATCTACAGTGTGTATAGAAGGCAATGGAAAAAGGAATTCAGCATGTGCTAATTATATGATGAAAAAGAGTATGTCTCTAGGCATACGTGGATTGGCCTAGGGGAAGTCGCGTATGCACGCGGGAAAGAACGTTCCAAGTCGCGTATGGGCAAAAGCGCTCATAAAGTGCAAAACCAGGGGTAACCACCATGGTATTGACCCATTGTATTGGGTAATGATTCGTCTAAATGACCCCGTCCAGGAATACCATCGGAAGTAATGTGGTTTTGGCTCATGGTATTGAAAGAGGGTAAACCTATATAAGGAGAAGAATTTCATTGTGTAAATCATGAGTGTCGGAGCAAGATGTCTGAGCTTGAATGAATACTTCTCTATGAATTATATCTATATGGAAAGGGTAAAGGTTTGATAATAGATCTGAATCTATGATGCACCTATGAAGAAATGACGAAGTGGAATATCTAGATCTGGAATGTATTTGTATCTGCTAGATCTGTCTATGGAAGGCTTAGATCTGAGATGAGGCGAACATCTGTCTGAAGTAAAAGGGTAAATCTGAACTGAATATCTGATCTAAAGAAGTATGCTGCTCTATAATAATTGAAGATCTATACGCCAGTTCGCCGTAGAGGAAGCGCGTATATACGCGGCTTCGCTGAAGAGAAAGCGCGTATGCGCAATGAAATATGTACAGAGGTATACGCTGGTTTATGTGAACGGAAGCGCATATATACACGACATCAGTGAAAGGAAAGCGCGTATGCAAACTAGGGTTTGCTGAAGTCTGTGTCTGAAAATATGATGAAACGTGGCCTACAAGTTGTGCTCTTTTGAAGTTGTTGGATCCAGTGTGAAAATTGATGAAACGTGGTCCATAGAGGTGCTGAGGGTTGTAGCCTTCAGTCAGGGGGTCGTAGCTCCCTTCCAGGTGAGGCTGGTAAACGAGAGTAGGGGGTCCTAGCTCCCTTCTAGGTGAGGCTGGTAAACGAGTCAGGGGGTTGGAGCTCCCTTCCAGGAGAGGCTGGTAAACGAGCGCAGGTGGGTGCCTGCGTGCTGGTAGAGTCTGCACCAGCACATATGTTGTAAGATGTTTTCTCTATAATAAAATATTGAAGGCTGAGCAACTGCAGCGGTGGTTTTCTCCCGACTTGGGTTTCCACCTAAAAATCCTGGTGTTCATGTGTGATGCTTTGTGTGATGGTTTATTCTGTTCCTACTGCACATGTTTACTGTTTATAGAACATCTAATGAATGAATGATGGAATGATATAAGTAAAGAACTAATGGCATAATTAGATCTCTGTGTATACGCGAGTTTTATGAAGGATATCCGCGTGTATACGCTAGTTGGCTTCAGCAAAGTAGCGTATGGGTTTTCGAGCATGAAAAAGTAAAAAGTTTTAGTTTGCCCTAAATACCGTATTCACCCCCCCCTCCTTTATTTTTCCAAAAAGAATCATAGATTAAGACTAAAAGAACAGAAAATTAACAACTAAAAATGCAGCAGTCTAACCCAAGAAGGTGGGTCTCTCAAAGCTAGTCTATAAGAGGGAAAAAACTAGGCAAAGCACGCTAAAAAGAGGCCAATAGATCGAAGGTCCAGAGGGACTGGGATCTAAAGGGTAAATCTGCGGAAAAGTGGTGCAAAGAACAACAAATAAGCAAAGGCAAGGTTGCTACTAAAAAGGAGGAGATCAGCTAAAAATAGAAGAGACAAGGCAGTGGCCTTAGAAAAGAACCCAAAAAAAACGATATGAGGTGGTTTTGAGAGGGAGAAGAGCTGATATAAAGGGATCTGAAAAGGAGGTATCAGATCAGAGAAAAAGAGGGCTGAAACTCTGGAAATTCAGACTTCTGAAACAGTAAAGACTCGTCCACAAGAAGCGGAGGGTACTAGAGCCCTAAGGGGTGATCTCTTAGTTGAGGAAGCATCAAAAACAAGTCATAATTCAAAAGAGATAGAGGTTGAAAACCTTAATTAAGCTTCTGCATAAACCTAAAAGTGATGGAAAATTTGCAGAAAATTGCAAAAGCAGAGAGTTCACTGTGTCTGGGCCTGTGACGAGGTTGAGGTGTGCGCCCCCGAGGTCAGTCGCACTTTTGAAATTACAAGTGTGCCAATTTTCTGATCCCACTCTCTCAGCAGATTACAAAAATGTGTCATTCTACCATACATGTCTCACACTGCGCAATAAGGCCAAAAACACACTAAGTTAAAAATTTGACTTAAGCTTGAGGGTTTTAGGGTGAAAATCACCATAAGAATAGAAAACAAAAATGGAAGAGAAACCCTAGGGTCCGAAATAGCCGGATACAGTGTGATAGATAAAACGACAGTGGTCGCAAAAGAAAACCCGTGTGGAGTTGCCAATTGTTAGTATGATTCTTTCGTCATAAAAGATCACTTTAGCTACGCATAACGAATAGCGCTAACATCGATTATGGCTGCAAAATATCTTTATGTTTGCTGCACAAATTCAGATTTAAGCACAAAAGACATTAAGCAGATAAAATATAACATGGCTCCATAAATCCAATGGACAAGACAAGAAGAATGTATTTAAAAGGATTTTGTATTATATTAAAGAATGGGGCACCTGAGAGGAAAACAAGAAAGGTGTCTTCTGGTTCTCCTCAGTGGGATGGGTTCTTGAAAGTCCTCAATGTTTCAAATCTAACATTTTTCTCTCTTATGGGTGTAGAAAAAACATAGAACTCAATGGGAGTTCACAAAACAAAATGGAAAATGGTGACCAAGAGTAGATCCAGAGTGATCCAATGCAATGAAGGTGACTAATGAATGGGGAAAACCCCCCTATTTATAACAAAATATTGGGGCATTCTAGAACTCGGTGCATGAATAAAATATTATTAATCGAATTCTAGAAGCACCTCTTTAGAATATTTTATTGTATTTGTTGGAGGGAAAAGGGTTCTGACTTTAATACCCCTATTTATAAATAATAAATAAATAAATGGTTTATTTATCATTTTAGGGAAGTCATGGGAATATAATTAAATAAATAATGGTTTATTTAATTATTTACGGATGATTTTGTCAAATTTAACTAAGAATATTATTTAAATAATGATTTAAATAACTTATTCTTAGAAAATAATTAAATAAATAAGAATTTATTTAATTAAGTTCCTTATTTTGGGTTAAATATGACCAGGAGATATAAACAAATGAGTTATTTTATATGGTGAAAGCAATTTTACTTAGGGTAAAATTGGTCTCACATGGTGTACTTGGGTTCATCTAATAATAATAGGTGAGATGACCAAAAAATGGTGTAACATATGGTGCTGTACTTTCTTCAGTTTCTTCTAACATACCAACCATATTCATATCTAAAGCTTGGAAATTTGAGTCAGCCATAAGTTTTGCAAGTCCTTGTCCTTTAATCAATTTAGTGGGTCTGATTTCTAAATTATATTATAAAATGGTAGCAATCCACTTGCCCCTTTTACCGTCGGGGTCTTGATTAAGTATATCTTTGACAACTGTGTTTAGGACAAAGGCTATGATATGTGAATGCAAAATATAAACTCTAAAATCCTTCAAAGCTTTGATTAAGGCAAAGGCTTGTTTCTCCATAATGTTATACTTTAGAGGGGCATCCCTTAAGGCATTGCTGAAGAAATCTATGGGTTGTTCTTGCCCTGTAATATTATTTTGTAACAGTACTGCTGCCACATTATGTTTAGAGGCAAAGGAGAAAATGTAAAAGTGCTTGGTGAAGTCCGGGTTGATTAAGACTGGTGTTTGTGTGAGTGATTTTTTTACCAGCTTAAAATATTTTTTTGCTTCCATACTCCACTTCACTCCTACTTCATTTTTCAACAAATTTGTGATATTTCTTAGGAGCTCAACAAGGTTAGGGACGAATCTTCTTAGGAAGTTAATCTTTCCAATGAAAGATTGCAGCTCTTTAATGTTTATAGGAAGGCTTATTTGTAAGATGCCTTCTATTCTTTTGGGATCTATCTTTATTCATTCCTTAGAGATGATGTGACCTAAGAGTTTTCCTTCCTAAAGGCCAAACAAAGTTTTCTTAGGATTTAGGGATAAGCCATACTTTCTACATTTTTCAAAGAATTTTCTCAAGTGGACTAAGTGCTCTTCATCAGTCTTAGAGTAGACAGTGATGTCACCAAGATATATGACTATGGAGTAACCTATGTCTTCTGAAAAATCTATGTCCATTTCCCTTTGGAAAGTAGCTCCTACATTCATTAAACCGAATGGCATTTTAACATACATGAATGTACCCCAAGGCGTAGTGAAAGAAGTTTTGAGTTGGTCACTTGGAAAGACTAGAACTTGGTTATAACCTGAGAAGCCATCTAGTAATGAGATTCTTTGTGAGCCAACTACTTTTTGGATTATGTGATCCATTTTAGGCAAGGGGTATTTGTCTTTCAAGGAGGCCTTGTTCAAATTTCTGAAGTCAATACAAAGCCTAATTTCCCCGGTATTCTTCCTAACTGACACAAGGTTGGACACCCATTCTGAGTATCGAACAGGGACTATGATCCCGACATCATACATATTTTTTATTTCTTTCTCAACTGGGGGTAACAAGAGGGGGTTAATTCATCTCAATTTTTGTTTAAATGGTTTCTTATTTTCCTTGAGAGGAATTTAATGTTGAATGATTTTGGTGTCATAGGACTTCAATTTTTCATACCCCCAAGCAAACACATCTTTAAATTCTTTAAACAACTTAATGTATTTCTATTTTGTGTGAGGCGGGAGAGTTTTGGACATTTTGATTATTTTGGGTTCTTTCATCCCTCCAATGTCACATTCTTATACATTTATTTCAGTGGATTCCATCTTGGGTTTTTTAGCTACATCATTAAAATCAAACAGCTCTTCTAGTGGTGTAAGGCCTCTTGGAAAGGTGTCATCTTTGCATTGTAAAATTTCAAGTTCTCTTTGATTTGATTGATCAAATATTTTTGCAGCACAAGGGTTTTGAAGGTGGTTGATATCATCATCAAAGGGTAGTTCTATTTTGGGAGTTTCATTTTCAGCAAAATTATTTCTTTCAAATCTTAAACTTTGTTGTGTGCTTGCAAATTCATTTCTAGATTGTAGAAAATCATCTATCTGCTCATCATTGTTAAACACTTGCCAATGGTTCAAGTTGTCTAGTATAGTAGGCCTATTCTTCACTTTGATGAGGCCTTGTTTACTTTCGTAGGGTAAAGAGTAATTGCTGGAAGCAAAGGCAAGCTCATTGGCAAGGCAGTTTTGGGCCCTAGGGGTGAAAGTGAGCTCATTCTCTTCAAAAGTTTTGAGAAGGTCTAGGGCAGAATTTCTATACTCCCTCAGTCTAGGGTTCTTGGCTGAATATTCTCCCTTAATTTGTTTGATGATCAGTTCTAAATCCCCTTGAATCAAGATTTTATTAGCTTTTAGATTTTTAAAAATGTAAACCAATAAGGAGAGCCTCATACTCTGCAACATTATTGGTGCATTGAAAATATAGCCCATAGGAATGGCCTTCATTTGTGTTTTGGATCCAAATCCAAGCTCCCAAGCCAACCTTTCCATAAGAACCATCAAAGCTCATATGCCAAAGTGTGTCAATTTCATATTTTTCACTGTTTTTCACTTCGGGGCTGCTAGAGTTTTGGGTGTCATTTTCTTCATTAGAGAGCTAGTTTGGTTGTTTTGGCGGGCTTAGATGTCCCTCATTGTCATCTACTTGTTCACTTATGTCATTTTCATTGTACAAGATGAACGAGTCAAGGTCTGATTGAATGGAATAAACTAGTGTGTTATTTGGCCTATCTATGTTACTCACCATGTATTTCATGTGAGATTCCCGGTACAATCTCCTTGTTTGATTGAAGAATGGGATGGTGGCATAAGTCATGTCCATTCAAAGGCTACCCTAGATTCTGGCCCCCTGTGATCTAGATAAAAGCATGTCATACTTTGGGGGGATGTCAGCAACAACTATATCCATGATTAGACTCTTAGCGGGGATTTGTGCCATATTGACACACAAATATTTGATTAGGCCTAGACACTTAACCCTACTGGAATCAAAAGGGTACAAGTATTTGTAGGGCTTTTTGATTTCTAGGACCAATCTCTCCAACACAACCTTTGTCATGAGGTTGTGTGAGGCACCATAGTGTAGCATAGCATTATGTAGAATTTTTTCATGTATGTTCAGACTTACATAGAAAGGAGGGACAGCTCCTTCTTGATATTTTCCCTCTACTTCAGGACCAAACAATAGCTATGGTTTATCATCAGTTAAGTTCAAAGTGTCGGTAGCATTCCCTATATTTAACACTTTGAAAATTTGGGATCTATATACCTCTTGGGTTACCAACTTAGTGAGGGATATGGTTATCTTTATTTTAGAAATCTCCCCCTCAAAGCTGAAAGGTGTAGGTGTCTTCATTGTATTTACATCATCTTTATCATCCATAAAATTTTCTACATTTTTTATTTGCTGATTCTTATTTTATGGTTTGGACAACAATGTTTTTTCAAGGCTACTAGTTGAAGTACTAGGGCAGCTTGAATCATTACTAGGTTGGCTAGTCTTTTGTTTGTTTAGGTTTGCTTTCTTAGCCATAGTATTTGTGTTTTCTATTGTATTTTTAGGAATATGTTTAGAGGTATTTCTTACAACATTGTTTGGCTGATTTTTTTTAGGAACATCTGGATTCTTTTTGCTCCTGAGGTCATATTGCCTATGGAATTCCATTATGGCATTCTCAAATCCTAGTTTATAGTCTTCGGAATCTTCATATGATTTTTCATTTGATTTGGAAGAGAACATCCTTTGTTCTTCTTCGGTAAGGAAAGTGTTATCCTCATCATCAGAACCTATGACATTTACATGGTCTTCTTCCAATTTCTCAGGCTCTCTATCCTCTTCATCTACATAGTTGTCTTGGAAAGGAGGTCTGATTTGTTGCTCACTCTCTCTTTGTCTGATTTGAGGAGGGTCTCTTATAAAATTTTGACTCCTATTCCTTTTTTGAAGATTGGCTTGATTTTCCCTAAGAGGTGTTCTCTCATTCAAACTAATTTTTTCCATCATCCTTTCTATTTTCCTAACTATGGAGTCAAGTTTGGTGTCAGAAGAGGAGGGTTTAAGTTGTGTCATATTTATAATTCACCCTTTTTTCTGATCTCATCCTAGCCCTTTTCTCAATTAAATTGGCTTCTACACTCACATCCCATTTTTTCATGTCTTCGAGAGTTAGGTAATCTCTTTCCCTTAGTTGATAGGCCATCTCTTCACAAGCAGTAGACGCAGGAAGAAAATCATTCACATCAAAATTCAAAATTTCATTCCATATCTCAATCGAAACCTTCGTGTGTGCGTGCTTGACTGTAATAGCTGGTATTAATATCTGTAATCCTCCAAGAAGTGTCAAATTTCTTCTTAACAATGTGGAGGAAGCTCCTTAATGTCAGCCTTATGAGAATTGCAACCCCATACATGAATATTTAGCATACGAAACTTGAAGGGATTTGCATTTAGAAATGAATTATATCATTCAATAATATTTGATTTCTATATACTGGTTAACTCATCTGCTTCTAGCTTCAGCATTTCAAAAAAATACGTTTTTTCACAACTTGAGTCCAGTAACAATTAGCCTTGTTAGTTACAGATGAATCTTTCTCTAATTTCCTTGCGATTAATGCAACTTTGTGGGATTCAAATTCTTTTTCATCCATCTCTACAATTTATTGATAAATGCATCTATTCTTTCCTATAAATATGGTGGGCTATGGTTCGAAGAGAGAACACTGAAATAAAATCCCAGTACACGATATGTCATCCTACAGCCACAATTCACAGCATATCCAAGTTGTACATTTTCCTGAGCTAATTAAAATCTTGCTCATAAATAATTTCCTCAAAGAGATCTGCTATGGTATTTTCTCTGGTTGAACTTTGACCAGCATCTTGGTCCTCTTGAAAAATAAATCTCAACAACAGATTTTTCCTCTGATTTTTTCTTCATATTTTAATTCTGGAGTAAGCCAATGCTAGATGGAAGCTTCGGGATTTTATCTGTATGCTGCAATACCCTCTACAATAGGAGAAAGTGTCCCATAATCTAGAAACACTACAATATGCTCACATTCAAAAATGGTTTTCAGTGGAATATTCCCCTAACGATAACTCCTTCACGAAGCCGAATTTTGCCAAATGGTTTTTATGTTATACGAAACATGGTGCTCTGAACAAAACCCACGTCTCGAAATTTTTAGATTCTTCTTCATTTGGTCGTAAAATTGATATTTTTACCTACATCAATCTCGTACTCAACTACCCAACTGCTACTTTTATGCATTTGGTGAATTCGTAGTCAAATGCATTCCCTCACCGAACCGTCCTACAACCAAGAAGGAATTTATTAAAAACACTCATCAAATTAACTAATAATAAGAATTTATAAATTAATAGTTATTGTTTCTAAATTCTTGTAATTAACAAAATAATGGATTAATAATGATTAAAAACACCAAGTACAATTATGTATTTATTTGATAAAAATCGTAAAAAATTGGACAAAGATGCAGATCAATATCCCCCCACGCTGAACTTCTTGCATGTCCTCGTGCAAGCCAAAACTATAAGACTATGAAATGAGGCAAGGAAAATGTCAGCAAATATTTTAGCAAGTAAGGATGAAGATACCTGATATTGAAATGCCTTCATTAGCATGTAATGCCAACCAAAACCACATTACAGTTTTAATGGAATCATCAATTGCAGGAATGTAACAAGATCATGTACAACAAGTAGACAATATAGAAGAAGAGTATGGCACATGCCTATTACCTTGTCCCATGTGTCGTTTTTTCCCAAAGTCTTATGATAAAAATCAAATTTTGTTGAAAAAGTGCAGTTTCAAAAATAATAACAGAATATTTCTACACCTACTATAACAATCTCGTACCTAGGTCATGCATCACATATTTAGAGGCAACTACAATCAATACACATTTTTGGCAACCAACACCTTGTGAGTAGTCATCGTTGAGTATTTCATCACTCTAAATACCATGAGAATTAACGTGAGTTATGATACCAATCAACAAACCTCTTTATTGAACGCTCTAAATTTTGTTGTTATCCGGATTCAAAAATAAATTTCCTCTTAATCTATTACAAAGGATTACCTTCACTAAGGGTACCACATCATTCAAATATTCTTGATTTTTGAAAGATAGAACTCAAAGCATCATGTTCAAATTGTCTTAAAACCATTGTCTAAGAAAAAGTATGAGTCTTAGGGAAAGAGAAGGATAACCAAGAAAATCATATTATGCAGTTAACTTTAATACCACAGACATGGCCCTGCTGCCCGCAACTATCCATAACCTCGATAGGGATGTCTTTTAACCTAGTGGAATTTCAGTATCCAACTTACTAGATATAGATTCAGAGTTAGATTATTTGACTTTTTAGATGAAGGCCACTGTCCTGGCTTGGTAACCAGCTGATGGCAGTGCCACTCACAAGAATTAACATGAATGAACAGGTCGGCTCGTGATTACACCTCCTATCTTCCATATTTTTGGCTGAAAGCCATTACTCTGGCTTGGTGATAAGCTGCAGTAATTTCATGCATGTTAGATCCTATGATCATGGTAGGTCGGCTCATCATGAGACCTCCTATCCTCCCCTAACTATTTTATAAACTATGATCATGATTAACCTTAAAGTTTACTTAATAAGTGGGGAGACAGATCTACTCCTTAAGAGTACAGGATGGCATGAAAAGTTTTTAATGACTAATCATTGTTGGCTAATTCCTCTACCCTAAATACTTACTAAAGATATCACTAAAAGATGATTGAAATATTCTTTGAGTTAAGAATGCTAGTGTTCTCATGAATAGCTCATTATGATCTTAACAAGATTGGTCCACCATAGGGGTTTTCCATTAGTACCTTCTAAGGGAAACTGAAAATATATATCCGAGACGACAACTTATTAGAGTGATTAACCATGGTTTCTTTTGCAAAATCATAAGGTATTAGAGTGAATTTTACTCAACAAGATTTGTCACAAATGTGTGTGTTAACAACTAATGTGGATCAAAAGTAGTTTTAACAACCATAAAAATTCAAAACCCTAATAGCATTGCAACTGCTTTATTCATTTATTATCCTACCCTATTTTACCCTAAGAGGCGAAATACTCCCTTTTTAGGTATAGGAGTACTTCAAATGAAGCCATGTGCGTAACAAAATTCTGGTGGTACTCACACTTAGTTTTAAAGAATAGACTTTAATACATACCAAAGAATGAGAAACCAGTTGCTTCAATTGATATGGTACCAAGAGTTTCTGAATGCTAAGGAAATAAGATGGCTTAATGACTACTGAAAACCAGGATTCAATAGAATCCACATATTTATGATTCCCCAACTGATGCAAATCTTCCACATTTTGATAGTCAATCTCCTGGAGGCACAAAGAATCTGGTGAAAGAGAAAAGATAAATCCCTCAAGTTCAGGTTCAAATATCTACTTTTCAAATTAACAAGAATGGTTGAGAGAGATTCTAGGGTTTTGATTTTCAACAACATTTTTGGAACAGGCTCCAATAAAAGATTGCTCCTCTTGTGGTCTTTCAATTACATCTTCCTGGGGTGAATATTATATGGTAATGGGGGAAGTTTCCAGATTCATTCCCTTTTCCAACATGGAAGATGTAGCATTATCTTCAATAGGGGAATCAACGGGAAGAATAGGTGGCTCAAATTGTTGTGCAACTTGATGGTTTATATTAGGGTTTAGGATGTGTTTTGGGCTAGGTTTTGCACTAGGGTTTGGGTTAATGCATGGACTAAGGTTTGTATTTGGATTGGGATTAGGCTTTAAACTAGGATTAGGTCTAGGTTTTAAATTAGAATTAGGGTTAGGTCTAGGGTGTGGATTAGGGTTAGGTCTAGGGTATGGAATAGGGTATGAACTAGGGTTAGGGTATGGATTAGGGTTAGTTCTAGTGTAAGGATAAGGACTAGGGCAAGTTTTCACATACGGCTAGGACCATGGAGGAGGATAACTTAACAATGCATTGCAAAGAAATTGAGGTTGTTGTTGATGCTCATATGATTGAATTTGCATGGGATATTTCCCTAGAGATAAATATCCAAACGATTCTTGAGGCCATGGATATATCTGGCTTGAGGATGAGGGCATAGGCGAGGACCACTGCGGCCACGAAGTAGGATATTCGATTGAAAGAGGATTAAAAGTTTGCCATGAAATTGCAGGATTATAAACATGTTGAGGAGCCTGTTCATGAAAATAAGCATTATTCCAAGTATCAAATGGTGTTGGGTTTTGAGTTATACCTGGAAGTTGATTTGATTCCTTATTTGATTCCCCGGGTACCTTTCATAATCGTGGTAGTGATGGGCAATGTTCGGTTGTATGACAATCCTCACAAATTTTGTAAACTTCCAAACCGCTAAGTGGACACTTTCCAAGGTAGTGTTTCTTTCGACAGTTGGCGCAAAGGATAAGAAATGGTTCTTCATCCTTCTCTTGCTCCTACAAATCATCCAATTCTGAAATCAAAGATTTAATAATATTGAATTTATGTTCAAGCAAGGTGTTAAATTATTCTTCTGTTATTTCCTCATCGGATGACTTGTCTTTCTTTGTAGCAGCATAAAAACTCCTCACTGAATGATTCCTCAAAATACCATTTTCTTGTTCTCAACAAGCCAACTGGTACATTCTTTCATCACATGGATTAGTACGTAAGGGTTCTTACAGTACCGCAAAATGATATATCGTTGAAGATTGGATTCTGAAAATGAATTTTAGAAGCTTTTGACTGAAATAAAGCTCACCATGCTTGCATGAAAGGAAATGTCGAATCAAAGTACTATTTAATATATTAAAAGAAAAGAAATTTGGAAATTAAATTTCTAAATCTTGCTTCTACTTCTACACATAAGCAATATAAGGAAATAAAAGTTCAAGAGATAAGAAAGATGGCCAAACTTTGGAGCGACCCCACAAAAGTGGATGCGTGGCTCTTCACTCACATCTTACCGTACACTCTACACCCTCTGACATCCTGCAATATCCTTGAAACTCTATGAGAGAATTTTACCTGAGCCAAAATACAACTCCCCAGCAATGGCGCCAAAATGTTGGGCGGCTTAATTTTCAGATTAAACTTCTCAATATTAATTATCAATCTAGGAGTCATAAATGCGAGTTGTACTACGTATTGGCTCAGCTTAATGGTCAGAGTATAAATATATTCCTTTGTAATGATAAACTAGGTGCTGGAATGAAACACACATTTGTTGGAAAATAAACAATCTCAAAAAGGAAACTTATTGAACTAATACTTATCAAGCAAACTCCATAATGCAATTAAACTACAAGGAAATACAAAGTAATTACAAATCATATGACATTCTCTCAATAGAATTCTAATTTTTAAATATCTTGAAAACCTTAATCTATTAACTCTTTTCACTAACTTGAAACTAACACTTGAAACTAATAAGCAAAAAGATCGTGCATTATCCTAATGACAACCTCACACATTAAACTAACTAGAACTACTCTTCATAATAAACTCAAGATTCAAATTAACTATTTCTAAAATAAAACTACTTTGCTTTATATAAATAACACTTTTAAAATATCCTATTAAAAATGGCATTGCAAATAATCTATGATAACCTTGAATTTAAAGATTTTAATCTAGGTGAAACAAATTATTCAAAAACAAGCTCACTGTTCGGAAGCATGCAACTCATAATAAAAACTAAATCAAAATCATGTAAATCAATGATAAAAACTAAATCACTGCTACATGCACAATCAAATATGCATTCAAACTTTCTCTTACAAAGAAATGAATACACTGTGAAAACAAGAATATTTCTAATTAAAAATAAATTTAGTTATTAAGCAAAGTCCAAGGACGCATAAACAAATCAAGTAAGCATTAAAACCTGCAAACATTCAAAGAGATTATGTAATGAAAACCAAACTCAAACTCAAAGAATTAAATCTGTTCTCATTCCATATTCAAATTCAAACTATTAAAATATGTTCTTGTTCCATATTCACATTCAGAAATCGTTGTATTCCTATGCTCCCATTACATTTGATTTTATTAAGAGAAATAAGAGTGTAGCGTTGTTTTATAACTCAAACAAAAATTATGTAATGAGTAATAATTGTTTAGTCCATTAATGGGCACGATGCTACGATGACTGAAATTCTTTGGAATTGAACCACTCATTCACACAGAAACCTGAAATGCTAAAATCGCACATATCTAATTAGCCTATGTTATTGATCAAGCTTAACTCCAAAGGTGGTGGGCCCTCCCACACCTGGAGTAAGCTGGCTTAATGCAATCGAGGAAAGGTTTAAATACTGGAATGCGTAGTTAACCATGGCATAAATTCTTCTTCTCACAACAGCAACTTGAAGGCAATCATCTATTCTTAAGATAGCATCTGGAAAATCGATTTATACAAGTCTGGCACAACAATTCTAGTTTTACACACAACAATTTCCTGTCTCCATTACAATCCTGCAAAATTTGATGCTGGTTCTACATTTGATAAATTCGACTTTACATTTGAGAAATCCTCTTGGTTCTACATCTGAGCAAATCGAATTTACATTTGAGAACTTCTGCCCTCTAATCGACGAACTCACTTCTCCATGTCTAAATGATGGATTAACTAATTCATTTTCTTTTGTTGCTCCAGGCAATCTCTTATATAGGATTCTAATTACAATTTGAAGAATTAAATTAGCCAATTAAAATACAGGAGATAATTGGTATTAACAATTTGTCGAAATAAGAATTAGTTTTTGAAACAGAAAGTCAAAGTAGGGAAATCACTCCTCTTTTCATGGGATGCTTCTGTTGTTGGAAGGTGTAATCTTGGCTTCTGGAGGAAATTTAACTTCGTATAGCTGGTGGAAGCAAGGCGTAGTTGGCTAAGACATCGCACAACTGGATGAGATATTGCATAGCTGGCAAGTTAGCGTAGGAACTATTTCATCATACTTCTCTCGTCTTGGGTGGCTCTTGCATGGGCAGTGGGAGCGTTGTTCCATTTGTTGTGGCGATGTATGTAGCATACAATTCCATTGTGTTGGATAACTTCACAAACCGTAGATGCAAGAATAAAATCATTCACAACAACATTCAAAAGTGCATTCCAGATCTCAATCAAAACCTTCGTGTGTGTGTGCTTGATTGCAATAAATGATATTAATATTTGTAATCCTCTAAGAAGTGTTGAATTTCTGTTTAATGATATGGAGGAAGCTCCTTAATGTCTTTGTAATGGCGGTACTCAGGCTCATCAGCACAAACAGGAAGATATGGCTATTTTTTGGCACATAGGATGTCATACATTAAATAACAGATGGAACTGACTTGAAGCTTCACTTGATAGGCACGTGATTTCAGCATAACGATGGATAAAACTCGCAAGTAAGCTTAGTGCTGAAACATCATCAATAACATTACCTAACTTTCTCAACTCTGCTACCTCAGCCTTATGAGAATTTCAACCCCATACATGAATATTTATCATACGAAACTGGGAGGAATTTGCATTTAGAAATGAATTATATCATTCAATAACATCTAATTTCTGTATACTAGTTAACTCATCTACTTCTAGCTTCAGCATTTCAAAAAAATATGGTTTTTCACAACTTGAGTCCAGTAATGATTAGCCTTATCAGTTGCAGATGGATATTTCTCTAATTTCCTTGCGATTAATGCAACTTTGTGGGATTCAAATTCTTTATCATCCATCTCTACAATTTATTGATAAATGCATCTATTCTTTCCTGTAAATATGGTGGGCTATGGTTCGAAGAGAGAACACTGAAATAAAATCCCAGTACACGATATGTCATCCTACAGCCACAATTCATAGCATATACAATTTGTTCATTTGTCCTGAGATGATCAAAATATTGCTCATAAATAATTTCATCAAAGATATCTGTTGTGGTATTTTCTATGGTTGAACTTTGACCAACATCTTGATCCTCTTGAAAAATAAATATCGACAATAGAGTTTTCCTCTAATTTTTTCTTCATATTTTCATTCTTGAGTAATCCAATGCCAGATGGAAGCTTCAGGATTTTATCTATATGCCACAATACCCTCTACAATAGGATAAAGTGTCCCATAATCTAGAAATACTACAATATGCTCATGTTCAGAAATGGTTTTCAGTGGAATATTCCCCTAACGATAACGCCTTCACAAATCCGAATTTTTCCAAACGGTTTCTGGGTTATATGAAACATGGTGCTCTGAACAAAACCCATGTCTTGAAAGTTATATATTCTGCTCCATTTGGTCGAAAATGGATATTTTTACCTACAACAATCTCGTACTCAACTACCCGACTATTGCTTGTATGCATTTGGTGAATTCGTACTCAAATACATTCCTGCACCGAACCTTCCTGTAACCAAGAAGGAATTTATTAAAAACACTCATAAAATTAACTAATAACAAGAATTTATAAATTAATAGCTATTGTTTCTAAATTCCTCTAATTAACAACATAATGGATTAATAATGATTAAAAACACTAGGTACATGTATTTATTTGATAAAAATCATAAAAATTTGGACAAAGATGCAGCTCAATAGTGCTCTTTAAAATACTTGATGTATTATTCCATTAGGTTGAGACTCTTCCAATGGACATTGATCGAAGATACCACAAAATGGTGCATTGAAATAGACAAGGCATCTTACAGTGACTACGCTTTCTTGGTACGTTTTTAGACTAAGATTGGAAGTGATCCCTCATCTACCTTCAAGAAAGACACCTCTACTATAATTTTTTATCATATCCATGAATGAAGGAGATGAAAGTGATTAATTAGGACCAATATCCCTGACCATGTTGGAATTATGGAAAGTTGGCATGTTGGCATTGATGTCAACCTAGTGATGGATCATGGTCATGATGACTTTCTAGTGTTGTAAGTGTTTACAGGTTGTATGGATGATTTTGGACTTTGTATAGGTCCTCAAGGATTTTTAGAAAATGGTGATGTATGTGCAAGAGGATTATGGTAGTGTTACCGCTCAAACTAGCAGGGATCCTAGGAGGGGATACTATAGGGAAACTACTAGGTTAAGGGAAATAATGGAGCAATAGGCCAATGTCATCTCAAATAAAGATCCCTACTCTTAACATAATTTCATTAATGGGAGGATACCCGGTAAGATGGAATCATAAGAATATATCATCAATGATAAGATAAATAGGTGATTCTTAGGCCCCTTTAAAAGAGAGAGTTAATTAAATGGGTTGCTTGCTTTAGAAGCAAGGTGATGGGTTCTCTAAGAAGGGCCAATAATATCCTTATGGGTAGGTTTTGAGAGTATGATTTGTAAATATGGTTCCTAGACCTAGAGATATTCAAGGAGACCTGGATTTTATGTGATCTTTGTGGAATTGGCGTTGATAGGTTGTGGGGCCACACGAGGCCAAGTAGACCAAAAACTAGGTCAAGGTTATGGAGTTGGTCAACCAAGGAAAGGTTTGACCTAATTGTGGAGGAGAAGAGGATCAATGAACAAATTTCTTGTAATAAAATACAATTATCCTAATGAGATCACTAGCCAAGGGAAACCTAGGGCAAGAGACGATCCCTGGCCTAGGGCTTGCAATATCTTGATATCCCACTATTGAAATTTCATGAAATTTGGTGGGCCTCTAGAGAAAACAATAACACAATATAGGACAATGTATTTAACTATTTTTATGGCTAGAATGTGATATAATTGATTCCCTATATGACTTATGGAGGATAGGCCTAGAAAGGGAAGGGGAGGCGAGAGAAACAATCTTTAAAAGTCATCACCTATGGAGGATTAATTCCTTTTATCTCGGGAGAGATGGAGTCAAGGAGAATTTATAGTCTAGAAATATTTCACCCAATCAAGGAGGTCTTCAAAAAACTTTGCATGCCATTAGGGCATGAGAGAAACTTCTTGAAGGTATTTATAATTATATTTTCAATAATTGATGAATTGTTGATGCTAAGCCCTTATATTTCACTAAGAGTGCTGCAACTCCCAGAGGCTACTCTACTTTATTTTATCAACGTGGGGTTTGTACAAATTTGGAGGTGAGAATTCTATATACACAGTAGATTCATTCTACTCATACCATCCTCTTATGAGTCCTATGAAAGGGTGTTATTGCTACGGTTTCTGAGTGAATTCTATCACGCTTATGAATTAGACCTAGAACTATAGACGACTCAAAATCATTACACTATCAACAATCAAAGGACTATTCTGAAGCAAGAAGATACATCTATTTATTTTGCAAGGAAATCTACAATTTAGGCTATTGAAAGTAATAGAAGTAATCTAGGAAACATTCATGAATAAAATTTCTGAATTGAAATTGCAAAAAGGAAGAATAATATAATCACTCATTGTTGTACCAAAAGGCTAAGTAAAATATAAATATTTTATGATTAACTTCTATCCTTTAATAATGCATCTAGTCATGGACTAACTATGCTTGTATATACTCTGTTTTGCAGAAAAAGAGGGAGGCACTAAGGTGGCTTAATAAGGTCGTGGACCCATGGATTCAGAGATGAAGGTGTCTTGGAGGTTTTGGCAGGGTTAGGTGAGGTAGAAGATGGGTTTTGGGCTGACGGAGAGGCTAAATGGCGTTGCTACAAAATCTCCTACAGGTTTCCTTTAGTGCTATAGGATGTCCTGTAAATGCTACAAAAAACAGGTCGAGGGTGTTTTGAGGCCAAAATTAATGAGGAAAGGGGTAGGGAAGGTGAAATAAATGGGTATTTAGGTGGATGGAAGGTGGCCAACCCCTTGGACAATGTTAGGTCCCTATATTACTAGTATAGTCCCTTATTGTTGTTAGTGTAACCCCCTTATTGTTATTATTGTACCCTTGTAACCCCCATATTGTTATTATTGTGCCCTTAAATTATTATTGGTAGGTCGGCTAGGATTACATTGTGGCCCCATGGACTCCTATATATAGAAAGGAGGTTTTGTAATTTGAATCATCCAAGAATTGTTCATTCATGTAATGTATTGGAGGTTGCCCCCTCGAAGTGGCTTATTTCTAAGGCTTTGATATCTCTTTTCTTCTCTTTTTGGAGCTGGTTTCACAACATTTGGTATCAGAGCTTTGAGATTCTAGGCTTTCGCTGCTCCAAATAGTTCATTGTGGAATTTTCGCTATAAATTTTTCTATACGAAGGTTCACAATCTGAAATTTTTAGAGTGCGAAGCCAAAATCTTGAGCAACCTCGTCGCAAAATTTCAGAGCTTGGTTCGCAATATTTTCGGAGATATGATCTGTGCAAGTTAGGTCATTTTGCAGGCTCCTAAATTTAACCTGAACAGGTCATCATGGCATTTTCGTAATAACTATTTTTATACGAAGGTTCAAAAGCTAAAAAAATTTGAGTGTGAAGCTAAAATCCTGAGGAACATCGTCACAAAATTTCAGATATTATTTCACAATATTTTCGGAGATATGATCTATGGAAGATAGGGCTTTTTGAGGCTTCTGAATTTCATCTCAAAGAGGTGATCGTGGGAAAATCTTCATAGCTCTCTCTCTAAGCATCGGATTGGAATGCTGTAAAAAGTGGACTCAAGTACACAAACTATATTTTTCGTTCTATCAATTTAAGAGCCAAAAGAGAATACAGTGACACATGGCAAGTTGTACAAGTTCGCTCTACTAAACCAGTCCAAAACTCAGTCATTGTGGGAGATTGGATATAACTTTGCCTTGAAGAATCAAAATCAGATCAGACCTGTGGAATTTGAAAGAAGCTTCAGAGGGATACTACAGAGCTGAATTTCAGATATTGAGGATCCGCAATTATAGAGATAATTCAATTTCAATATCAAGCTTCTCAAAAGCAAGTAAAAGGTGTGTATTTTTTTTTTCTGAATTGCATAAGTCTTGTTTGAAGAATCAAGTTGAATTGATTCCAATGGAATATTGTAGAATAGATATCAGTATTGGATTCTAAAATGGCCCCTAAAAAGAATTCAACACCCAATAAGCCTTTAGAAAGATCTACTATGACTCATAAAGATGAAGAATGGCAACATGACATATCAAAATTACAAGAGCAAGTGCAATAAATTTCTCTCTCGCAAAGAGCAACAAAAAATGACATGGAAGTTTTGAGGAAAGGCGTGGAAACTAAGATGGATGTTTTGAATAAAGGCGTGGAATATAAGATGGATGGTTTGAAGAATGGCATGGAATCTAAGATAGATGGCATGGAAGCTAGCATGGAATCTAAGATGGATGACATGGAAGCTAAGATCAATGAGAAAATGGAAAACATGAAGAATGATCTAAAAGCATACATGGAAGGTTTGACAAAGTTGATACAAGCAATGTTTCCTAATGGTGAAAAGATAGTAGAGGAAACTCATGATGAGGACAACATAAATGTTAATCGTGATTTCATAAAATATACTGTTGGCAGGAAGAACCACCATATTCCAAAAATGGATATGAGGAAGTTTGATGGAAAGGATCCTGTAACATGGATACTACAGATGGAGCAATATTTTGATCTCCATAATGTGTAAAACACACAAAAGGTACGCATTGCAACTTTACATTTAGAACAAAATAAATTTATATGGTATCGATGGCTTTGCTCTCATAAAAATATTGTCACTTGGTCAATTTTTACGGAGGAAATGATAGCACATTATGACGATATAAAGAGAAACACCTTCTTTAGCCAATTGATAAATCTCAAACAAAAGGGTTTAATGGGGGAGCACATTGAGGACTTCCAAAAATTTAATATAAGGGTAACTGATATTCCAAACGAACACAGGATTGATCTCTTCATAGATACTTTAAAGGATAACATCCAACATGAAGTTCACGTTTTGGAACCTGATTCATTGGAGAAGGCATTCAGGTTGGCAAGAAAAATTGAATGTAAAATTATGGCGACAAGGAAGCCTACCACTTACTTCTATAAAGAGGGAAGTGTTGCTACTCCTAGATTTCCACAACCTACAAGGTTGACACCACAACAATTGGAAGAAAAAAGAGCAAAAGGGCTTTGCTACAGTTGTGATAGAAAATACACTAAAGGTCATAAGTGTGCTGAGAAGAAATTATTTTACATAGATTGTGAAAAGGAAGAAGAAAATGAACAAGAAGAGGATATACACCAGGAACCAGCCCCAGAAGAGGAAGAAATGAATCCAACCATATCGTGTAATGCACTGGCAGGAATTACCACTCCTCAAACTCTCAAGATAAAAGGACAAATCAAGAAGAGAAAGGTAATAGTGTTGATTGATTCAGGTAGCACCCATGATTTTATTCATTGTAAGGTAGCCAAGGAATTAAATTGTTTCCTATACCCAGCACCAGAATGTCAAGTGATGGTTGCAAATGGAGGAACTATAAATTGCTCTGGGAAATGCCATAATATCAAGCTAACCATGGGGAATATGTATTGACTAGTCCAATGCTTTCCATTCCTATGGGAGGTGCTGATGTTGTACTAGGAGTACAATGGTTACAATCTTTGGGGACGGTAGCTTTTAATTTTCAAAAACTTTTCTTGAAATTTTTTTCAGAAGGAAAGGAAGTTGAATTACGGGGTATTGCGGGGAAGCCAGGAAGGATAATAAGCTCTAATGTCATGACAAAGCTTCTAAAGAAAGAACAGCGAGGCGTAATTGCACAATTACGCTCACTAGAAGTTCCAACATCAAAATCATCTATTTCTGCAGATCTCCAACAAGTCTTGGACAATCATTCCAAGGTGTTTGAAACTCCCAAAGGACTCCCACCTATTCGTGATCATGATCATGCTATTCATTTGATTCCAGGAAGTGTTCCTCCAAAAATCGGGCCTTATAGATATCCTTACTTCCAAAAGAGCGAAATTGAACGTATGATTGCAGAAATGTTAGAGGCGGGTATAATTCAACCTAGTCAAAGTTCTTTCTCTGCTCCTGTAGTATTGGTACACAAGAAGGATGGATCATGGCGAATGTGTCCGGATTATAGGGAGCTCAATAAGCTCACCAGTAAAGATAAATTTCCCATTCCTGTGATTGATGAATTATTGGATGAATTACATGGAGCAATTTATTTTACCAAGTTGGATCTTCGTTCAGGATATCATCAAATTAGAATGAAGACTGAAGATATTCCAAAAACAGCATTTCGAACTCATGAGGGTCATTATCAATTTTTGGTCATGCCTTTTGGCCTTACCAATGCACCTTCTACATTTCAAGGGTTGATGAATTCCATTTTCAAACCCTTCCTTAGAAAAATTTTGCTAGTATTTTTTGATGATATACTAATCTACAGCAGGTCTTGGAAGGATCATGTTGAACATGTTGACAGGGTGCTCAAACTATTGCAGGAGAAACAATTATATGCAAAACATCCAAATGTTTCTTTGGAGTACAAGAGGTGGAATATTTGGGTCATATTGTATCTCACGAGGGTGTTAAGGTAGACCCTAACAAAATTAAAGCCATTAAGGAATGGAAAGTCCCCACAACCATAAAGCAGTTGCAAGGATTTCTTAGGTTAACAAGGTATTATCGCAAGTTTGTTAAGAATTATGGGAGAATAGCAGCACCTCTAACAACATTATTGAAGAAAGATGCATTTTCATGGACTCCTAAAGCAACTAAGGCCTTTGAACGTCTTAAGAGGCAATGTGCCTAGCACCGGTCTTAGCTACACCAGACTTCACAAAAACCTTTATTGTGGAATGTGATGCCTCAGGAAATGGAATTGGTGCAGTTTTAATGCAGGAAGGAAGAGCCATTGCTTTTGAAAGTCGTCCAATCAAAGGAAAGTATTTACAGAAACCTATTTATGAGAAGGAAATGTTAGCAATACTACATGCACTAAAAAAATGGAGAACTTACCTAATGGGAAGACACTTCAAGGTAAAAACTAATCATGATAGTCTTAAACACTTTTTGGAACAAAGACTATCTTCAAAATAGCAGCAAAAATGGGTCACAAATATGTTGGGTTATGACTTTGAAATAATATACAAAAAAGGGAAGCTAAATGTTGTTGCAGATGCACTCTCAAGAAAGAATGAAGATGTGGAAGCTTTGCTTTGTTCCATTTCTATTATCCAACCAGATTGGATAAGCGAAGCAAGAGATGAATGGAAGAAGGACGAAGAAGTGTGGACGCTCATTCAAAAAGTTGCAGCAAGATCCTAGTACATCTGATACATTTAGTTGGAAAAATGATTCCTATCTTTGTATTAATTCCCAACTAAAACAAAAGATTCTTTTGGAATTTCACACTTCTGCTTTAGGAGGACACTTAGGATTTTTAAAAACTTACCATAGGGTGAAGAAAGATTTTTTTTGGGATGGCCTTAAATCTGATATTCAAAATTTTGTGGCGGAATGTTTGGTTTGCCAGCAGAATAAAGTTGAGACAATTAAGACCCCGGGACTTCTAAAACCTTTATCCATTCCAAGTCAACGTTGGGAGGAGATTTCAATGGATTTTATCACAGGTTTACCTAAGTCCGAAGGAAATAGTGTCATCATGGTGGTAGTTGATAGACTTACCAAGTATGCACACTTTTGTGCATTATCTCATCCATTTAAAGCAAGTACGGTTGCTACTACATTTATGGACACAATTCAAAAGCTACATGGAAACCCAAGGGTTATTGTGAGTGACAGAGATCCCATTTTTACTGGAAATTTTTGGATGGAGTTATTTTCTTGTTTGGGTACTCAGTTAGCTCATAGCTCATCTTATCATCCTCAATCTGATGGTCAAACTGAGATAGTAAATAAATGTTTGGAAGGATATCTTCGTTGTTTTGTATCTAATAAACAAACACAATGGGTCAAGTGGTTACCTCTAGATGAATGGTGGTATAACACTTCCTTCCATACTGCAGCAAAAATGACCCCATTTATGGCACTTTATGGATATCATCCACCATCCATCACATCATCTTTAAGAGAAAATTCGAAGGTTCAAGCGGTGGAAGATCACATCGAGCATCAGCAAGAAGTTCTCCAACTCTTAAAGGATAACCTGAATTTGGCACAAAATCGAATGAAACAACGGGCAGATCAACATCGTAGCGAGAGAAGTTTTGATGTAGGAGATTGGGTATTTTTACGGCTACAACCATACAAACAAATGTCCCTCAAGCAAGCAAAGAAGGATAATAAATTATCGCCAAAGTACTATGGTCCTTACAAGGTGTTGCAAAATATTGGTACTATGGCATACAAATTGGATCTTCCTGCTTCTTCACGAGTGCATCCAGTTTTCCATGTTTCATGCTTAAAGAAGGTTATAGGTGAAAATCTTCCAGTTCAAACAATATTGCCAGAACTTGATGAGGAAGGAAAAATCATATTGGAACCTGAAACGGTCACGGAAACAAGAACTCGACAGCTACGGAATCGATCAATTTCAGAGTATCTCATCAAGTGGAAGAACTTACCCACTGAAGATTCTACATGGGAGGATGAGAATTTTATACAGAAGCACCCAGAGCTACTCAAGCGTTGAGGACAACATTTTTTTGAAGAAGAGGGGCATGTTAGGTCCCTATATTACTAGTATAGTCCCTTATTGTTGTTAGTGTAACCCCCTTATTGTTATTATTGTACCCTTGTAACCCCCATATTGTTATTATTGTGCCCTTAAATTATTATTGTTAGGTCGGCTAGGATTACATTTTGGCCCCACTAGGATTACATTCTGGCCCCATGGACTCCTATATATAGAAAGGAGGTTTTGTAATTTGAATCATCCAATAATTGTTCATTCATGTAATGTATTAGAGGTTGCCCCCTCGAAGTGGCTTATTTATAAGGTGTTGATATCTCTTTTCTTCTCTTTTTGGAGTTGGTTTCACAACAGACAAGCTCAGAACTTCTCTCAAATCCCATATTTCACTTCTAAGGTTGCTCTCGGTGTGGTGATGAAAATCTCAAAAACAAGGATGAGGGTGATTTTGTTGAAAGGCGATTGGTGAAAGGTGTGAAATGGAGCTATGGATGTTGGTGGATTCCTCCTCTACTACTCTACTCAAACCTACAATCACACTACCTGTTCATGCAATGAACATTGACAAATCTATGATGAAGAAGATGAAAAAAATGAGTTGAATTGGATAAGAAAAACAACTTATGCATTCAAACAGAAATATAACTCAATATTCTCAACATGTTCATGATCACTACATCAATATGTCTATTATTTCCAAGAAATTATAAACTGAAGAGAAATTTTTTGACTGTGGTGAATATCTTCCCTCTTCAAGCTCCAATGAAAAAGGTAAGAGAGGGAGGCTTTGACACATATCTTTGTTGGGTATGTTTCCAGGTTCCAAAGCTTGTAACCTTTTAAACCATCCTTATACCCAATAAAGATGCACCTTTCAGATTTATTATCCAACTTGGTCCTTTTCTCCTTTGGAACATGTACATATGCATCACATCCAAATACCCTTAGATGTGAAAGAGAGGGTTTCTTAACATTCCATACCTCATGTGGAATCTTATCCTCCAACGCTGATGAAGGTGATCTGTTAACTAAGTAACATGCAGTCTCCACTGCCTCTGCCCAGAATTCTTGTCCTAACCCGGTACCACTGAGCATGCTTCTTGCCTTTTCCATCAGTGTTATGTTCATTCTTTCTGCAACTCCATTTTGCTGAGGTGTGTATGGAGTAGTCTTCTGCCGTGATATACCACACTTCTTACAGAACTCTTCAAATTCCTTCTTGCAGAACTCCCCACCATTATCTGTCCTCAGCGCCTTTATCTTCTTCTATGTCTGGTTTTCCACCAGAGCCTTAAATTCTTTAAATATGTCAAAGACTTTAGATTTTTTCCTCAAGAAATATATCCATGTATTCCTTGAGAAGTCATCTATGAATGAAACATAGTACACAGACATTCCCAGTGATGGAACTGACATAGGTCCAAACACATCACTGTGCACAAGTTCTAATATCTTGTTCGCCCTCTTAGCACCAGAAGGAAAACTCACCCGATTTTGCTTCCCATATACACAATGTTCACAGAAATCGAAATCCAGAGAGCAATTAGACATACCTTCTACCATGCCATTTCTATGCAGTATCCGAAGGCCCTTCTCTCCAATATGTCCAAGCCTTTGATGCCATAACATGGTCTTTTCTCCAGAGACAGCTAGGCTTTCCGATCCACTTTCAGGAACCACATAACTGTTACACCCATCAATAACAGTGCTACCTTGTAGCTTGTACAGAGTTCCAGTCCGAACTCCCCGCATTAATACCAGTGCTCCCCGAACCATCTTGTAGGCATCTTTCTCGAACACTGTTTTTACACCTGCATCATCCATCTTGCTTACAAAAATCAGATTTCTGGCCAATGTAGGAATATGCAGAACACCAGGAAGTGTTCTAATCCTTCCACCTTGCAGCTTCAGCTTGACCTTTCCATGTCCAACGATTTTGGCCTTCCTATCATCCCCTAGGAAGACATCACCACCATCATATTTCTCATACTCGCAGAACCACTCCCTATGGGGAGTGAAGTGAAAGGATGCACCTGAGTCAATCAACCATGACTCATGATATACATGTGTATTTGAAGAAGAAGCCAAATACACATCCCCACCTTCATCCGAGGTGGTTTTTGCCTCTGCAGAAGGAGCATCATCAGATCCCTTTCCTTTCTCAAGAGCTTTAGATCTGCACTCCTTTTTGTAGTGCCCTTCCTTTCCACATTTCCAGCATACCTTTACAAACTTTCCAGGAGATTTAGATCTCCCTCTAGATTTGGATCTCCCACTCGAAACCTTATTCTTTTTTCTGTTTTGGGACCTTCCTCATACAGATAAGGCATCTCCATTCTAGCCCTCCATATTTCTCCGTCTCATTTCCTCTGACAGCAAGGCTAAGACAATGTCATCAAAATTCAAGGTAGTTGTATTGCTACCTATTGCAATAACTAGACTATCCCACGAGTCTGGTAGAGAACACAACAAACTAATGCACTTATCTTCATCTAAAATTTTAATATCAATAGATGACATCTAACTTACCACCATATTGAAGGCAGTCAGATGCTCTGTCATCGAGTCTCCATCCTTCATCCTCTGGTTATACAGTTTTTTCTGCAGGAAAAACTTATTCACCAGAGACTTAGATTGGTACAAATTCCCAAGTTTTTCCCACAAATTCTTCACTGTAGCTTCCCCTGTACATCTGCACAATATCGAATCCGAGACACACAACCGTATTGCTCTCAGTCTTCCGATCCAGTTTACCATCCTGATATCGTTGGTTCAAGACTGATCTACTATGATCCACCGATCTTTATCCACGAGCAGATCCTCCATCTTGAGCTTCCACAACTCAAAACTCTGACCATTAAATTTCTCGATCTCTATATTTCCACCGTTTTCCATCTTCTTTTACCACAAGAATCAATCTTGCAGATTTCCCACTAAACAGGGTCTACCTCAGGGCCGAGCAAAAAACCCTCAGTAGCAAAGGTGTCCCCTTGAAGCTGAAATAGCTTTGATACCAAATGCAGGTTTTAAATCCTCAACATAAATTATCTACACACGAATCTTATAACAGAAAATAAGCAATAGCGAGAGCATAAAACATAAAACATATAAACACAGAGATTTTCCCCTGGATCCCAAATCGGGATGACCAGCTTGATTTTTCATTATATTCCTTTTAGTGTTACAACACATATATATACATGCCAAAGCATACATAAACCCAATCCATTAACCCTGGATTAGAAAATAATCGTAGTTCCCTTGACCGGATCTACAAAATACTAGGGGCCGAAAGCCATCGTACCCCAAAACCATGTGCAAACTCATGCAAAAAACATGGGTGGGTCCTCCTATGAGTGGGTCCGCACACCAAAACAATTTTCACCGGGGCACTGCCCTGGACCCTAACAGTGGGGGCTTCCTCCCCCCTTGTGACCCCTGTGTTGCGCCTGGCGCAACGTACAGCGCGTGCGGCTAGTCGTGGAAATAATATAACAATATTTTGGATTTTATATGCTATTGTAAAATGATATACAAGAGTCTAACTACAGAAAATGTGAAATGAAAGCAAACCAAAAATAGTAAAATCAAATGTAAGCAAGCTAGCTAAAACTCATAAAGTAAAATAGCTACAATGGCACAAATATAAACATAAATGCACTAGAGAGAGAGACTAAGGCCAATGGATTGGCCCTAACCCATAAGCTCATCTCTCTGAAACTAAATCAATGAAGGACAGACTGAATACTCATTTTATTTCATAAATAGTATCATTACATAACATCGAAATTCTAAAAAGACTATCACAAGATCTAAGAGTCTACTAGCTTCCTCCAAAATTCGAATCCTAATGAGCTCTTTCTCTGCCCTATTTAACCTAAAGGGTGTCTTCCAAAATCTCCCTAAAAATTCGGTGATGTGTCCCCTTTTACTGCAAGAGAAGTGGAGCTTTGGTGCACTTTATATTCCACTTGATTCGTTGCCTTTTATTTCGAGTTTTTGGAGGGAATTTTGAGGATCCGTTGGCTACATTTAGGAGTTCAAGAGGTGGACAACCCTCATATAATCTCTCCTTGTTCTCTTTTCTAAGCTTTGATTGCATGATATTCAGCAAAAAATGGGATATCTTTTTTATTCTCCTTCATTTAACCCATATTAGGCATTTGAAGTATGACAAGCCTTAATCACCATCTACACTAAGCAACATATGACCATAATGTAATTAAATGTGAGAAAGTGAGACTAATAATGCTAAAACAATGACAATTAACTCCTCCAATTATACCTAATGATGGATCTCATCGGTCGAGATGTATTTAAAATAAATTATCTCTATGAACATCAATCCATTCATACATGTCCCATGTCATGATGCAACAATATAAAAGATCAAAATTTCCAGGAATTTGTATATAAAAGCAGTAAATTTCATACTTGTATAGTGAAAATTGTAGCAACATTCATGTGAAAAAAGTAAATACCTAGAAGTAGAATTAAAGGAACACTTAAATATAAAAAAATAGTATATCCAATCATCAAATTATGCCATTAATGAAGCTCCAAGATAAGAGAGAGAGATCCAAACATCAAAATTCATCCATAATCATCGAAACTCGTCCTCCAAACTTGGATAGCGAAAATCAAAATAGATAATAACCCAATCCAAATGATGATGAATGAGAGATATTTTCTCTCTTCTATTTATATAATCCTCTAATGGATTTCAAAGGCCTAATTTAGACTAATAATGCCCCTAGAATAAATTAATGTACATAATAACAATACTTTTGGTGACAAGCCCACAAAATAGCTCAATAATACAAGAATAAACCTCTCAAGAGGGTCGAATGATAATAAAATTGATTCTTTGGGCCTTTGAATATTCCTAATGAAGTCCAAGGGGTGCCATGATGAAGAAATGGACTCTGAACATAGTGGACAAGGGGTTTCCGCCTTTTTTTCTAAGCCAAAACCTGTGGTTCTCCCTAGTGGGTGTGGGGACAGAAGGAAATTCTCATGGGTCTCCAAATGGATCGAAAAAATAGTGTAAACCATTTTAAGGGTTATAATGATGACATAATAGCTCCCTCTATAATGGGAAACAATCCTCTAAGCCCTGGAACATATGCCAAGAGTATGGTGCAATTATGGAGATGATTGGGCATGGTGAACTAGGTGCATCATCCTCATCCAAAAGGTGGAACAAGATAAATGTATGAGCATTTTTGGTGATCCATGAAGTAATATCTGCTATGGTGGAGGACCATGGCTCTAAAATCTCACCCAACAAGCTCCAATGTGGCCCTCTGGAGGGGTAGGACCCGGTATATGGAGACCAAGCCCCAAATGGAGACCCACCTTTAATCCTCCATAAGATCCAATGCATCCCCTTTTCCCTCCAATATAACAATTCACCATAAGAATTAAGTAAAATACAATTCATGCAACCAATGGGGCACTTCATAGTGGCATCCCCTTCCATAATGGGCTTTGGCACGTATAAGTATCTCCAAGATTAATGGGGAGTTAACTAAGGACCACATTAGTTGGTTTCAACCGATAAATTCAATGACATGTCCATGGTACATCCCTCAAATTACAGGTGGAAAATTATATAGTAATGGAGGTAAGTGGGGATAAGTGGAATCATCCAGACCATGTGTTATGGTACAAGGGTAGCTATAATGCGAGAATCCCACACCTAGGTGTATAAGTGTAGGAGGGAGAAAGTCATGGTACATTAGTTACTGTTTGTGCTCAACTTAGTGTTCCTAAATTGAGTTCATTAATTGTCAACCAGGGTTAGTAAACTGTTGAAGTGTGGTGCACTATATGTGCCTAGGTATTTGTTTCTCACTACGTTGTGTTTAGTGTTTTATGATGTTTTTGGTTTTATGGTTTTATGGTTGAAAAGGGAAAGAACTAAGTGCTGGTGAAAAGAAGCTATTGGTTATATTAAAACAGAACGAAGCCTAAATTATGGATGGAAAACAACAAATGCAAAGCTTGATAATGACTTCATTGCAAGAAAATAAACCACAACATGAGCTTGAACTTATCCAATTAATTCATTAAAGATGTGTTGGAAGAGCTTGAAAAATGGACAAGTTAAGTTTGAATGAAGTTCTCCTAAATAAACAATCAACTCACAATATTACAAAATGATTATTTATGACATAGTAAGGTTTCTATTCTAGATTAACCTATGATGTTGAAGTTACCCTATTCTGCAACTTGACTTATCACTACTAGGCCTTATTCAGAAGTTTAGAGATTTTATAGAATAATGTTTGGGAAAAAGGCTATAGGTGAATTTGTAAAGATTTGCAGAGTGATCAAAGCCTTAAACTGATATTACTAACCCCTGTTCATGTGATGATGTATCAATATAAATTCAGAACAAAAGTAAGTTTGTAAATAATGAAGGCCGAGAGACTAATTTTGACAACTAGCACTACTTGAAACACAATGGATAACGCTAGGCTAGAAAGCGGTCTATCAATCTTAAAATACAGTGATTACAAATTAAACTAGAATGCCATTAATCTTTTCTTAAAACAAAATGAACTGAGACTAAACTAGAGTGCTTCTAATATAATTGAAGTACAGTGAACAAATTTAAACTAAAATGCCATTATCAAACTGGAAATGTAGTGACAGAGCTGAACTAAATGCAGTCGACCTCCGGAGTGTTGTAACTAAATTAACATGCAGCTAGTCTATGGAATTCTACAGCCCATCTCATTTCAATATGAATGATATTTTGGAAGAGTTTGTAAAACAATTATGGCTGTATTATTCTATGCAATTGAACATAAACATAAGATTTGAAAGCAAGTATGACTAGGATCTAAGATACCACAGTTGTTTCTTATTCATTGTTAATGATGTTTTGGAAGAGTTTGTAGGAGTAAGACCAGCAATGACACTTAGTGTAAACAAGAATAAATCATAAAATTCGAAAGGAAATGTGACTAAAATCTACAACACCACAGCTATGCCTTATTCATTGTGATGATATTTTGGAAGATTTTATAAGAGTAAGCCTAGCTGTGATGATTAAAGTAAACAAGTATGAAACATAACTTCAGAAACCTACTTAAGCTAGAAATGAAAACAAGACTAAAATACTTATCTAAGTCGTATGAAAAAAGTTGCTCAGGTAGCAGGGGCCCTCTACCACAGGAGTATTACGCAAAATCTACTTCAAGATTGACTCATCCTTTCAATAAAATGGTGCTTCTTTCATTAAAAGAGAAATTACTTCAAAACAGAGTGTTTTCGAACTTCTGAAATCTAGTAATCAAACACAAAATCTAACCTTGTCCCTCGATTTCCCGAGCCATATTTGTAAAAAAATTACATAACTGTCTTGAGATAACCTAGGGATAATTGTCTTTCCAAATAAAAACCAAACTAGGACTCTGATGGTGGTTACGTAATATAATTAAGGACATCTGGATTGTCCTTGTCCTATTAGGAGTCTCTCTCCTAGTTTGAGTTCCCACATGCATAACCACCTACAGAATTCCGTTCAAACTTCGTGGAGAGCAAAAAATGATGAGGGAGTGATGTGGAATATAGCCATATGTGTTTTTCTTCGATATGACACATGGAACCTGCGTAGACATGAAGACAGCTGCAGAATCGGAAACTAGCTATAGAATGCCTGCATTCTGTAGCTAGATCTAGTTCAAAAAGTACTACAATGACAAAATCATAAAAACATAGCAAGTTAGTCATGATATTCATTCTTAAAGCAATTTTAATGAATTCTATTGATCATTTGAGCCTGTAATTAATAATGGAAAAAGGAAATGGAGTGGAATGTGGTGGAAGAAAGAACATCTTTGGAGCTCAACAGTTACCCCAACCTTTTTTTTTCCACCCTTCTTCATATGCATTTTTCCTTTGATTGATTTTTCTTCATAAGTACTTAGGGCTCTAGGGGATGAGAGAATGATGTGTAATATGCAGCAGTGGATACCACCTTAATGTGGGACAGTTCATCACCCACCAGGGCTTGGGATAATCATAGGTTCCTTAGTGATAAAGGGGGATCATCTAGGGCCTGTTACCCCTCAAACTAGAAAGCGACCTAAAAGGTACTCCTAAAGGGACAACTTCTAGGTCAAGGGAAACGATGGAGACTTAGCCCACTTTCACCTCAGCTAAGGCTCCCTACTCTTTACATAATTTTAACAATGAGGATACCTGATATACTGAGAGTAACTTATGAAGGATAGATCAACAAATGGATATGTTAATC